>JAGPOW010003316.1:16414580-16538200 GCA_030014935.1 Caiman crocodilus
CCATCACTTCAAAACTCCTACTCTGCAGTGCGTCCTTGACTAATTGCCTGAGTTCATTGAAATCAGCTTTCCTAAAGTCTAGCACTTTCACCCTACTAGCTACCTTACCCACTCAGTGTAACATGGTGAATTCTATTATTTGGTGATCGCTGCCCCCAGGTGACTACCAATCTGTAGGTCCCCTACCATATCATCCCCTGTTGCCAAAACCAGGTCCAACAAGGCATTCCCTCTTGTGGTACCGTGTTTCATGGTCATAAAAGGCAATCAGGTTGGTCAGGCAGGACCTGCCTTTGATGAACCCATGCTGATTGCCCCTGAGAATGATCTCCCCTGCTGGTCTCCCACAGATGTGCTCCTTGACGATTCTCTTCAAGATCTTCTTCAAGAGCACTGAGGTGAGGCTTACAGGTCTATAATTACTTCAGTCCTCCTTCCTCCCCTTCTCAAAAATAGGGACCACATTAGCCAGCTTCCAATTCCCCAGCACCTGGCCAGATGACCGTGAATGCTCATACAGACGGGCCAAGGACCCCACGATCACCCAAGGGTGTTGGGGGAGCTGGCAGGGGTTGAGGGCATCTGGACCTGCAGATTTTAAAATGTCAAGCCCTTCCAGAAGATCTCTAACTACATCTGTGCTGACTGAAAGATTGATAGAGGTTTCCCAAAGATTTTCCCTATCTCTGGTAGGTGGGATATCCTGGTCTCTGTTCACAAAAATAGAGGCAAAGAAACTGTGAAAAATATCAGCTTTCTTGTCTGGTGTGGCCACCAGATTACCATTTGTGTCTTGCAGGGGTCCTACATTGTCTGGTGCCCTCTTCTTGCTCGCAGTGTACTTGAAAAAGGACTTTTTGTTGTCCTTAATCCTGGACACTAGCCTGAGTTTCATCTCTACCTTGCCCTTCCTTATAGCCCTCCTAGACTCCTGGGCCAAAGAGGAGTACTCCTCCTTGGTGATAGCTCCTCCCTTCCACTGATTGTACCCCCACACACACTTTTAGTCCTCAGACATTCCTGAATGCCCTTGCTAAGCCAAGGGGGTTTCTGAGCACTCTTACCCCCTTGCTTCTCTCAGGGACTGTTATCCTTTGGGCCTGGAGGATCACCCCGTTAAGGTATGACCATCCCTCATGGACTCCCATCTCTTCTACCTTCTGGGCCCTTAGTGCCTCCCCCACTAGTCTCCTAAACTCATTGAAGTTGACCCTTCTGAAGTCAAGAGCTTTAGCCTTGGTGTGAGCTCTAGCCACCCTGTGTTGGATAATGAAATCCAGAACATAATGATCGCTATTGCCCAGGTGGTCAAGGACCTGGTGTTACAGGTCACATTTACATGGGGTGAGCATATGTCCCAGGCAAACTAGGATAGTCCTGGCTTCCGTAGTCCAATCCAGCTGGTTGATCAAGAGTCCTGGAGTGGAGTCCAGCAGGGGTGCAGAGCGGCATGGTGCACCAGGCAGGTGACCAGGCAGGCACTGCTGCTGCTGTCCAGGAGCAAGGTGGGTAGACATGGGCAGGGTGGCACCTGCCATGCATGGAAAACATCTCTAAGATGTAGCAGATTAAAGCAGTAAATTTAGTAAAGTGTTCAAGGCATTGCAATGGCATACTAGCAGGCTAGCAGCATTTGCTAGTAGACCGTTATGTTGCACTGCTTTGTGGACAGCTATCTGAAAGTGTTATAAGACAATTGGTTAAATTAAATTGGCCTGCTCTAGCTTTCTAGAGAGGAGAGAAGTTCAAACTAGAGGGTCATCTAGCTTAACTTTTGCTGCCTGATATCAGCTCAACAGATTCCAATTACTGAAAATTGAATTCATTTGGAGTCCACAGCTATATGAGAGAGGAAACACACACACCAAAGCTCTCTCTTATAGAGAAAAATAAGCCTGAAACTGTACACTTGGATAGATGTAACAGATCTGGTAGGTCAGAGGGCAGTGGTGCAGCAGTCTGGCAAAAGCAGCTGGAAATGAAATAAACATAAACTCCATGCAAGTTTCCTGCTACAGAATTTCAAGTTATAATAATGATATCCAGACATTTGTATTTATGCTTATGAACAGGGATCTTGTTTTTCTCTGATTTAAAAAAAAAAAATCCCCAATTTTCAGTTAAAAAAGTAACCCCAAATCCACATTTTTGTGATTAAAATGAAACTCCTCTCTCTCTCTCTCTGTATGTGTGGGGGTGGGAGGGTGTGTCTGTGTAGTTTCATTTTAAATGGAAAGATTTATATATAAGTAGTGGTGTTTCAATTAAATCACGGAAAAAGTCTGGATTTGGGGTTACTTTTTTTAAAAGCAGAGAAAAACAGGATCCCTGTATATGAGAGATTAGTTTTTTGGATCTTTAGTCACAGAGTCTCTCCAAACCTCTATTAACCAATCTATTAAATGGGGCTACTCATTCTCAGCAACATTTATACGGCTATTTTGTGGTCTGCATATGTAAATACTCTATATAGTTACAAATTATTACTCTTAGCACTCTTTAGGCCTGAGAAAAATGATAGCATTGAGCATTAGCAACACTGAAAAAGGGAGCGATGACTTGTCAAGCCAGAACTGTAATGCCAAGAAGATAATAAGTTTTAGAAGGGAAAGAATTCAGGCCTTTCTGGAATTTGGAATAAATAAACTTTTTTTTTTTTTTTTTTTTTGATTTTAATATTTAAATGGTACTTTGGTGATTACTTCCCTTTTTTGTTAAAGACTCTTCAGTCTATTTCAGCAAAACACATCGTGGTTTGCAGTGAGAAAAATATGTCTGAAGGAAACAGCTGTACACAGGAGAAAGCAAACATGTAAATTAAAGTTTCTTTGAGTGACTTGTAATCATTACTTCACTTACATTTCACATTCTGAATTTTGGTAGGAGAAAGTGGTAATGATGAATTTTTGCTATTTCCACTGTAATTTTGATTTTCTCATAGGCTTATTGATAGACCCAAGTTATAACATGTGCTAGGAGCCATTGTTTCACTTTATACAATAAAGAATTTCATGCCTTTACCGTACTACCTTTCTCTCCACAAAATTGATTTTATTATTCAAATATGTAGTAAATGGTACTCTCATCTTTTCATCAATCCTTTCATCTTCTGACATTAGGTTAGGTATGGGTGATAGTTTTATTTAATTTTATTTTACCTTGTGGAAAGGATAAAATTATCCTTGAGACAATGAGTGAATCACATAGTTTATTTTATGTAGCACGTGCATTTTTGGGCAGTGTTAGTGTTTATAATGACCTTCTGGATCAGCAAGGACATGAAGAAAAGATTGCAGTCAGAGAACTGAAACTGAAACTTTTGTATCCAAATTTAATCTTGAGTCATGATTTTATTCCCCTGCATGCGTCTTTTTCAGGAACAATCCTTCACATGGCTGACTTTTACAAAGAAGCCCATAACCAGCGCCACATCAGGAAGACGAACAAAGACTTCATAAGTCTTCAGCTTTTTTTTTATGTTCTCAATTGTATCTATGTATGTATTTAAAGAGACATGTTTTTGACTTTGGGCAAGACCTAATCTCATAGTAAATGTAAGTTCCTGCATTGTAGGAAGTTGTAGCCCTGTCTGGAAAATACCCTCTCTGAATGGTTGGCTGTCTGCCTCACTTGCTCACCATCCAACCAGGACCACTCATGAAACAGGAAGAGCTTCCTCTTTCCCTTTCAACCTGACACAGTCCTAACAAGATAGGAAAAGATGACAGTACAGAAAAAAATTCAGTAGTTCTGATCAGCTCCTTACACTGTTCCTTCTGTGAGGAAGAGAGTTGGTGTATTGGCTTCACTTGCATTTCTCCCTCCTTTCATGCTGTCTGGGGAAGAAAGCAGGTAGAGGCATCCTGCTGAAATACCCAACCTTCCCATATCTGTGGTACAGAGATTTGATGAACCCCAGGAACAGCACTGGTGAGGTTGCAGGATCCTGAACAGATAGGGAATGAGGAAATACGCAGAACTAATTCTGGAAGCTGGAAAAAGAAAGAACCAACTTATTTGACGGTTGAAGGGCAAAATTATTTGCAGGACAAGGCTGGGCAGACAAAGGACATGAGAGTTCTGGCAGAGTCAAAGGATAACATTATTTTTCACAATAAATTAGGGGACAGGGAACAGCATTAATTGTCACATACGCTGAAGAAGGAAAGGGTGAGCTTGCAAATCGAAAGACATGCTGTAAGCTTAAAAAAAAAAAATTAAAACATATGTGCTTTTGAAAGCCAATCTCAACTTTTTGGTGGAGCCTGACTGATTTGGATCTTTTGAGGCCAACAATCCTGTCTCAGGTTTGGGTAAATTTAATTAGGGAATTTCTAACGTAAGCACACACTCAGATAGTATGAAGAAACATTAGATGTTCAACTTACCCCTAATTCTGTGCCACTGATTCTGGCTTCATCTCAGTGAAAAGTGTAGTCAGCCATGTGACTTGCTTTTTTTGTGCACCATGCCCATTTGCTAGAGGCAGGTTTCCTTACAACCTACTGAACTACTTTGACAAATTTTGGCCACAACCCAATCACTTACTGTCTTCCACCTCCCGTTTTTGAGGGGGAAAACACCAAAGGGATTTTTTTTTTTTTTATTGGTAGAAAACTACAGAAGCCAAAGAAGAAATTGAAGAACATATTTTGGGAGCGAGGGGGAGGAAATCAAAGGAGGGATAGAGTTTGGAGAGTTCTTCCTGAGGGAATATCTGAAAAAACAGGCACACAGCAATGTTCTGGTCTGCACCCTGTTGTCATGGAGATGGGGACCCCTCACTGTCATGCATTTGTGAAACAGAGGGGTCTGAGAATGGTGCACTTTCATTAAGCTTTATGTATATAAAAGTTGAAAAAGCTCTAGGATGAAAATTACTATGCAATTGTAAAATATTGTGAAAGTAAATTCTACTTTAATGGGCCACAGTGTTTCAGGACAGATATTTTATTTGGACGTTTCATAGGAAACTTATGTTGCCACTTCAGTGCTTGAAATTACTTGGGTTAAGATCTTACATGACTAAAAGTGAGTAAACATGTGGTAACTAAGCAGAACAAGCAGGGAAGATTTATCTTCCAGGAATCTGTTACATCAAGGAACCCAGAAAAATAAAAGCAAACACAGCTTACAAGGGAGTCATGAAATGCAGGCTAATCAAAGAGAACAAAAAAGGAGAAAAAAGACCGTAAAAAGAAAGGTCAGGATAGTGAAGTTTTTCCTCAGACACTAATTTGTGTATATAGTAAAAAATGGATGGAATGGCTATACTGATGCAAACCAAACGTACAAGGCTATCTATAGAGTCAAGTTTTTCACAGTTGAGCATGTGGAGGTTCATCTGGAGGAAAGGGAGGGAGTGGGGAACTGCACAGGTGCACCTATGTTTGGCAACCTATCCATATGCTGTTTCATATTCTAATTAGCTTAATTCTAATTCAAATAATCCAGCACCACTGCAATGTCATGTGTATTAAGCCCCTGCACATTTTTAAATGACTGCAGGAATGCTTTAACTAAACCTTGCTGAATAAGGTTTAGCTAAAGCATCCTAGAGCCATTCTGAAATACACAGGGGCTTAATACATGTGACAGTGAGGTGCTCTAATTAGAGCAGCTCTCTGGGAACCGCTATCTTTTCGCCATTCTTGGTAACCTCTCTCTTCTATTTCACAGCCCTGAAGATTGCTTTCAGATCTAGCAAAAACCTCAACACAACTGCGGTAATATTAACTCAGGTGTAGAAATGATAGACAACGAAGGCTCAGAGAAACTATCAAGATGTTTAAGAAGGCTAGATTTTGTTTTATGAATCTGATTGAGAGATATACATGTAACTATGATGACTAAAGGACTAATGATGCAATACATTTTGAGAATTTTGATTATTTTATTTTTTTTAACTTGATATATAACCTGAAAATTAGTGTACAGTCCAATAGTTATGTTTGCTTTAGCTTTGATCATAAACTGAATAGTATCATGTTAGCTCCCTACTATATTACTAAAATTATTAGTGTTAGCTCTGTAGTGTATTTCTTGTTTCATTTTAACTGGAGATCAACGTGTTGTATTATATGCAATGATGCCACACCATTTTCAGCACCCTTTTCAAAACACTAGGCAAATCCATGTAAGCATGAATACAAGCCCAAAACTAAAGATTAAAAAATAAACATTTTCCTGAAGAACTTCAATACTTGCATGTCTAACACATCCATTTACCAGATTAGTAAGTGTAATATATAAAGTTATATAAACAAATTGGGTGATGAAATTGGGTGATGGAAAGCTACTGAAATGGCACAGATATGGTTTTACAACGTAGCATTTTCATACAGAATAAATTAAGAGAAAGCAACACAAGAATGACTTATAACCAGCAATTAAAAAATAACCAGCAAGTAAAAACTCATGTGCTGATCAGGTAGAAACTGGTAATATAAACTTGTAAGCATTTTGATCAAGTACCTGTCATGGTTTGCTTTATAGAGCAGTGCAGTGCCAAGTATCATCATCACATAAGTGGAGAAACTGCTCACCCCCTTGCTGCCCTACAAGCCCCTTGTTTAGGATAGGTACTAGGTAGAAACCAGTGGAACCTTGGTTTCATTAACAAAGAACTAAAAATTGGGTATAAACCTGCTGTAAACCTGGAAAAATTTATACCCTTTCCAGCACAGCAGTCATTGGCAGCAAGAGTCTGAGTCTCAATTTATTTTCTAGATTACTCCCCGTGCAATGTAGTTCAGCACTGTCCTTGAATCTGGTCTCATGTAAAAGCTGCAATTAAGTCCTAGGAAAGTATAGATCATTCCACAGTCTGGAAGGGGGATAAAATGAACTATTTGCTATAATTATACTAATAATTACTGAAAAGAGGATGAACATCCAAAAGAAAGAAATGGAACTTGAGAAGACAGTAGAAATAAATAAACTGAAAGTAATATGAAGAGGGATTACTATAATTAGTTATGTTAATATCCTCAGTTCCCTACTATGATTAAAATTTGAGAAATAAGAAAAGGCAATTTATTTTGATCAATATAGTTCTATAACTGTGCAAGAATGATACATAAGAACACATAGCATTTTAAAAAAGTAAATTAAAAAAGACAAGAAATAAAAAGTCAATTTGTCCCTGAAACAGAAATTTAAACACTTGCTGTTAACACAGTAATTCCTAAACTACAATCAAATTCAAGCCAAACTCAATAGTTATCATTTCATGTCTGAAAATTCAATTTTCTAGGTCTGATTCTCAATACATTAATCCACTCTGGCTTCATAAATGAGCTGAAAAATATCCTGTATGTTAGTCCACAGTGTTTTAAAGGGGTCTTCATTACAAATGAAAATCAGATTCTATGGCTACATCCATGCACACAGGAACATGTGCTTGCACTGGCACATGTTGCCTCAGCGCACACCCCTGCACATATACTTTACTGTGGGACAAGTTGTCCTGTAAGGCCATGTCCACACAAGTGTGGATATTTGGTTCCCTGGAAACACCTTGTGCCACTGCTAGTTGCCCCCGAAAAATGCCTGTCACATGCCTTCTGGTGTGCAGCAGATTACCCTGAGTGGGGTAAGGGAGGCTGAGGCCAGCACTGGGACTTACCTGGGGTCCTGGAGGCCTCCTAGGGCTGCAGCAGTGGTGATCCTGCTACTCAGAGCCTGGCTGGCAGCTGGAGTATGACTCTAGCTGGCCAGGCTCTAGTTTGGGGTGTTGTGTGCTGCCCCCACATGTGCCACTCCACCTTTTTTCCCATGATTTTGGGACTTAAAGTGGATACCCAGGGGTCAAAAAAAAAAAAAAAATTCCCATGCTGCTCCTTTGCAGTGCTGAGAACAACTGAATGTGTGATATGTGGTGCCACAGATTTGTCTGTAATATCACATGCCACACAGCCACACTTATCTGGATGTGGCCCAACAGGCAAACTGTCCTTGCACAGCTCCTCCTGGCTTTTCAGCCAGGGAGAGCTGAAAGCTCAGGCCAGCACCTGTGTGTGTCCCAGAAGTCTTACCTGATGGCTTAGAGCAGCAGAGGTACAGGTTGGGAAGCAGGTAGGCCTGGTCAATAGTAAGAGCATTGGTCTACATGGCCCGACCTCCATCTGTGCCAGTGCACACTTGTTCTGCGTGCATTGAGCTGCTTCTTGTGCTGGGTTTGGGGATTTTTTTGCTACCAGGTAACCCTGCAGCAAATGTTGGCCTCGTGGTGCAAATTTGCAGCACAGGGCACATTTTCACATTTGTCAAATGTAGTTTATAGTAACACAAAGAGGTTTGTGGCACCACAAACTGCATGCCCTTACATATCTGGATGTTGCCTATTTGTCTAGCTAAAAAGAAAATAGCCTCCGGCCTCCCTCCCAAGAAAAAAATAAAACTGAACAAAAAAAATAAAACTGAATCCTTTATTCTACAGAAACATGCAATTTAAGGTAGGCCATGACAACAAAAAATAAAATTTGCACATTGCCAGCATATAAAGTACAGGAACAGCTAAACCAAATTCACCAATGATCCAGATATTGATTGCAATATCTTGTCTATGACTACTACCAATGCCAGTTGATGGTAACAGCCATCCGAATGCACCTAGTATTATAACACTTTGTGATGGCTGGAAATTATATGGGCTAGTGCTTTATTTCTATACAACGTCTCTCATTGTCCTAGGAAAGAATATGATCTGATGTTCAAAGGACAGCTATGAAGAAAGAGAACTGGATTGCAGTCCTCTACATACAGCCTTTGTCAATAGTTCCACAAGAAACACAAGACACTTGTACACGTGCTCTAATGTGTTCTGATTAGAATGCATTGGAGCATACTCAATTAAATCGATTAATTGAGTATGCTCAATTACTCAGTTAATTGATTAATAAAGTATGTGGGAGCATTCTTATCATACGTGTCCTGCATGCAGCAGCATTTCATATATACAGCCTCCCCACATTTCAAAATGGCAGTGGGGGTGCTTTAAATAAAGTCAAATGATGACATATGCTGCCACTTTGAAATGCAGGATGCTGAATGCCCTGTGGGTGTCTTAATTAGAGTGGATCCTGACAATGGTTCTAATTAAAATGCTCCCCATTACCCCGGATCACGTGTAAAAATGCCCATATTTTGTATTCCGATACTCCTCATTTGTAAAGTGGAGTAGTCTCCCTGATATTCAGAATGTGTGTTTTGAAGGTAGATTAATGTTTTCTATAACACTTAAAAGGGCAACATTTTAGCAGGATTATTACAAATTTGACAAGTAATCAATCTTTATTTAAAAAATGTTCCTGAAATCTAATGACACATTCTAAAATGAAGCTTTAAATGTCAAAAGCCAGGAGGAAAGAGTTTGTGTCCCTGGCAATTATGTTCCCTAGAAAATTATCTTTGTATTCATAATCATAGTAGTTCACCACCCAAAGTATTATATATATATTTTTTTCATTTTAAATTGGATAACCTTAACACAGGGAAAATCATCTGAAGAACCAGAAAAAGTAAGACTTAAAGTAAAAAGTACCCTATTTTGCTGGCTTGAACTGGGGAAGAGGCCAGAGTGGGGGACAGCAGATATCCCTGATGCGTGGGCCCAGCCCTGGGGTTGGGGGAAAGAGGGACTTCCACTGCTACTGCTCAGCCCCACTGACAGGTGCAGGCAAAAATGCTTGCTTCCATCTGTCAGCAATGCCGAGCAGCAGTGTGGGGAAGAAGATGCCTCCACCCTGTAGGCCCAGCCCCAGCCCACTCCTTGGCCTGAACCAGCACAGGTCGAGAATGCTGCTATCATTGCCTGGTGCTGCTGATAGCCACAGGCCAGGGACAGCAGTGCCTGGCAGCAGTGGAGGTCTGGGAAGCAGATGGTCTCACCATGCTGAAAAGCTGTGTACCCCACCCAGACCTCAGTCAGCAGAGCTGGGGGCATGTTCCCCCTGCCTGGCTGCTGCTGACAGTGGGCCACTGGTGGGGGGTAGTACTGGAAAGAGTCCCTGGGGCATATCAAGGGTGGGAGGCATGTGAGTGTTCCCCAACCTGTTGGCTTTGGCCAGTGCAAACAGCTTGTATGCCCCACCCCCAGACAAACGTCTGTTCTGTCTGCTCCCGACCCAACCTCAGGCACTTAGAGTAAGAGGCAGAACCTAGAGCACTTCCACCTCAGGCTTTTTAATATCTGTACTTAGCCCTAACCATCAAATAACCATTTGATCCACTGTATGTCAAAGATGTTTCACCAAGTTTTGTCCAAAGCAGAAAGCCTTCTTTAGGTTAAGAGGATGTATCCTGTCAAAAGTATTTTATATTACAAATATGAAATGTGTTAGAAATAACATTTTTTTCTTCAGTTTCATCTATACTGTACTTTTAAGTTCTTCTGCCAAAAACAGATTTCTCTGCAGTTTGCATATATAATCAAACACTTTTAGAGATTTTTAAAAGTGACATAGTATGCTCTAAAGAATGCATTCAGAACTGGGCTTAAAAAGACTGCATATAAAAATGGTTAACTTATAGAAACAGATAATTTGATTGTTGGCACAGTATTACTGGCATAGGTAAGAGCAATGATGCTCTGTATAATAAGCTATCTAAATCAAAATCCATGAAAAAGTGACTATATAAAATATGGTATAACTTTAAAAGGTAATATCTACTAATTTTTGTTTTAGGGAAAGTTAATAAAAAGATATCTAGTGCCCCACAAACTAAATCTCATGACTCCTATATAGAAGTCTACTAAATATAGAAAACAGGAACATGTTACTATCAGAGGCAGTAATACATATAACGGGGTTCTTTTTCCAACCCTAAGATAGCTTTTGAAAGGAAATGTAATGTGATGGCTTGGAAGTGATATTTAGAGATTTGCTTTTTGTAAATTGGCTTGTAAGTAAAGTAGATAAGTATTAGACCAATGGTCCAAGGCAACAGCATGGATTAACTGATTTCTAAAAGCCTGTTTGTGTCTTCAAGGCCCACTTTGTTTGATACAGGCAAGCAGCAAGATGACACAGGCTGGGAATTTGAAGACATGTACCACAATGTTCATAACATGAGATAAGCTAGCACCAGGTCACAATGCCTAATTGCAGAACCCTTGAGATTTTTGGCTTTGGGGAATAGACCAAATTAGGATGTGTGCACATGATGGGTTTGTGAAACAAAGAAATGTGCTGAAGAGTCATCACAGAGGGGAAAAAGATATACATAAGGAGGGATTTTAGAGCAGCAAAGGGCCTCCTAGAGGGGAAGCCAAAGCCATCAAGGACAGAGGACATACCACCAGCCTGTCTCATCCACCCCACTGGGTGTGGGGTAAAAGAGGGACCTTGGTCTCTGACCTCCAGGCTGCTGACATCTGACATTAAAAAGAAAATCACAGAGTGAAGCGCACATACTGGCCAGACATACCTTCCCTCTGTGACAGCTCCAGGACTGGTAGATATAAAATTGGTTGCATTATTCTTATCTGCTATCACTGTGTATCAGTGCAATTCACCTATTACTGAATGGAGAGGTTGTGGCCAGTCTGAGGATTTGGGTCTGCCCAGAACAAGGTATCTGGGTCATAAATCCAGTGCCAACACAAGGAATACACAGTATTTTTTTCTTCCTCAGTGAAGAAAGAACTAATTCTGGAGCATCTCCCCTTTTCAAGCTGACTGTAGACTTTGCCACACCATATTAGGTTTGCTCCAACTGTAACTCTACTTTTGTCTTGAAAGTTGATGTTTTAATTAAAATCAGTCATCAGATTCTCAGTTGCCAGACACAGAACAGATGAATCTGCCCCAGCTTGTTTGCATAGAGGATCAGTGACCTGCTGTTACAATATGCTTAGAGTACATTATCTGCTCCAAGGCCACAGCAATCCTACCAATTATACAAAATTATTTTGACCTCTGGAACATCGTAACATTTTTACTGGAGTGAATATTACTCTGGATTTCTATTTCTGAAATTTAAAAATGTACATTCTAGATCCATAACACACTAACACATAGCTTCAGCTCACGATAAATCCAAACAATTTGAAAAGTAAGTGTTCTGTGGCCTGATGCACAGTATATGGTTTCTTAACTTTCATCTGTCAGCATCTTTATCACTTACAGTATATCATTGACCTATTACTGCTGTTCAGATTGTTTTTGCCTCCAGGTAGCATCTATCTCTGAAAGTATAGCCTTTTTCAAATTCCAAACATCCTTTCTGTATTACTGCTAAACCATTTTGCAATAGCACTATTTCTGTACAAAGTGTTCTTTATCAGAAGGTAACTGACATTGGTGAGGGTTAGATGACCTTGGTTGTAATGCAACATTTGTAATTCTCCAGCACAGTCAATTATCTCATGATAATGCTCTTTGACAAAGAATATTGTAAAGCAATGATG
The DNA here is from genome assembly GCA_030014935.1 of Caiman crocodilus. Taxonomy (NCBI): domain Eukaryota; kingdom Metazoa; phylum Chordata; order Crocodylia; family Alligatoridae; genus Caiman; species Caiman crocodilus. Next base: position 16,426,993 of record JAGPOW010003316.1, read on the forward strand.
ACTTGATATTTTCTGTGAAAGAAAAGAGCTACTTTGACTGGTCTACAAAATGTTCATACATGGGTCACTGACTGACAAGGGAATCGTAAATTATTCAGCAATAAAAAAAATAATAGTAGACATTAATACGGCACTGTGCCTCACTTATAGTAACCTCTAGGTTTCCTTATAATATGTACTGTTTGTCAAAAATGAGAGGAAAAAGTCTGTTAATCATCAAAAAGTTCAAGCACATTTTATTTTAAAAGAATTTATGCTAATAATAGATTTAAGCCCATTAGCATCCTAATCCACTGTTCCACAGAATTAAAACTGCAGTGTAGTATAACAGCTATTAAAATTGAAAAGCATGTGGTTAAAAAGAAGAGTTAATAACCAAAAAAGAAGAAAGAAAAAAATAAAAGAAAAATCATTATCATAAAAACAGGAGAATTCATAACAAGCATCTCCCAAATGCAAAAAGTAAGAGTGGGTAAAAACAACACTGCATCGGTTACGCTGCATCAGTTACTCTTGGGCCACATTTTCAAGGTCATCTTTACATTAACGGATATTAAAACAAATGATTTTGGAGGATTTACATCATGACAAGTATGCTGGTCAACATTATTACACGGTGATCAGTACATCACTAGAAAAAAAATGTGGTGATAAGTGTTAATCATTCAAGTATTTTTGCATAACAATGTATCTCAGAATTCAAAATAATTTAAACATGAGTTGCAGAAAGTAGGCCTTAAATTGAAAAAGCATCCTTGTTCTATTCTCTCCTATTGATGTTAGGGTTGGCTGGCACCAGTAAACTTTTTGAGGTTTTTGGCAAGTATAATCCAAAACAAAGACTGCTGAATTTCCTATGACACTGAGCATGAAAATTTAAAAAATGAAGAGGTGTTCCAATGTTAATTTTGATTTAGTAATTTCAGGCAATATAAAAACCTCCAGTTGAATAAATAATAAGAATTTATAACCAAAGCAACCAAACCAATCTACATCAAGACAACTCAAAATATTCCAAATTATTTTTACACAGTGTCATCAATATATGCAATGTATAATTGGTTCTGCCCTTACATGATATATATTAAAGAGATAATTGTTGTAAGATACAAATGTAATGTGACCATATACATAAAACAGTGCCATTACCGGTAAACTACAGAAGCCATTTGAGGAGCTGTGCTACCTTCTTTGGTCACCCACAACAGATAGGAATTACTAGACAAACCTAAGATCACAGCAACATTATAACACATGATTGAAAATCATGTTCTATAAGAATATTACAGTGCACTTTGTCTTTGCTAAGTTTTACCAATTCTCTTCAGAAGCCTATAATAAAATACATTTTAGGTCTATCTCCTCATTCTGTAGTTCAACTTGAAAACAAAGGAACCAATTTAAACTTATCATGTGATTTTGTTTTTTAGGTAATAGCTCCCTGTCTAGGCCAGGGATGTGCAATTATTAGGGCTGGAGAGCCAATTAAGGAGTTTTGGTGAACTGTTGTGGGGTAGGGGGAGGTGCTGATCTGGTCTGACCTGGTGGGGAAGGTGGCAATTGATCCTATCCAGCCCTGGGACCATCTAGCCTGCACCCACTGTTGAGGGTCACTAGATGGAGTGGGTGGCTGGGGTCTCCACAGAGCCTGGTCAGGATCCCTGCAGGCAGGGTGTGTTCAGCTGGGAAGATGGGTTAGGGCCGTGGGTAAGTGAAGAATGGTGTCCAGGCAAAGAATAAGTAGGTAGAGCTGGGATGACAGGGTGGTAACAACACAGGGCTGGGACATGGGGCAGAGCCAGAATCTGTGCCCTATACACCACTGGTATGGGCACTGTTTCTGTGGGCAGGGATGTGCACAGAGCAGACTGCAGCTCTGCCCCAGGCCCAAGTCCAGTTCTGTCACTAACCTGCAATTCCAGCCCTAGTCCTGGCCCCAGCTCCGCCTGCCTGTCCTGTTCCAAGATGCCATTCCCCCATCCCATCTGCTTGGCTGAGTATACCCTGCCTGTGGGGTCCTGGGCTGGTCTCCATGGAAACCCTCCCATCCACTCTGCCCAGCACCCCCAGTGGTAGGTGTGAGGCATAACGGCCGGGGCGCTGAGGCAGCAGGACCAGGACTGGCAGCAGCAACCAAAAAAATCTGCTGTGCCACCCCCATCCTACCATGTGTTGTGGGGGTGGGGGCAAAGAAATCAGCAACATGTGCCATAGCCTGGACAGCCCCCTGTTCCTGGGTTGGGCAGGACCAAGGAACCCACCACAGGATGGACAAAATCCCTCGGTAGGCCAAATCCAGACCACAGGCCGTATTATGCCTGCCTCTGATCTAGGCACTAGCATGAACTGAAGGGGATGTCAAGGCAGCAGCATGGGGTAGGGACACAAAATAGCCACCAACAAAGCTGGTAACTGACTGCACCACTGTCACTGGCACTGTGTGCTGAAACTGTCTGGGGTGTTCATAAACAATGTTAACTTCAGACAAAAGTGCATAGGAAGCTAATTCACAGTATAAAGCATAAATGTTTAAATGAAGCAAACAACAATTGACACCTAAACATAGATTTAAAATACTATTTCAACAGTCAACAGTCTTCAGTTCTGCTTTTTTTTTTTTTTTTTACTTTTTTTTTACTTTTTTTCTAGTGACAACCACCAAAAAAAAAAAAAACCTGCACAGAAAACCCCCATCTACTCACAACCACAGGGGATCAGAAACACTTGATAGCTGAACCATGAAGAGAGATTACTTTATCCAATCCAACTAAACATGAGTACTTCTGTCTATGATTTTGTCCAATTTCTCCCTTCCTAGAGTGAGCAGTCACAGTAAGCACCCTGGTCAGAGTGAGCAACACTTTTATCAATTTCAACCTTTATCATAACTCAGATTTCTGCTTGAAATAACCCACCCCAAGAAGTTCCTACTGGTAGAAGATTCAAGTGGCCCATATGCTCCAACCCAATGCTTCACTATGTGCACTGGTTTTCCACTAATTATAAAAACAGCTCAAGGTCTCTCTGATGCTCAGAAAGGATTGGACTTAATTACCAGACATATCATCTCTCTCTCTATTACAGTGATGTCTCACAATACCAATATTTCATAGAAAGTATGAAACTGTGCATAAAATGTGGAAAAATCATAAGTTCAAGAGACAAACTCCTATGTTAACTGGATCCAAATAGCCATAGATTTTACCATGTTCAGGACTGAATGCAAAATTCCTAGCTTCCATCTGACTTTTCTTTATTCCAAAATGAAAGACAAAGACTCTAACAAAGAAACTCACTTCTCCCTATGTTCCTTAAATGCAACAAGTTTGCTGTAATGGACAGGGGGAAAGCATAATTTACAGAAATAAAAAAAACATTTTTCACTTCACTATAAGATGACATATTTCAATTTTTTACCTGAGATAAACATAGCTCCTCCTTATATCTCTCTATAAGCTATACTATACCATAATCCCCTGTGTATTTGGTGTCACCAAGTATTGGGAGCAGGGGTTCATTTCTTTTTTTGTACCTTGGGTTCTTATATTATTCTGTGGTAGTATACACTTACATTAAGTATTTTACTCTAGACCTTAGTTTCTATTTCCCATGACTTGAAAAAAAGGTTTACTTTGTGCACGTTTACATGAGATGCTTACTGTGGAGTTGCCCTATTAGCTCTGCAGTAAACATCTCGGCATCTACACATACAGTGCTGTTAGGGAGAAGGGAACTAACTAACTGAAAATGTACACAACAGAAGAGAAGAGAAATATATTTTTTTAAAGGATCATATATCTTGGTCGTTGTAAAATAGACCAGAGGAAACACAGAGTAAAAAGAGACAAGAGGAGAAAGAGGGACATGGTAATAAGGTAAAATGATACAAAACATGAACTGTCTCTATGAGACTGTTGTGAAACACAGAATGGAAACATTTGTACGACATCCATCATTACCTGCCTCTCTTATTCAAGTAGGATTAAGGGAAAGAAATGAAACCCTGTAGGTGATTTCAAATGAGGCTAGCATATCAAAGAAAATTGGTTCCTTACATTTATTTTTTCCCTTCAACATGTAAGCCTCTTAGGAGAGGCTCAAACACTAATATGTTCTATGATCCACTGTCAATGAGACTAACTACATATAACTTGGTGTTTTCACAAGGAAACGGATGCCATCCAGATTCCATGAAGGCTAAAACACGAACTTAAAAAAAAAAAGTATTGGATTTTAAGTACTTATACAGACCTCTTTATCATAACACGAGAGTATCACACGTATATAACTCTTATCACCTTTGTGAGATTGCAAAGTATACTTAATTTCCATTTAAAGAAAGGAAATGAGGAAGAGAGATCCTAAAGATCAGTTTGATAAGTATTTAGGATTAAAGCGAATAGAAATTGGTTGCCTAAATACCTTTAAAATTATGGCCCCAAATAACTTGCCAGGGGTCAAACCCCACATTTATGGCAAAGTAGGAAACATAACTTCAATTTTGCAAGTCAAAAGCCACTGAACAATGGCTTCTAATTGCCATGCTTATTTTCAAAGCTCAGCACAGAATGCTGTCCAGGAAGATAAGAACAAAGTCCACAGTATTTTGAAATTTCTTTATTCAAGGATATTTAAGAATTTTACTAACATCAGTTAAGCCTGACAATCCCTGTTGAAATGATCATTATATGCATTATGCAGATAAATAATTTTAAAAGATAAAATTATAGTCAATTACTATAAAATATTATCTGTTTTACTCATGAGGTTTAATGGTATTCATTCAAAAATTCTTCACATTATGACAAATATTTATGAGATAATTTATTTCTCTGACTGGTATAGGTATAGTTAAGTGTATATCTAAACGTGAAATTGATATTGATCAAAGATTTCTCAAGACAGGTCTATATGTTGTAAAAGCAAAAGGAATAAAAAAGCATCACAAATGCATCAGTCATTCAAGTGACCAAACATTTGCTGAAGGAAGGATCCTTAATGTACTGCAAGTCCAACAAAGCACCAGGACTTAATTAGAAGCATACAGCAAATCAAGTGACAAAACACTAAAAACAGATGATGAGAACATAAAGCCAGCACTGAATTAAATGACAGAAAAGTCCACAACTTAACACCTCAGAAAACCTTTCTTTTTAAGTTCTGATCAACTACCACTGTATAGCATCTACTACTGACTTGAAAAGCAGATTTTTTTTTCCTAATTCATTTCCAGAAAAGGGAAGGGCAGGAGGGATTTGAAATAAAATGGACAAGATCTCTGATATGCTTACTTTCACTGATATTTTAATATACCAAGTGAATATAAAAAATATCCTCCCTCCTTAGGATATGAACAATCATTTGCCACATCCAGTCTAAGTCTAAGTGGCTTACTTAAAGCGCCTAGACCTAGCCCAGGTGTGTAATGTACAGTTGTTGTTTGCTGCTGGAAGCAATACATTCAGCCATTTGCTGTTTCCAGGAATGGTAGAGGGAGATCAGTGCAAATAAATCAGAGTGTGGGGAGGAGTAGGCACCTGGCATGGACAAATGGGGTTTTGGAGTCTCATAAGACCAGTGCCTGAGGCCAGGCAGTCAAGTCTTCCCCTGCAGGAAGCCAGCAGGAGCTGGATGGATACAGGAAAGAGACTGGTTAATACCTGAGGTGCTCTGGGGACTGCAAGCAAGGATCTTATAGCTTGCAGGGAAATATGACCCAGTAGGGGGATAGTTTAGTTACAGCCAGTGGGCTTGCATTTGTCTTTGTATTAAACTGGTGGACCAGGTGTGGCTTTAAAGGATGACGAGGAGGCCACAGGAGTGTTTGAGGGGCATGTGAAGTTTTGAGCCCTGCCATGGGATGGCTTCCAAGCACATGCAGGCAGAAGCCTGGAAAGTTAAAGTTTGAGCTAGGGAAAGTGATAGCAGTGGTTTCAAACTGAGAGGGCTGGGCCAGATTCTAGAAGGGGCAAAATCAGGACTAAAGGCCCAGACCTGAGAGGGGTAAAATTGGGGCTGAGGGCCCAGAGCCTGAGAGGGGAGAAACTAGGGCCAGCGGCCCACAGTCCAAAGGCGTGAGACATGGGCTAGGGTCCAGAAGCTTAGATCCAGTGAAGTAGGCCTAGGCTAGGAGGCCCAGCTAGAGATACGGGGCAGAAGCTGGGAAGGATGAGGCCCCAACAAGGGTATAGTGGCCTGAGGAGGCCTAACACTATGTTGGGGCATGGTACTGCACTGTAAAGGGAACATCTGAGAGACACAGACATGCTTGTAGGGGTGGAAGGAGGCCACCAAAAGCCCCTAAGGCAACTGTTGCCCTAGAGCATGAACAAAGCCAAGAGGACCCCACTTAAGATTTAAGGAGCAAGACTGGAATCATCTGTGTCTGGGAGGGACCCTGGGACCCTTTTCACAGTAAAATAGATCCATCAAGGGACGGCAGGCAAGCGATCGGAAGGCTACCAGAGGGGACAGTGGGGCAGAAGCCACCAGGGGCATCAGGGCCAGTCTTGGGGGCTTGGTTCTGTTATGCTCCCATCCTGAATCTCTCAACTGGCTTCTGGCAGACAAGGTTCTTTGAGTAAACGTGGTATCTTCTATTAGACCATATAATTCTTGGAAAAATTGTTTTTTTGCAAACTTTCAGGTATAAACACCCTTCTTCTGGCAGAGGGAGAGTCTTTCTTCAGGCAGAGGGACAGTCAACTGATGTCCCATGTTTTTCCACCTTTAATACGAGAAAATAAAATACTTTTTTGCCTATATAATGCTATTCTGTCCTATTTCTGCTCTCCTATACCTTCTTGACCTCTTCTGTATACATTCATCCTAATTCTCTGGCTTTACACTTTGATTTCCTGCTCATACTCAGTTGTCTTATATGTTATTATTTCACATTCTGGGAAATATTTCTGTCTTCAGTAAACTGATTTCTCTTCTTCCCTCCATTTCTTTCATATTAGTCCTTACAATATAATTCTTCTTCATTTATATCTAGACTATGCACATCTTTTGAATAGTTGTTCCATCCAGTCTTGTATTTGTTATGGTTATTTAGATTGCAAGCTGTTTAGAACAAAGAAGTCTTGTTTTTAAGAGATTTCTATAAATATTTTTTCAAGTAATTGCCCTGCACACTTACGGTACATGCCTATATTATAGATTTATCATAGGTATTAATATTATAATTTGCATCAGTTAGCACATCAAAATTCAGAAATACTTAATCATTTTTGATATATATGTCTATCTTATGTGCATACTAGAATATTATAAAGCTCTGTTGATCCCCCATTAACAATAAATGGTGAGATCTACTTTTCCTAACTTAAACAAAGATAGAAACTGCATTAGAAAAGAAGAGAGGTATTTATATTTCTGGCAGGGTTGTTTTTTTAACTGCTACTCATTTGGCAAGCTACACCAATTCCATCTTTCTGTGCCAGTAGTTAAAATTAATACATTACCAGAAAACTTATTTACCCAAATTACATCAATACAATGTGTTTCCATATTACTGAAGTCTTCTGCAGCCTATCAGAAAGAATTGAAAATGTCCTTCCTTCTCAGGGCCAATTATTATTTTTAAATTAGTCTACAGAGTTGTGCTTCATTTTTCAAAGGAGATTCAAAGACTTAGGCACCTAACTGCATGTCTTAGATCAGGGGTTTCACACTCATTAGGCCCGAAAGGAAAGATTAATTGAATGGGTTCATCCACAGGCTGAATGAAGGTACAAGGCTGACCACATGGACCAGCTGGGAACCACAGACAGCGTCCACATGATGGATCCAGTGTGCATTCATATCTGGCCTGGCATAGGTGCTTCATGCAGCTCACGAGATCCACATTTACTACATAACCCAGCTTGTTCTTATGTGGGTGCCATGAACAGTGGGCATCCCAGCCTAGTCCTTCTGGGTGCTAAAAGCAGTGGGCCAATTCAGCAAACACCATGTGCAGCATGTGAGTTAACTCCAAAACCCATGAGCAGTACCCAGGCTGCTCTATGGACCAGATCTGGCCCATGGGCCAATCTTCAGCACCACTGCCTTAGATATAATGTTCATTTAAACATACTAATCTCTTACTGTAATAGTTGTTACCTTTATTTACAATTCCACTCATATAAAATTCTTGTCCTAAACTGAATAAATCCGTGAGCAGCTAATACAAGAGCAGAATACACACACACACAATGCATTTATATACATGTGTGTGCATATATACCATAAATATAAACACACTGCATATATGTCTGTGCATACTGTATATATAAACACACAAACACACACCCTGCACGCATATATAATTAAATGCAGCGTGTGTGTGTTTATATATACAGCATACACATACACTGCATTTTATATATATAATGCAATATATATATATATATATATTGCATTCAGTGCAGTGTATATTTAATTACATTCAATATGTGTGTGTGTGTGTTTATAATTAAATGTAGTGTATATTAAGATGGAGGATTCATGGAAGAATTTCACAACACAACTATTCAAGCTAAAAGTGACCCTAAAGGACAATAACAGCCTGTCCCTATAGGCAAAGCATTGTTTTGATGAAACAGAATTGAAAGGCTCTACTAAAGGCTCTTTAACTGCAAAATGTATGAATAAGGGAGAATAAGGGAGACTAAGAAACCAATTACTTATTAATTGCATCAACTGTCACCAATATCTGCTTACCAACATCTAAATTATTTGACTAAATACATTTAGGGTTTATCTTGGAATTAAGATGTTTTTGGAAAGGGGTAATGCTTCTGGGTATATTCAAAGATCCCTATTGCTATGGTATTGAATATCATAGCTGCTGTACCTAACTAACTAAAGAATGTTTACAGTTAGGTTACTTCAATATTTGTAATATTCAAATTATTTCCCATAATAAATGTTGGAAAATGGAAGTGAAGTGATACCACAGCTACCAAAGTAATTATAATAATTCATAGTTTCATAGTTGGTAGGGCTGGAAGGGACCTGAGTAGATCATCAAGTCCAATACCCTACCATGGGCAGGAAAGGATGCTGGGGTCAAACAACCCCAGCTAGGTGATTATCTAGCCTCCTTTTGAAGACCACCAGGGTAAGGGTGAGCACTACTTCCCTTGGAAGTTGGTTCCAGCTCCTAGCCACCCTGACTGTGAAGTAGTGCCTTCTGATGTCTAGCCTGAGTCTACTCTTGGTCACCTTATGGCCATTATTCCTCGTTACTTCCGATAGTGCTCAAGGGAACAGGAGCTCTCCCATTGCCTGCTGGTCCCCCTTGACAAGTTTATAGGCAGCCACCAGATCCCCTCTCAGCGTTCTTTTGTGGAGGCTGAACAGGTTCAGGTCCCATAGCCTCTCCTCATAGGGCCCACCCTGCTGCCCCCTGATTATGCAAGTTGGCCCTCCTCTGGACCATCTCAATGTTATCCATATCCCTTCTGAAGTGCGGCACCCAGAACTGGAAGCAGTACTCCAACTATAGCCTGACCAACGTTGCATTGGGTGGGGGTGGAGGATCACCTCCCTGGATCTGCTTGTGATGCATCTGTGGATGCATGACAAGGTGCAGTTAGCCTTCCTGACCACGTCCCCACACTGGCGGCCCATGTTCATCTTGGAATCAATAGTGACTCCAAGATCCGTCTCTGCCTCTGCACTGACAAGAAGGAAGTTCCCCAGCCAGTAGGTCTGCTGCCGGTTCTTCCTCCCCAGGTGCAACACCTTGAACTTGTCTGTATTGAAACACATCCTATTCTCACCTCTGTAACCTGTCCAAATCTAGTTGTAACCTGTGCCTCTCTTCTAGTGTGCTCACTTCTCCCCATAACTTAGTGTTATCTGTGAACTTGAAGAAAGTGCTTTTCACCCCCTCATCTAAGTTGGTGATAATGTTCTTGAACAGTGAGGGCCTGAGGACCAAGCCCTCGGGAACCCCACTGCCCACATTCCTCCGGGTCAACCACTACTCCCTGAGTGCGGCCCTCCAGCCAATTTGTGACCCATCTGACTGTGTAGGCATTGACACTACAGTTGCCTAAATGTTTGATGGGGTGAGAGACAGTGTGGAAGGCCTTCCTAAAATCTAGAAAGATTACATCCACTGTGACACCTGCGTCCGGGGCTTTTGTGACCTGGTTGTAGAAGGCAACCACATTGGTCTGACAGGACCTGCCTCTAATGAACCTATGTTGATTGCCCCTAAGCATAATGTCCCTTGCTGGTGACTTGCACATGTGCTCTTGGATAATTTTCTCAAAGAGCTTCCCCAGGACCAAGGTAAGACTAACAGGCCTATAGTTTCCTGGGTCCTCTCTCCTCCCCTTTTTGAAAACAGGGACCACATTGGTCCTTTTCCAGTCCTCTGGCACCTCACCAGAGCACCATGAGTGCTTGTAAAGCTGTGCCAGGGGTCCCCCAACGACCTCTGCCAATTCCCTCAGCACTCTGGGGTGGAGATCATCAGGACCTGCTAATTTGAACATGTCTAGTCCCTCCAGAAGTTCCCTGACTAGGTCCTCACTGACCCTGGGCCTGGCTGCACCTCCCCTGGATCTGTCTGGAATCCCAGTGTGGGGGATGTCCCTGTCCTTGCTCAGAAAAATGGAAGCAAAGAATCTGTTAAAGAGGTTAGCTTTGTCATCTGGTGCTATCACCAGCTTTGTTATCTGGTACTACCACCAGATTACTAAGCATGTCCTGCAGAGGCCCCACATTACTTGGTAACTTCTTTTTACCCACTATGCATTTAAAAAAAGGACTTCTTGTTATCATTTAACTAATTGCTTGATTAAAAAAAGGTGAACTAAAAAAAAGTTGAAATAAATCCACCATAGGAGAGAACTTGTGTTGGGCAATACTATTTTATAGTTGAGTTAATTAGCTTATGCCCTCCTTATAGAGCCACACAAATAGATTGTGTTACTTTACTGAGGAGCTAGTAAGTCAACTCTGCAATAAAGCGCATGTGTAGATATCCCCAGTTAGGGATAAATGAAAATCTTCTGACAATACTCAAGGAATTCCGTATACTTTTAGTTCAAAGTCATTGTGTTTTTAAAGTATATATTAACTCTTCTTGCTCAGTATATGTGGTGTTAAGGTCACTTTACTGTTATTGGAGAAAGGGCCTCCAAAAGATATATTTTACCATTTTACCTCTTGAATATTATTTTGAGCTTATAAAAGACTAAGTCTTAGAAGAAAAAGAGTTAGCAGGCACACAGCAACACAACAAATACTTGAACTATCCTGCAAATATTGTGAGAAATGTTTCATTTCTCACAATAGTCATTAGCAAACTGACTAATGTACAGAAACAAATGAGGTTTCAGTAGAAATTAGGAAACCTGGGAGGAAGGAATTTAACAGATAAAATTGCTTTTGATGCTATTATACTCAATTATTACCCAAGGAAATGCATTAACTGAAAATACTACCAGTATATTCCCTTGAGACATGATGCATCCTTATTCTTCCTTGCAGTTAATGTGAGAGAGCTGGGCATTCCTTATTCCTCCCAGGTTGCCTCTCTTTTCTTGCATTCCAGTGTTTCAGAGGGAAGATGATGACGACCTGATGAGTCTTCTCAGTTCTGCTTGCTAACAGTTGATATAACTCAAGATGTTTGATTATTTAGTAAAAAATAAAACATCTGCTTTACAAATAAACACTTATAACATTCACCACCCTCTCTCCTTCCCCTTGCTTCCTGCTTCCACCCCCCACCCCAACTGTAAGAAAAGCCATGGCAGGACAAAACTAAGATCAAAAAGGGAATTTGGCCTTCACTAGACAGATATACACTAAGGGTAATTATCCAAATAATTACAGTCTAGAATCCAATAAAGAATTTACTAGGACATTGTTTTATTACCCATCACATGAATTTCTGCCATAATCATCAGTTAATTTATATGCTGTATGCTATACTGCTTAGGTTTCTTTCCTCAGAATTGTTCTTGTTGAATGTATATTATCTTTTTCTTTTGCATTTTATTTTTCCTATTTAAAACTGAATAGAAAATATCTATTAAAACATCATTCCCAGTTCCCTTTAAAACTGTGTAAGTATATATTTAGCCACTGAAGTGATTTTCCTAAGAAATGAATATGCTTATTAAAAAACAGAAGCTAACTTTTCTTCCCCACTCCCCTGTTCTCCTAAAGTGAATATAATCATTTTGAAGGATGTAAAATTGACAGTCCTGGAGACAGACACTCTATTAATCCATAGGACAGATGGAACATGAAAAGTAGTAATGTATCTTTCCTCATAATATTCCAAAGTGCCTCAGTAATGCCCACAATGTAGTTTAGTCCTTGACCTTTCTTGCAGAGACTGCCAAAAACAGTGCCAATTACTGTCATTTTTGTTGGCTGTTCCTGTATTGTAGATACTTGGACACTAGGAAATGGAACAAGACCATAATTCATTTCACATAGGTCATCAGGTAACCATTAGATAGCAACAACTGTCAGTCACTACCAGCCTAAGCTGTATTCAAATTAGCAGCCTAAAGATGAAAAACTAGTTTCCATTATCATAACTTAGAGCTATCTAATCCTGCCACAACAGATTTTTTGACAAATATAATTTCTATAGTCAAATTCATAAGATATGTATACATGTTAACTATATGTAATTCCATACAATATTAATTATATTACATAATTATTTACTTCTTTGAGATCTCATAGTGCTCAAACAGGTTTTGGGACCATCTGGTAGTCAAGATCAATTGACTGTTGACTCTGCATGCCGGCAAAAGACTTTCAACTTGTCAGCACAGGGTCAGCTGGGGATCTCCCTGATATTGCTAGGATCTGATCCCTGATCTCAAAATTGGACCTTCTGCCATGCATGTGTGGCATGACAGAAATAAAGGTGTGCCAGAGACCTATCAGACAGCTAGTTTTTTCCAAGCCCTAAGTTCCTTCACAGAGTCTTAAACATGGTCCAGCAAAGAAAAGGAAAGCATAGATGGCAGGCTTCTCCATACTGAATACTTTCTATCCCCTTTTACTTCACTTTATCACTCAACAAATTGGTACAAAAAATCAACACAACCAACAAAACAGCTTTTGCTGGTCCCCTGAAGTGAGGATTCTTTGATATAATGTGTATAATTTATCTATGGCTTCTTGTAGAAAAATCATAGTCTCATAGAAAATTAGGGTTTAGGAAAATTAGGAAAACTAGGGACCTCAGGAAGTCATCTAGTCCAACTCCCTGCTTAAATCAGGACCATCCCCAACTAGATCATCCTAGCCAAAGTTTTGTCTAGCTGGGTCTTAAAAACCTCCAAGGATGGAGCTTCCACCACCTCTCTGGGTAACCTGTTCCAGTGTTTTACTACCCCACATAGTGAGAAATTTTTTACCAATGTTTAACCTAAACTTACCTTGCTGCAACTTGAGATCATTGCACCTTGTTCTGTCATCTGCCACTACTGAGAAAAGTCTAGCTCCATCCTCTTGTGAACCCCGCTTCAGGTAGTTGAAGGTTGCTATTAAATCTCCGCTCAGTCTTCTCTTTTCTAGACTAAAAAAGCCCAATTCCCTCAGCCTCTCTTCATAAGTCCCCCAGCCCTGAACCATTTTTGTTGCCCTCCACTGGACTCTCTCCAATTTGTCCACATCCTTTCTCTGGTGGGGAAATTCAAAAGTGAACAAAGTACTCCAGAGGCTCTTCAGCCTCACCAGTGCTGAAGAGACTGGAATAATCACTTCCCTTGATCTACTGGCAACACACCTACCAGCGCAGCCCAGTAGGCCGTTAGCCTTCTTGGCAACAAGGACACACTGCTGGATCATACTCAGCTTATTGTCCACTGTAACCCCCAGGTCCTTTTCTGTAGAGATCCTATCCAGACAGTGAAACCCCAGCCTGTACCAGCGCATGGGATTGTTCCATCCTAAGTGCAGGACTTTGCACTTGTCCTCATTTAACCTCATGAGATTTCTTTTGGCCCAAACCTCCAATTTGTCTAGGTCACTGAATCCTAGCCCTACCCTCCAGTGTATCTATTACTTTCCCCAGCTTGGTGTCATTTGCAAACTTGCTGAGGGTGCACTGTAAGCCATCTTCCAGGTCATTGATGAAAACGCTGAACCATGGTGGTTGGATTTTCAAACTCTGCAACAATTATATCAAGAGCTTCCAAGAAATTAAAAAAAAAAAAAAATCAATCCAGATAATAACAGAGGAGATTACCTCTTAAAGCAATTCATATCTGGGTATCTAACTAATTTACAGGGTCAAGTCAGCATAAATAATTATAAGATCTTGTAGGCTAGGTACAGATGTTCAAAAAGCTCAAGGTGGATACACACTGGCTTTCATAAGCCCCCTAGCCTAGGTCATGAGCAAACAGAACTCATATTTGCCTTTTGAGGTGGGGCAGGGAAGAGGGAGTGGGAGAGGTAGCAGCATGGAGTCTGCCTGCACTGGCTTAGGACAACAGGCTCTCACACATCTCCCAGCAGGCTGTAGAAGAATTTTGAGCCCAATGGAGCAGACAGCTGCCCAAGACTGGCCAATGCAGTCCTTCTATCCAGCTCTGCCCTCCACCTGTCAGATCTCAACTGTCAATGGTAGTTGGGTGGGAGGAGAGGAAGGGGCCACATGCTGTGTACCCCCTACCCCCACTCCCACCCCAGCTTGCTGGTTCAGGTATGGAGGGTGTCAGACTGGTTCCATATGGTAGGAGGGCTCTGCTTCCTCCCTGCCTCTGGTTGCTGTTGTGGCAGACAGACATGTCCAAGACAGTTCCTGCCTGCAGCTGTTAAGAGGTCATGCAAGCCAAACCAGCCTGCTGCCTTGGGTCAGCAAGGGGCCAGGCTGGGTCCAAGAATTGGGAGGCTCTGCTCCCTCCCTCCCTCCCTGCCCCTAGTCACATATCAGAGCTGCAGCTTTAGCCTACATCTGTCAGGCAGGGAGAGTAGGAAAACAGAGCCTCCAAACTGGGAGGCCCCAGCTGTAGGCTGGCACAGCTGTGTGGGGCTCACATGGCAGGAAGCTCCATTCCCCCCAGCCCCCAGTACCACAGACAGGTATGTGGCTCTGGCCTGTAGCTGGCAGGAGGATCAGGCAGAGGGGTGAGGGAATGGACGCCCCCATCATGTGGGTCCCCTGCTCTGCTGGCTCAGGGCTAGGGTCATTCAATGGAGGGACTCTGTTCTTCCAACCCCTGCCCATCTTGCCCACCCAGCTGCATAGGCAGGTGACAAAGGCTTTTCTGGCTCCTGTTGACAATGGCATTGCCTGGAGCAGATGAGTGTGGGCTGAGACTAGCACACCACCCTGTGAGAAGTACCTGGGATGCCATAGGACAGTGAACTAAGGTGATTCACTACAGGATCTGGTACAGAAGTTTGATATAACACCCTTACCCAACCTGATTAAGTCTAATACTACATACATCCAAGGTCTGTCTTAGATTGGGTTCCACCATTTTAAAATCATTCTATGTGTGCTGAATTTCTGTTCTGTTCAGGTTTAGATCAGTTTCCAAACACTTATAACTGTTTGTGTAATGTCTATATCTAGCCCTAAAGAATAATTTAAAAAGGGGATTGATTTCAATAATTAGCAGTATTTTTAGTACTGAGTTTGTGTACTGAGTACTGGTCTTGCTATAACTTCTGTATAACAACTGGCATTTGGCCGCCCTAGAAAGAAAAGATATTCTCAAACAACAACAAATCTAGTATTCTTTTCCAGTTTTATCCCACAGGATAGTTCTATAAATACTCCTACTCCCATTATAATTTTCTAATATTTAAAAATAGAAAGCAGTTTACCTATGAAAATAGGTTTGTTTTCCCCATATTTAGATTTATTTTGCTACTTGTAATCATTTTTGTGGGTAATTATAAATAACATAGGTATGAACAAATATAATTGTTAGTTATTATTTATGGTCATTATGAACTATTAGAACTAATGCATTTCTAATGTATACATATTAAAATAATGTTTAATATTTTTGTATGAAAAAGGCATGCATGGGTTTCACTGAAAGACAATGAAGTTACAGAAAAAGCTAATACTGCTACCATAAACAGAGCTGTACCTATTTTATCTACAACTGAATAAGTAGATAAGGCATTCAGAACACATTGGCATGGAGGCTGACCAGGTATGAATACCTGTTGAAATTTGAGTTAAGCATTCTTGTGAAAGCATTGTAAAGAAGCTGAAGTGTTACACAACAACAAAAAATCATTTAATTGCCTAAATGCTTCATCAGGATCAAAGATTATAAGATTTATAATCACTCAAAAATCAGATAACTTTGCAAGTGAAGTAATCTAGTGCCAGGTGTCTTAGATTAATTTACTATCATGTTTCATTTAATTTTTTTCATGCTTTCTTTAGACCTTTTTAATACTAGCATACTGTAGAAATCCTTGAAAGTTACAGAAGGAAATGTAGAATAAGATTTGAAATGCACATATTTGCTTATCTTATGATGCTGTTATTAAGTCAGATCCTACTCCTGAAAGGAAATTAAGGTGGCACATCACCTTCATTCTATCCCACACATTCTAAAGCAGGGGTGGGCAAAATGCAGCCCACGGGCCCAACGCGGCCTGCCAGGCCATTCTATCTGGTAAGCAGGGCCCTTAAAAAATTTAGAAAATTAATATTTATCCACCCTTGGTTGCTTGTCATGTGGCCCTCGATGACTTGTCAAAACTCAGTAAGTGGCCCTCTGCCAAAAATAATTGCCCACTCCTGTTCTAAAGTCTGTCTCTAGAATTTTAGATGGATTTATTATTTACATTTTACTTAAAGTGACTTGCAAGGTCAAATCACTGATCCAAAGTTATTTTTCTCTTACATTTCTCCTTCAGACAGTATACCTTGTACTTCAACAATATTAAAGCAATAAAGTTGTTGATTACCCTAAGGAATGACTTTAAAGGAACTATTGAACAAGGTTCAATATGAAATTCCTTGTATTTTTTTACCATTTTTCTAGACATATTGATATGGTAGCTAGGTAGAGTTATAAGGGAACTGCTTTAGTTGAAGCCAAAGAACCTCCTCCATAGCTAACTTTATTGTAGGACACATATCTTATTACAAACAACAGTTCTTTATCATTTTTATAAGAACAAAGGGAAAACAGATAAAAGTGGATATCCACGCTTTCTGTCCTAGAGACCCTGACTGCATAGGCACATACTTAGTATTCTTATTGTATCATCAATGAATAGTTTGTCTCATATGATTCATTGCAATTCTAAAAAGGTTTCTGCTTCCAAGTGTTTGTTTTACACTTTCAGTGGATTTTTTTTCCTCAGATGAAACTCAGATACAGTAACTAATTATACATAAACTAATCCTCATATCTTTATTTCTACCTCCTACGTAAGCACAGACATTCAACCATATAAAAAGAGCCGTATTAATGAAGCAGTATAGTATACATAATAGTTGGACATTACCTCAAAAGAGTTAACTGAACATTTAAAAGATATGTATAAAATTGCACAGAATCATCTTAAAACAGGATTGGCAAACTGCCAAAACCATGTTTATACATACAAACTTAAATTATAAATTAGGTTAATTAGTATACTCTAAAGCATACAGTACCTCAAGCCAGGTAATAAAATTTAGCCCCTGAAAGCATAAGATCATTTATGAATTCAGTGTCATCTTAGCATTCTCTGTTACAAGTCTATTTTCTTTGGATGCTTAAGGGCATTGAAAAAAGTAACTGTTCTGAAAATTCTGGCTCTATTAAGGTATGGAGAGCTACCTTTGAACATGAGAATGAATAATAAAGTGTCTTCATACTGGAGGGCATGAAAAGAAAGTTAGGAAACCTTTCTTTTCTTTTTTTACTACACGGTATCAAGAAATTAGTTTACTATAAATGAAGGGTTTGAATAGAAAATTACTTCCTTTTAACACTCTGATTTTCAGGCTTTGTTGCCAATACTGCTTTACTACACTGAATCTTATTAGCAGTATTAAGTTTTCCAATTAATATCAAGAACAGGAATGAAATAAACCATATGCATAAAAATGTTACAAAATCTAGGAATAAAGTATTGGCAATGAACAGAAAAAAAATCATTGACATTTACAGATTAGGATTTAAAAGTGCAATGCTACAATTAAAAAAAGCCCACACACTGTGCCTAAATGAAAGTAGCTAAAACTTTACGGGCATCAAAACCAAGTTGACAGTCCAGCTGCAATGTTTTTATTAACTGGCTAGTAATGGCATAGAAAAATGAAGTCATAAGAGCCCCTTTCACCATGCACATTTTTAGCAAACTTCTCCAGGAATAAAAAGAAATAAGAACTGGCATTTACTGGGTCAGACCATAGATCCATCTTGCCCACTATCCTGCTCACACAGTGGCAAAGAAGTGGATGCTGAAAGGGAGAGTGACCAGGGTTTTTTTTTTATTCTTGTTCCTCTGTCACTTGCAGTTTCCAGTATTTACAGTTTAAAGGGTTCTGATTCAGAGGCTGTATCCCTAACTCCCATGCTCAGTAGCTACTGATGCACCTTTCCTTCAAGAATTAGTTCAGTCCCTTATTGAATCTGGCTAAACTCTTAGTTTCCACAACATTTGGTGACAATGAGTTCCATGCTTTAATTACATGCTGTGTGGAAAAAAAACCATCCTTTTTTTAGTTTTAAACTTACAACCTATTTGTTTCATTTTGTGACCCCCTAGTTCTTGTATTACGAGACATGGTAAATTATTAATATATCCCTATTTCCTTTCTCTTCACCATTCAGCATTTTGTAAAACCTTATCATGTCCCCCCTCAAGTGTAGGCCTAGCCTCTTCAAATATGGAAGCCCTTCCATACCACTAATCTGTATGCTCTCTAGTTTTTTTTTTATATCCTTTCTGAGGTGTGGAAACCAGCATATTATGTAATAAGCTTAGCATATAGAAGAATCTCTCTGTGAACACCCATTCCCCACCCACTCCCAACTGAACTGAGGTTGTTTTTTTCTGCCAAAGCATGTTTTTTGTTTGTTTGGGGATTTGTTGTTTGTTTTGGGTGGGGAGAAGGGGAAGGAGGGTTCAGCTTTAATTTACATAAGGATGGATTAAAGAAAGCAAGCCATAAAGATTATATGAGTGATTCACAAGTACAGAACAATCCAGAATATAGTTAAAGGGAATGGGCAACCAAGAAAAAGTACCCCTAAAACCCTTATTACAAGAGCATATAAGTAGTATGATTTCTTTGCTGGACAGTTGGTTAGCTTTGTATTATCACTGGTCAGCGTTTCGTAGCAGAAAATCAGGGAATTTTCTGGTGTTTTTAACTGTATAAAATTAAATCTGATTTTCAGTGAAATGTTCATGAAAATTTTCTAGTTAGTCCTTCTCTGCCCAATTTCTGTTCTCTATAATTAATTAGAAATTAAATTATACAATATAAATTGGGGGTGATCAAATATAGCTCACAGGCTATATATGTCTTATGGAGTTCCCCACGGATCTGGTGTCAAGGTGAATGGTGACAGTGTTAATCACCATGACATTCTACCTGTGATGGAGCAACTTTAATGCTTTGTCACTTCAAGGGCTGGAGCAGGTACCCTCCAGGTGGCTGACCACAGTGGCCATTTTTAAACTTAAGCCAGAAAGGTAAAAATCTGGGTGGATCAGCCAAGGAGGTAACATCGGGCTGAGCTGCTCCTGGAACACCTTGGAGATAAAAGGCTAAGGCTATGGGGAAGAAGATGGCCTCAATGGTCCTAAGTGTGATTTGAATCTGCAGACTGCTGAGGAAGGGTGGCCTGATGGAGCCACCTGTGGCTGGGTAACTCCCCTGAAGTGCCAGATCATTTACCTCTCCAGTAAAAGTCAAGGAGAGGTGCCTGAAAACCCCAGCCTCCACATCCCTGGTGGGTTCAATCTACACAGGGGGAGCCCAGATTCTTGGGAGTCCTGAGGCAGGGCCTAGGTTGGTAGAGGGACCTGGAGCAGCACCCAGGCTCCCTGTGTTTCAGAGGCGCTGAGAGAGGGTCAGGTACAGCTGCAGTCACCTAAGCCTCACAGAATGCAAGGCCCTAGGGTTAGGGGGCCAGGCACAGCTGCAGCCACTTGAACCCCATGGGGTTGAAGACCCCAAAGAAGCTCAAGTGAGGGGGTAGTGTGGAGCCCCAGCGAGGGGGAACTGAGGGCTGGATGCCCCCTATCACACTATCAACAAAATTTCCAGACCATGGGGAACCCTACATTTAGATCCAGGCACACAATCTGCCTTGTGGGGCCAGAAATTTGGTAGCAGAAGTGGAAACAGTATTAATTGCCACTCCAATTGCTCCAAGAGCGGTGGTAATTACTGTTTCCTGCACTTGCCTTATATCCAAATTTCCAGGCAGCTACATGTGTTTTCAAGGGGTTGTCACAAGGGTGTGGTTGCATCCTCCCTTCCTTCTCTGAACCATCTCTCACTATTGCTGTTGTTTCCAGCTGACTAGGTTCAGGAAGAGCTCCAGATCTACTTCAGCTGCATCAGCACCACTGGCTGACCTGGGGACTGTGGGAGACCCCAACCTTGTCCTGCCAACAGAAGATTTTTTGGGCTGGGAATGCTAGGGAGCTAGTACTGGATGGAAGAACCTGTGCACCACCACCACTGATCCCTGTCAAGTCTTGCTGTTCCCTGCAGTTCAGGACAAGACAGTTTCTGGGGCTCCCCTACCCCCAGATCAGCTTGGGACTCTCCCTTCGTGTACCTACTCCCTGGCCAGTTCCCCAGTGTCCCCCACTGGCACCAGCCATGCCAGATGATACAACCCCACTTCAGATCTGGCCAATGGGCCATAGGCTGAATGAGTTGGGCATCACTGATATAGATAATATGTAGCTTTCCATGTAATTCATTCTCCAAATATTTTTTAATTCAATTTCATTTCATTTTTTATTCACTACATGAAAATGTCTTAGAGTAAAGAATGTCTAATTTTCAGAGTGGAAAAATTATATGGCAGTTTTCATCTATCATGATGTATACACGTGGTCAGTTACCACAGAATTGCTGTACATCCCCATCCTCATTTATCTTGTGGGAAGTTCTTCATGTGATCATACCGTAAGACTGATAAAGAATTCAAATAACTGTGGATGGAAAGAGTTGCTTCATAATTTTTCTACTTCACTTTTTTATTTGGGAAAGACAAATTATCCATATGCATGTATGCATGCTAAAATGATATCTGTATTATATGCCTCTCACACACCGTTACTCACTTGTATGTCAGTTTTCTTCTGGAAGTACGATTATAAGCTCATCAAGGTATGGTTTAATCTTCCTATGTATTTGTGGACTGTAGACTATACTATAATGCAAATAGTGAATACTGAAATGTCACAAAAATGTAACTTTTAATCCTGACAAGAAAGTAATCTTATGCTATTTTAAAACCTACAGAACAACAACAGTTTGGAAGAATGAACAACGCAGTTCCTAAATTGTTAATATAATATACTTATCATTGCAAAATAACTCAAGCTATGATTCTTGTACACACAGCGTTGAGCAATGATGATCGTGTTATCATCCTGTAGGATATTTTGATTCATTTAAGCATATGTATAATTTGTCTTTCACTTGCTATTTCTCTTGATCCTGAATAAGACAGAAATGATTCTGTGGGGCAAAAAAGGACCTATGGTGTATGCTGGGGAGAACTAAGGAAAGAATGAAATGAACAGTGAAATCTGAGAATAAGGTATTTATTTTAGTGTTGTTTTCTTTGCATATTACATGAAGCCAAATAAAAAGACAGAATTTGAAAGGTATACATGCTCTTTGGACTGAATGAGTAGAGAAGTCTGAGAGAGCACTCTTTACATTCAGTGTTAGTTTTTTATTGAAATATTTGTACGCACTTTGATCCTTTGAGTACCAGTACTAAGTTCATGACCTATGTCTAGTTTATTTGTTAAATATTTTAGTGATTTTTCTGCACTACAGGATAAGCTTCATCTAACATTTTCCAAAGTTGATCACCAGACTTGTTTGACTCTCTCTTTATAATGTGCAAGTTTGGATCTAAGCCTAAAGCACTAAGGAAATCAATGCTGATGAATGACTAGAAATGGCTTCTTTATTCCAGTCCTCACTGAATAGAAAGTTTCCATTATCTCATTCAACATCTTCACTCTATCAATTTGACAGGGGCATGCAGTTCTACACTTGACTGACTTCACTCTGGAACTGTCTGCAGCTTATCTATCTGTTTCTAATATGAAAGAAAAATGATAAATGATAAAGCTTATAAAAACTTCTTGGTTTCACTCATATAAATGCCATCTTTCATTCTGTTCTTTTAATTGCAATTGTTTTACTTTACCTTAAATATACTAATTTAAAACACACGCTTCTAAGATAAATAAATGACATAGTCTATAAAATACAAGATAAATAAATTTACTTGGGCAATATGAATAAAAATAATTATGAAAAGTAATGTTTAATCATGATCTAAGGGTGCAGTTCTGACAAAAACAAATATTTCAGTGCTGGTAGACATTTGTTACATTTTCAAAATACTTTTTTTTTTTCCTTACAAAGGAATAATTATTAACATGTATAGCTCAAAGCACAGGTGGTGCCAAGACAGGACACGGAGGGCATGTGCCCTTCCTGAGATTGGTCTTTGCTGGCTGGGGAGTGGGGGATGCCAAGAGACGCACTTCCAGCGCTTCTAGTTTTGCAACCAGCACTTGTGGGGTTGGCAATTGGCTGCTGGGGACCCCACTCCTCCACACCCCTCCCAGCCAGCAATCAACTACTGGTGCACCTCCAGACTCAGGAGGCACCAGTCACCCATGCCTCAAAGAGAAGATAGAAAATGTGACAAAACAGAATGAGTCACTATAAGGCAACTTAAAGCAGGATTCTGTCCAGCCATGAAACATCAGCAAAATAAATATTGAATTATTTTATATAAATAATTTTATATAAATAAATAAAATGAATTATTTTAACCATCACTAATTTTAACATTAAAGCATGTGTAGCTATAGGACAACTCTAAAAATACCCATACAGCCAATCAAAGTTTATAAAAGTTAAAAAATACAAAATTAAGTCTTAAAAATTAATATAAAAGTATTTGTTTGACACAGAAAAACAAGTTTTTCCATGTCAACTGTGATTAAAAAAAAACAATGCACAGGCTTCAGCTGACATAATATGCAACTGTTCACCTTCTTCAGGTCTTAATTTAGTACATTGGGTCTTGCAGAAGATTGCAGTCAAGTTTCAAGACACATAGAATACCATCAGTTTGATTTTCAAAGCAACTAAGATATCAAACATCAGCTACCTCAAGTTTCATACTATGAATTCCTGGAACAGGTGCACTCCATGGCTAAGTACAGACAGCCAAAAGCCTGAGGTTGAGTCTATTCAATCTTTACAAGTTAATCTAAAAATTGCTTAGATTGAACCGATAAGCAAGTGAACAGACATTCACTTCTGATTCCAGAAATACAGCCACATGCCTGTAGTGGAACAGATGAGAAGCTGTGGGGTCCTAGATCATTCCTGTCTGCTCAGCTGAAGCAGACAGCTTGGGCCAAGGCTAGTCTGCCCACCCTATGGTGAGAGGGGCAGGTTTTGGGGGAGGTGCAAAACCACCTAGGATGCTGGGGGACTGTCCATTAACTTGAATCTGGGGGGGGATCTGGGACAGAAGTTCTATCTGATTTAACCTAAATCAGTTAGGTCTGACACCACATTCATTCAGGTTTATCTGAAACCAGTTTCAGCCATTTTGAAAGTGGTTAATGTGCACTGAACTGCTGTTATGTTACAGATTTGAACTGGTTTCCTTTCACTTATACCAGTTTATATTTAATTTTGGTCCCTAGCCCTTAGCATCCATTATACTAGATGAAAGTCCCTTTCACTTCTCAACCTCCTCCAACTTCTTATCCATACAAAAAAACAAAAGCAAAATCCGACCTAAGAAGAGTTGTGACTGAAAAGGAACAAGTGCTTGGACCTCCATGATGCCCACTAAATCAACACTCCATATTCTGCCAAGTAATTCTGTAATAGAATTTAAAAATTGCACTTGTGTACTCAAACTTCTGTACTCAAGACTTTTTTTTTTTTTAATATTACCATAGGAAACTATGCAATAGAAACATACTACCTGGCTTTCTCTATTCCTGCACATGTCAATACCTGTGTGTGGAGGTAATTGTAGGGGCAAAAATAAAACTTTGTGACTGTGGTACTGGACGTTACACAAAGCTGCATAAAAGGAACTTTTTGTTTTTATCTCTTTGGGCACCTATTTTTCTAAACACTTTATGGCTCCTGTGGGCTTTTGATACTAGTTTATTCTTTTCTTATTTTTTTCCAAGGTTTGTTTTTTTAATATTTTTTCATTGTAGATCATTGACAATGATAGTAAGTTCTGCATCTTTCCATATGGAGATCATATTCATGTACTAAACTACCCACTTTTTCCTACCCTACTGTTTTCTCCCTGAAATAAATTATGGCTTCATCTTTTCCTTGATATTTCCATATAAAGCAATCTATAGCACTGACCTCTATGGGCATATCTAGATGAGTATGCATGTGTGGTTTGTGGTGCAGTGCCTCAAAACTGTTTGACACTGCAAATCACACACAACACACATGTACCCATTCACCATGCTAATTTGCAGCCCAGTACCAAAATTTCACACCAGGAGATAATAGTGTTAAAGAAGTCACATATAAAAAAAGTGGCATAGCACATGTGGCAGCAGAATATGCTACCAGAAATGGAGTATGGCCATCCAATGCCACACTTTGGCTGCTGGCCAAACTACATGTGGCCAGATCTATGCCACTGCTGCTCTAGGAGGTGCCAGCACCCAAAGTAAGGCTGCTGAGGCCAGCATAGATGCTTGCCCTGGGTAGGGTAGGGGAGTCTGAGGCCATTTGGCACAAGCTGAAGTGTGCATGCAGGGACATGCCATGCAGCACAAAGCAACAGCACAAATAGGTGCCACAGCTATTTATGCCACAGCAAATGTATGCCTCTTCATGTACAGGCTCATTTGGACATGCCTTATGAGGCAGCAAGCACTTATATTCCCCAAGGGCACAAAAAAGTAAAAGGCTAGACAACTCAGGATAAATCAAAATGGTAAAAGTTTAGAGGGGTACCCCAAAATTCACTTCACATAAGTCTAAGCAGAAAGAAAACTTTGTAGTGTTTAGCAAAAGACCTAATAGTCCTAGTCTTCAAGTTACATTTTTCTGCAACAGAGACAACTGCCCTTTGCCCTGAAACCTAACATCCCATTATGAGCAATAGCCTTCAATTCCTTCAGGCACTGTCCCTCAGCCTGGATTTATATGGCTCATAAAGGCTTTATTTGCCTCATAAATGCATGCTTTCAGTCATCTCCTGTAGATACTGGTGAACTGAAAGCTTTCTTTTTTCTTTTACGATGAAAATGACAAACAAGTTTCTTGTTTGTGAACTGCTAAAAAGAGCTGTAGATGCATGGTCTGAAATAAACTGCTAGAAGAGAAACTGCAAAGAAAAGTCTGTAGAGGGAAGGAAGGCTGCTAACTGGGACCCGCCAGGGGAGAAGAGCTTCAAAGTGAGAATCTACAGGGAGATTGAAGGCTGCTAACTGGGAAGTGCCAGAAGCGAAGCTGTAAACTGAAATTCTCAAGTGAAAAGGAGAATGGCTTGTCTAACACTTCAGAAAGGGCCAGCTGAGAGGGCTGCTTCCTGGGATTAGCTGTAATTAGACCTGTATTTACATTTTAAGACTTAGTCATAATAAAGAGCAGTGGCAACAACTGAAGAAAATTGCAGTAGAAGCTGTGTTTTCTGTTGGTGAATATGTTATATACACAATGTATTTAAGGGAATGTCAGCTATAGGTTGACACCAAATGCCATTTTCTATGTAAGAGACACATTAAAAATCTATACACAGAATGCCATTTTTGCATGTAGCAAATCTTTCCATTTAACCACAAGGGATTGATCACCCAACCAAACCTACCATTTACATTTGAATTAATTTAGGTGAATATTAATTGTTCACTCTTAGTTTTCTTTCAAACAATTTCATTTTGGCAGAGAGAAGCAAAACAAAACAAGCTCCTATAGTAAGGTCTGAAATTAGCAGGATTTTCCTCATTTACTATTTAATTATACTCAATGTTAATTGAACGTAGATTTTGTTCAGTTATTATGTCCATAGTGTGCAAAGAGATGCATGCTAGAGATTGGAGGTTCCTTGGAATCCGTGATATTAGTTGGAAGATCACACTTTAAAACCCTGTCTTTTAAATGTTCAACTAAAATGTAATTTGTGAATTCCTAGTAGTAGAAATACAAGCACCTTGCACACAGACTAATGGCATCTCTGTGCAGCAAGACCCATGCAATTTCAGCTGGGAAGGAGAATCTGGGAAGA
The DNA here is from genome assembly GCA_030014935.1 of Caiman crocodilus. Taxonomy (NCBI): domain Eukaryota; kingdom Metazoa; phylum Chordata; order Crocodylia; family Alligatoridae; genus Caiman; species Caiman crocodilus. The sequence goes on from JAGPOW010003316.1 coordinate 16,453,455, forward strand.
GTGGGGTTATAATCTGTGTAGTTCAGAGCTTCAATATAAAAGAAAATGCATGGCTTGGGCAGAGAACCACCATTGGCATCACTCTTGTTCTGCCTAACCTGAAACACTTCTATAGGAAACAGAGACATGGGATGTATACAACCATTTGTGGTACCTGGTCTACTTTTATGCAGCTTCCTTTGTAAATTGGTGAGTTTGCAGAGGAACTGCCTGGTCAGGTACAAAGGGGATAAGAAGAGCACAGCCCCAGGGATGGGGCAAGTGTTACTACAGTAGTATTTTTTTCCTCCCTGAAAAGGCACTTGCTTTCCGATACCATCTAAACAAAACACAAAGACTTGCTGTTATGTTTTCTCTTATATTTGGTGGAAAAACTCTGCCAAGTCTCCAAAAGCCATAAAGTCACCTTTTCAGACCCATCCTTACAACTCAATTTAAGGATAAGGTCTGTAAAATAACAGTGCTAATGAGACTAATGACTCCCTTTAACTACAGAGATTACAGTTATTCATATAAATAAACTGTATGCTTCTTATAATGTCTTCCATCCATTGTTTCCTAATTTGCTGAGTACTGACTAAGTTAAGTCCCAGTTTGGAAGCTTTCCAATATGGAAATGATATTGTTATTTGTTGTACAGTACTTAGTAAAATAGAGCCTTGACCTTTGATTGGTGTTTCTAGCTCCGTAACTGAGATAACAGTTACAGTAAAATTGCATTGGTCAGTTTTTTCTGTTATATTATTACTACAGGGAATATACTGATTAAATATATCAAAGTCACTGATCATTCCCAATTTAAAGAAAAGAATTAAGGTTTTCCCTTTCTTTAGCATTCGTGTGTATTTAAATATTTTATGAAGTTTTAATTATTCCTAAATATATACTGTGGGGCAGAAAAGGGCACTTTAAAGCTATTAAACAATCAGAATGTCACATATTGTTTTCTCAATCTCACCTATTAGGTATTTAAATAAGGGAAGAAAATTACCATCATTATTAGCAGTCCTTTGTAAGACTATCTAGAAGGGAAAGGAAAGAGGAAAAATAATAAAGCATACATTCTATAATATTCTTAAATCTGGAAATGTTTATTTATAAACAAAATGAAAAAATAAAAACTAGTTGAATTATAGCACAGAAACAAATGCAATATGAGATTCTATATTGGTGGCAGAAATAATGGTAATTAAACAGACCCTTAAGTGGTACTCATAGATGAAGTTATAACAATTTATGTTAAAGCTATTCTATCAATATAATTGTGTTAGTATTTTTTTATTCTCCCAACAACTTTCAACTTTATCAGCTCCAAATCTGGCAGGAAAGAGAAGAGCACGTGAGCTGGTGAACATAAACTGTAAAATTACATATTTCATGGTCTTCAGTCATACATGACTCAGGCCACACTTTGTATACAGTAAACTTTTTCATACAGTGATAAAAATACTTAATACATTTGCGAAATAATATTCTACGCCACCTCTTAACCTTCTTTTGATAAGGCTATTGGGCTGATCCTATAAGTGATATGCATAAAAGCAATCCCAGTCAGCTCAATAGGATTATTTGTATAATAAATTATTGTACAATTATTTGTATCTGGGTGAGGAATATTAGAGTTTATAAATTATTACCGTTTTCGCTTACTTGTCTTGGGCATGGGCACATTACTGCAGTAAAAAAGGGGTAGGGTAAATGAAATCAAACCCATGGCAGCTTAGCCTTCTCTCATTAGCATTCACGGACTACAGGGCCCAAAGCTTAGACTAGTGGCCAACACAGAACAGCTGATAAACAAGGGCAGGGATCTTTAGTGTACCTTTCAGTAACATAATCTAGTGATTACACTAGAAGACTTAAGAGACATCTTAGGAGTGGTTACTGCTTTAAAACCCTGTTTTCATAGCTTTTTTCAAGATTCAAAACTATGAGCAAGAATGCGTTATTAATAAAATTCTGTGGAATTATTTGCTATGGGTTTTTTTGTTTTTTTTGAGGGGGTGGTGGGGTTTTTTGGGGGGGGGTTTTGTTTTTTTTTGGTTTTTTTGTTTGTTTGTTTGTTTGTTTGTTTTTTACAGATTCAGAAGAAAAGCATGTGTTGTGCCTAGGTCTATAACACCAGATGTACATCTCTCTCCTTTTACTTGTGTGTTGTTGTGCCTGACATTTTGAACCCACCTTACAAAATACCACATGGCCTTCAATTTTGGAGTCCAGTTCTGATGCACATATTTTTGTGGGTAAGACTATAGTTTAGAACTTCTCTGTGTAGTGATGGTTGTTCATGAGCCTCAAAGCTTATTCTGGAAGCCAAAGGCCTACATGAAAGATGTATTTTATTTCATTTGACATACCTGTTGCACTAGAACCCAGTATGAATGTAACAGATGGAGCCAATGGATCGAATGGATTAAATACTCCAAAAATATTTCCCTAGACAGGAAGCATCCATACCAGGTGGGACAAGCTGGCTTAAAAGCAATTTTTGCTTTGTCTTGGAAGCCTAAAGCAAGGTATCTTTCACATATCAGATGCTTTTCTTAGACATGACATATAGCAGCGCATCTGTTAACAGAAAATAATTTTGCTTGATTTTGAAATGTCACTATAAAATACAATTTCTTCAATAGGCAGGGAGATACCTTTGTGTTTATATATAAAACTATGGTTACAATCATAAACCTTTTTGAGCATTCTCTCAGTAAACTCTTACATGGAAGTCAAATATAAAATGAAGTGCAGCTATAATTGTGTCCCAGTCTTTTAATTTATATAGGTATTTAGTTTGTTGTTTGTTTTTTTTTCCTTTCTCCCTGCTTCTAGGTTTTAAACCACACTTTGTAGCTATTAATCCAAATCTAGAATTCAAAACCTTTGCCCTTTCTTCTCTAAAATGATGTCAGAAATTATGTCATGAGCATGCAGTTACTCTTTACTGGTCGACTGTCCTTAAAACTCTTGCGTTATTACCACTTCCTAAAAGTATGTGTATGTATGTATATTTAGAAGTCATAGGTAAGTAGGGCTGGCAGGGACCTCCTAAGGTCATCTAGTCCAGCCCCCTGTTCCCCGCCTCACCCCTTGCTCAAGGCAGGAACCTCCCTGACTAAACAAGCCAACTATCCATCTACCTGCTCTGGAAAACTTCCAAGGATGCAGATTTTGCAGTTTCTCTGGGTAGCCTGTCCCAATGCTTGACAACCCTTGTAGTCAGAATGATCCTTCTAATCTCCATCCTAAATTTACTCTGCTGCAGCTCCTAGTCCTACATGGTATAAGAACTTACTCTTGAGTTACTAGCCCCAATGGCATTTTAAAAAAGTCCTTTGATTGTACACCAACAGTACACTCAACTAGATATGATAATCAACATGATTATTCATGATCAGAGAATACCATTTTTTGAATAAAGCACATAAAAGGATGACAAAAAAGGGCACTCTTTTATTCTGTTTAATGGACTATATTATAAACACTACAACCATATCTATGTCAGTATTGACCCAAAACAATCAGATCTGGCAAAAAAAACCCAAAAAAACAAAAAAAACGATACTACATATCGCACAAGGTACTTCAATAACTAAACTGGTGTGTTTGTCTATCAGTTGTAAATAAAACTGATTCAGTTTGAAAAGTTATGGTTGGCTCAAATACATCATATAAAATATGGTGCTATATTCAGTAGATGATAAATTGATGCTTACCTCATTGATTGTAGTTTTATAAACTCAGTTAATAGACTGATTTTAACTAGGTACTTATGATTATATACTTAATTGCCTGTTGGAAGTGATCATGAATAAGAAATCAGGATGGGATGGCACTGACCCAAGAAAATGAAGTTGCTTATAAATTTCTCATTTTAGCTGATGTGCATTAAACAGGATCCAACTTTTATGGCCTAAAGAACTTACATGAAGAAAAGTCTGAAATATTTTTGCACAGGCAGTGTAACAATTGTATTAGGTATTTTGTATAATATTACTAAAAGAAAAAACAGTAGATAATATAACATATATACAAATGCAGAGGGAACTAATTCTCTATGCAGGACTTCTCTAAAAGCCACTGAAAATCCAAGAAATCCAGCAGTGCCGACCAAAAGAAACAAAAAAATTTGGAAAACTTATCAGTAAATACCCATTATTTGAAACCAAAACTTTTTTTTTTGGTGGAATCCCACTAGATTTGGAAAGTTCTTCACTCAAATTCTTGGCAAAATCAGAGGGAACACGATTCCAAAATAATCTATAGCCCAGGCTGTAGAAACCTTGGGTTCAAGCTGTGATGTCCAGAAAGGCAGAACAAGGCTTTGAACTGGGCTTTGGACCAGTCTCTTGCATCTCAAGGGAGCTGCATTAACCACTGTTAATGCAACTCACCAGTTAATCCATTTTGGGGATTCTCCCTGTTGTTTTCATAAAAAACTTTTAATGGTCTCAGGCTCAACATGAGGTATAACAGAAAAACCATCAAAAGCTCAAAAAAGCTCAAAAACTATGTCCCACACAACTCTAGCAACCAGTAGAATCAGATCCTCCTTTGTAGAGGTTTTTACTTGAGAACTGGACCAGAAAGCTAAAATAACCTGAAATAGTACCTTTAAAGAAACATAGTAGTGCATAGTAGTGCTGATAAGACAAATCACTAAGAGCTAACTGACTACAGAGTAACATTTGTATTTAAATGTAGTATCACTAGTCAATTCTTTGCTGGACTACTAAACAAATTTTAAAAAAAACAACACAAAAAACCCTTAGAAATTCCCAATTTCCTGTTACTGTGTTATATTTACGTCCCCTATTCTTCAGCTCCTTTCTTGGCTGTAACTTGGTGCATTTTTCTAACTGTTTACTTGTTCTCTTTTAATATTTATCTATGTCTCCCCTCTCCTTTTTTACTATTCAGTAGATTTTTGCCTTCCTTATGCTCTCATTCAAACTATCCCCTTTCTTTTCTCATTTCACCCTGAGTACTCCCAATTTACCAGTCTCTCTCTGCCTCTCTCTCACACTGCAATTTCTTGTGAGTTTACCTTATTCCATCTCACTGTTCATACCACAATTATAGAAAAGAGTGACATGTTCATTGTCTAGCAGCATGACACCGCCCTTGAGCATTCAGCTCCTTCATGCTTCCTTGTGCAGGAAGAAGACTGCCTTATTCTCAGTACTCTTCATTTCTTTCAGAAAAGGAACCAAGCAATCTGCACATTCCAAAGAAATGAACCTTCATAGTTGGGTAGAAAGTAGACACTAGCTATATGTGCCAGCTTTACATGCAAGCTGCACGACAACGCAGCAGAAGTACTCATGGGTTGGTTAAGATCTGAACAGGAAAGTGGGAAGAAATACTCATGTGAGAGAGAGATGTCACAGAACTGCTGTCACAGAGATGATGAGCCAGGAAGCAAGAATCTGGAAGTCCTTGTTATGCATGGCTTCTACTGAAAAAGGGTGAAGACTGTACAAATTTAGTGCAGAGTGATCTTTGGAACAAGGAGGATGCTTGCCCTTCTGGCAACATCATAGATTAACATGATTTTTTTAGGCCAAATGGAGCATTATGGCAGTCTAGTCTACTTTGCTGCTTAACACAGTCGATAATTCAGAATGGACCAGAGAACATCTTTCAGGAAGGCACACGTCTCATCTTAAAGAGGTCATAGATAGCTCAGTTGCCCAACTGCACTTCTTTAGCTGTCTCACATTATCATCTTTCTTCTACTTCTTCCATGAAGCAGAGAGAGATTTACCTAATCTATTTCTTCATGATAAAAAGTGTTTACTTCAATACACTGTGCTCTACCCTTCCACCAGTGTTCTGATGTTGCTCTATTTTTCTTCCTCCCATTGTCATCTTACCCTGCAATGACCTTATACCTTATAAGCTCATGACAGAATCTTATACATTTTATTTGTGCTGGGAAGCACATACCATGCTTGTGCACTATAAGAAATAAAGCAAAAGCATAACAGCTAGTTAATTTAAACCTCAGCTCAGAGACCAAAGTCTATCCTCCACAAGCAGCAGCTCCCATTCATTGTGCAAGAATTCACTGTGTACGAATATGAAGACATGACAAATCCTCCCAAAGTGTATTTTTTGGTTAGTAATTACTCTGTTTAATGCAAGCTGTCATTGCATAGTACTGCTGATATGAAAAAGGATATTCTGCACTTTGTAGAGGATACAAAGCTGCAGGCCATGAATATGAAGGTATTTGTTTTTTCTTTTTTAACACAGTCATCACAAAACCTCATTATTTTAATTTTATGTTTTTTTCTTTAATAAATATGAATTCTGCCACCTAAACCTACCTAATATATAATGATATCTATATTGTACATGGTGACCCTGTATCATAAACAGATCAGAAATGTCCCACACATGCATATAGCAGCCTTTGTTCACAAAGCTGTCCATATCCTGTTTACATTATATCTAAATGCTAAACTGTGGTTTGACTACAGTGGATTTCAATCTTCTTATGTTGCCCACTTGCACCACAGATAGCAGCTGAAGATAAAAAAAACAGCCTTTAAGAGATAGCAGGTCTCCAGAATTAGATCAATTCTTGCAGCATGACAACTGGCCTATTGTGCCAGTGCATTCAGGGAAGCATGTCTCACTGACTATACACTCTTTCCAATTCATTCCTTACCCAGAACATTAAGGAAAATGGGTGGGAGACTCAGGAAATGCACTCCCCTTATTCTAGGTTCTTGGCAAAGTTGCAACTAAATAATTTCATGGTCTCTTTTTTTAGACAAACCATTACTTGCTATATAGTAAAGCCCTCTAAAGACATTTAGATCCATGGCAGCTATTTTTATATAAATTAATTCAGCAATGGCATTATTTTAAAAGATTTTCATTATAGTAACTCATACTGGAGGTTTCTAATTTTTAATGATCACACAATTTTTGTTTATCAAAATGAAAGACATATGGTGAGAGAGAGAAGAACGACATTTGTAATGGTTTAGAGCACAACAAAGACCTACTATTCAGCTGAAGATCACTACCACCTTTCTGAAATGAAGGCACTCTAACAATTGCTCTAAATACTGTTAAGGACTTTGCGTTACAGACTTAAGATAAGTCTACCCCAGAAACTTTTCCATACTTATGTTTTGGCAATGCTAGAAACATAGGGTTAGAAAAAACTTGAAAGGCATCTGGTCCAACCCCCAGTGTGAATTCAGGAATGCTATTCCTAAATCATCCCAGACCCAGCTTGCTCTCTTTGATGAAGTTTTACTGGCATCACTTACATATCTGTGCTATTTTAGAAACAAAACAATGAGTTAGATCACATTCTGAAGCATACATCTGAGAATTTTTGCAACACTACTCAGTTTTTACAAGGCTCATATCTTAAATAGGAGTAAAATTAAAATTACTATTTTTTTTAAATCTCTTAAATTGCTTTGAGACAAGTGCAGACTAATCTTAAAAAAGCAATAAACTAGGGTTTGTCTAAAGTTCTTCTAGTGGAGCGTTACAAGTGCAACAAGATCCCCAAACTATTATTATAAAAAAAATACTTAAACTCCTGCCTGCCTGTGCATCACCCTTAGGGCTCTCTCACGTACCCCAGGTTGATAATCCCTATTGTATACCACGAAGTAAATAGAGAAACATATTACAAACCAAAACACAGGTAAAACATATAAGAATCAGAGTACTCAAGTAAGAAATAGATCTTCTGACATGGTCAAATCAAATTTAAACTTGCTAAGACATAATGTTAAGACAGGAATGACCTGTGAAAGCATATTACAGATTCGAAGATACTCCATATGAGTCACTAGTAAAGAAAATAAATCAATGACTTAGTACCTTTGAACCTATAGTTCAGGGTGAATGATTTTAATGTAATCCTTAAGTATTAGTCCACCAAGACCACCAAAAATCTGAGAGAAGCAAGTAAGTACCATTTTGATGTAGCATTTTTCCCCCCAAACATCACTTAAAATGAATGCATCAACAAAAATAGTCACATTAAAAAGAAACCCCACCTGGACAAATGTGAATTATGATAATTTTATATATGCCTCATAAAAGACCTGAGCCAAATATCAACATGTAAATGTACTGTTTGTGCACACACACGCAAATAAGTTGGATCAATGGCTTCCTTCATGAGAATTATGTAACATAATGCAATAGCCAGGGCCCTGGAAATTATGGATTAAATAATATACCAGAGCAACTTATTATTTATTTGGGTTTTTTTTCTTCCTGGCAAGATATATGGTTAGAAAGATGTGAAATAGTAAAATACCAAAGGTTAATGCTTAGTATGTTCAAGAGGTAAACATTTCCATATCCATAACTTGTTTTTCAAAAGATGTTGTCCAGATTCAATGATGTTTAATGATACCTGTATATACATCTGAATGACATTCTGAGGCTGTTATATGGAATAGCATACCCTTTCCTATAGATGTCAAAAGTTCACTAATCATTTTTTCCACAGACAGCACTACCTCTACTCATAAAGAGAGAACAGTTTCTAGCTAAGGAGAGAACATGTGATTTTTCTGCTCTTTGGGGGCGTATTAGCATACATTAGCATATATTATATAAAAAATAACCGGTTCCCTTAAAAACATAGATAAAGACATATTTCTGAGGGGTAAAATAAACACACAGTATGGAAGAATGATAAAAGATTATTTTTTCCTCTCAATTACTTTGTATTTTATTTTGCTTTCAAATTTAGAACTCAGTGCCACAGGGCTTGCACTTATGTTGCAGAATAAATGTGTCTTGTGATGAGTGGTATCTAAAAATTCCCTAAAGAAGGGGTCAGCAACCTATGGCTCAAGAGCTGGATCTGGCCCACAAAAAGGCTGGATGTAGGTCAAGAAGGTTTGACTCAACCCAAGGTGGTACAAGGGATAAGAGAGAATGCAGCTGCACCACACCATCTATCCCCTCTATAGCCCTCCTACCCCAGCATCCTCCTCCATAGCCCTCCTTGCTGTTCTCTTATGCCTGCTCCTACTCTCATTTCAGAAGAAAGGATATCTGCAGCAAGGTTAAGTACAGGAATGTTAAACTCCGTGGGTAGCAGAGATTTGTGGCCCATGGCAAGGAGCTGTGTCTTAAGGTAGCAAAAAGTTTGCCATGGTAGCAAAAAGTTATTAAACCCCTACTCTAAAAGCTGTATCTGCTTATGACAAATAACCTTGAATGATTTAACCCTGTTGAAGACTTTTGTTTCTCTGGATTTGTTTGCATTAGCAGGTAAAGATATTTTAGGAAAAAAAGAACATTCTACAATTCAGTACAGATAATTTACATGACAAATTAAGATTCAATTTCTGTAATTTAGAAATAATCATCCAGAAGAGAAAAAAAAAAACCCACACATTTCAAAAGGTTTTTTGTGATCCAAACATAATAGCTATGTTTATTTTAAATATTGGATCCCATATTGCACAGCTTTATTCTGCTTTCTCCAAAATTAACCAAATGCATAGAAATATCTAATCTACTATTCCTAAACAGTGGGTGCTGCTGTGGTACTAATTCAACCAATCCTTTAGCTAATTTTGCTGGCAGTAGTATACATAGCTCACAGTGAAAATGAAAGTTAGCTTTCCTCTGGGGAATCCATGAAGGGAGATAACTATGCAAACAAAAAATAATAAAAGCCATGTTGTTTCCATCCTGCAGGTTATTCTAAGTTTCAGTTTTTACTTTCATCCCAAATTGGAATGCAAAGTTGAAATATTAAAACTTTTCATAGAAATGTTTGCAAAGTACTATTATTTTAGCAACTTTATGTTAGATATTGTCCTGTGCTTGTCTGAATTGCTGTGATGCTTTTGGAAACTGTAGTGTGAATGCCTACAACCTGATATAATGTCATTGTTCTGCTTTATGTGATGGGCTCTACACATATCCAAGGGTGGCTAGAGATTGCCCTTCATGAGTGCAATGGATCAAGCTGGAAGAAAGAGGTGCAATACAAACCAGCCTATGCCAGCTGTTGACACATGTAGCTCACTAAGTTTTAAAAGTAAATACATTTGGTTAAATGTTCATATGCAGATCCATATACGGTTTGCTCTTTTAATTTCAGGATGACGTGTTAAAGGAGGAAAAATGTTCTACTGTAATTCATTTAATAAAACTGCAGCAATTTACTAACGTAATTCAGTAAAGGACACGTACCAAAGCATGTATGATTAAATAAAACACGTGTATCTAATACAAAAAAGATTTCGTTTTCAGCATACAAAAAATGCACAGTAAACTTCTTTCAAACATACAGAAAAGTAATGTATATTTTCAGAAACCCCTGTTTATAGAAAAGCTAGAAAAATACATAAAAATGAGATTGGCTTGTGGGCAATGCAGATACAGACATTATAAAATAACAATGTATTAAAAAGATACCATAACATCTCTTATAATTTAAAATTATTCATTATCTCCTACTAAACATATGCCAGATTTTGAATGTCATCCTTAAAGAGAAAGAAAGAAAAAAAATCACCAACCTACCTCTTGTTAATTACTCCATTTGGTGGATTTATTACTTAAGATACTTTGAACTAGAAATGGTGAAATTCACTTATCACTGAAGTGAAAATAATTTACAAGCAAGGTGTTTGTTCACGCTGAAATAGTAATCCCAAGGAGGTCAGTGGTAAAGTTTCTACTGAATTCAGTGAGACCTCTATCTAACTTATGGCCTTTCAATTTAAGAAAATGGCCCTTTACTGTGCTACAAACAGTACTACAAAATATTCCAGTTCAGAGTGAAAGGAGGCTGTTTTCTATTGAGATCAAACAAAGGATGTCATGCTAGCAAAGTTGAATGTAGTCATCTTCTAGAATTAGCCTGGCTACTAGGAGTTAAATATTCATTCATGCATTCATTCAATCAAAAAAAGAAATTAATGAGAGAATGTAGTATTTGAAAGGGCCTCTAACCATATAATCTTTCTCCACATAGTGTACACATCTGAAACTTCTAAAGTTTGGGGAAAGCTACCTTATCTGATAGAGCAAGACTTTTCTATCATCACTTGAAAGAAAGCTTCCTGATAGAAACTACTCGGGTTCACAATTCTAGAAGTATGCTATGCCCACATGCTGGAAAGATGAATGCACAATCTATTTCTATACTAATGTAAGCACTTGTTTAAATTTATGGTCTTTCATTTCAATCAAGACAAGAAATACTACTAAAGCACATATTAAACTTTAAAATAAATCAAAATTACACAAACAAAAATAGTTTCTATTTAAAATAGTTCTTCCCCCACGTAAACGTGATTAACCCACTAGACACCTGTTAATTCAAGAAGCCCAAATCACCCAACAATATATGTCATTATGTAAAGCAACAGTTAAGGCTCTTATATATTTAAAATATTGTGATGTATTTTTGTATAGCTATATTTTCATGATCTATTATCTGTTAGAAAAATAATTTTCAATATATTGAGTGAAATCCCAGCTGCACCAAAGTAAGTGTCAAAACTGTCATGGATTCCAGTGAGTTCAAAAGTTCATCCTTTGCCTCTATCCTAACTTTTATCATTTTTACCTAAACATGTGACAAAAATGTGGCTCAAAATAAAAATCTCCAGCTGGATAAAACCTAACATCCACGTATCCCCCCATGACAATGTATTTTAAAAGCCACACTTGATCTACAATACAGCTACTCATTATTCAAAAAATTACAGGTCTTATAAAAAAAAGGCCATAGGCAATCATTCTTTTTACAATGAATATAACATTTTTTTTTATTTTATTTTATTTTTTTTTACTTACCCACAGGACACTACAGAAAAGCATAAAGCATACTTGACAACCAGGAATTCTGTTAACCTTCACTTACTCACCTAAGGAAAAGGAGAAAGATATAAGCATATTTTGCATATTAAGAAAGAAAGCATTATTAATTTCAATGCATATTGTAAAATCATAATTTAATATGACATATACCAGAAAAATTAAGTTTATCTTTCATTTTAAGCAATAAGCAAGAAAAATAGTGTTAAGGCTGAAACAGCATTTCCTAAAATTAACATAAAAGTTATATTTTTATGCAAAACATTAATTTAGTTGATATTTTGGTGATAAGAATTCAGTATTTGGCCAAAGATGTTTTGAAAATACCAAAACTTCTAAGATTTATAATAAATTAAAAATATTCTAAACCAAATATACATGCCAATACATTTTTTAAAACTGCATGCAATTATTATTGATCTAATGCAAATCAAGAAAGGATAAGATATCACCTTAGCAGAAACAAGAGAAACAAGCCAAAGATGAGTCTGATAAAAAAGTAAAACTAACCAGTCCCTTAGATAAGCAGCAAGGTTTGTACAGAGAAAGCTTAAAATCATGTACACGTGTGTGCATGCATGAGCGTGCACACACACAAACATGTACACTAACTCACTCACTCCTGTTAGTTTATTTAAACAAAATAATTGGGGGTTTTTTACCACAGGGAAGAATTTTTAAAAAAAATGTTGTCCTTGGTATATTCGAATGGCATAATTGGTTGAATTTTGGAAATACTGCTCATCTTGTATTCAGACTTTCATGTGCACTTCACTGTCTAATGCAATGGTATTCAATCTTTTTGGACTCAAGGTACCACTTGATAGATCTGAAGCACCCCTTTGAAAATACCAGCTCCTTACAGAAAAAATAAAACAGCAATTATTCTGTTACAAAGAACTCAACAGGTTAGAATGTTTTGGACACTGAGGATTCCTATCTGAAATCTCTGGCTGTGTCCAGATGACCATAGCTGTATGGTCAGCTGTTGGTATGTGGATGTGGTGCTACAGACCCATCTGCGGCACCATACACTGCACATTCGGCTGTTCTCCACACTGCAAGATAGCAGTGTGTAGGCTTTTTTTGATCCCAGGAGATTCGGGGGTGGGTCAAAAAATTTTCTACAAAAAAGAGACAGAACATGCATGGGCAGCACGTGTTGCCTGAAACTGGAACCTGGCTAGCCAGAGTCATACTCTGACTGCTGGCTAGGCTCCAAGCAGAAGGATCGTCATGGCTGCAGCTTTCCAAGCCCCACAAAACACCAGGTAAGGTTGCTGAAGCCCACACAGTAGCTTGCCTCAGCCTCCCTATCTCACCTGCTGTGTGCCAGAGGGCACATGGCACAGGCATTTCCCAGGGACAAGTAGCAGTGGCACAAGGTGTGCCTCTGCTTCTTGTCCCCAGGGAAACAAATATACATAATTGTATGGATGTGGCCTCTGGATTTATCTTGTGAATTATGTTTGCGCACACAACAGTGCTAATATTGCGTGGCAACTTGCATCACCTTTAACAGGATCTCAAGGCAACCTATGGTGCTATGGCAACCCTGGTTGAGAGTGGGTTATCCGATGTAAAACATCAGTAATTTGTTCAAATATCTGTATGTTCTTGACTAATACATGGTAAAAAGGGATCTAAAAAACACAATAAACACAGTATTCTGAGTTACAAAATAAATAAAATACCCACAAACTATTCTGTGGGGAAGGTAAAATTTTTGCAAAATCCTTCTGTGTAAAAATCAAAATGTATGACATTCATTGTCTAAGGTGTGATGTTGGTGGTATGAAGCATCTCTCACTGAGGAACACTGCATTTTTCATGACCTGCTTCAGGGAAATGCTATAAGCTTCTCAATAGGGACTGGAGAGGAATTTGTTTTTCTAATATGGAATAAATCGTTTTTCTTCATGAAACACTTGTCAAAGAGAGTAGTGAAGGGAGGACTTGAGAAAATTATGTTTTTACTCTATTACCTTCTAAGTCTCAGTCCTGGAAGAATTTGTACAGTTACTGGACTCTAAGTATGTTAGTCCCATTTAACTCAATATACACAGAAATTAGTGCTTCTGAATCACATCAATAGTTTAGATTTTTCAAAAGTGGTAGTATTATTCCTAACAAGGAGGCAGACTGTGCCCCATCAAACACTGCACAATAGCACAAGCATGTAAATGCTTAGGAACTATATAACAAACTATATAACTTACTTCTATTTTAAAATCATTTGAAAAAAGTTCTTTCTGATTTTGAGCTAGAAAGACAGACAGATATTCATGCCCTGTAAACAATAATGCACATATTTACTTTATAAAAGTAATATATTTTTAATAATAATAATAATAAAAAGCCTTTAAGGGCTTTTTATGCACTTAAAATTAAACTTGCAAATAAAGTTAGCATTCTTTACAGTAGTTTCAGAAAGATAGCTTCCATATATCCTTTAAACAAAGGCTAAGTATGTATATTCAAAAAGATGGAGGAGAAAATGGTTGAAGATTTATTCTCTACTCTAAGCACCTTAGGTTAGAGGTTAGGTTGGGAGTGGTGGGGGCAGGTGCAGGCTGTCTGCACTGGCTGAGGCAGTATGTTGGGGGCACTCCAGCATGCCTCCTACCAGGCTGCCACAGAATGCCAAGCCCAGCCAAGCAGCTGGCCACCCTTGATTGGCCAGTGCATCCCCTCTCCCCAGCCAACCCCACTGACAATGGCTAGCTGTCAGTGGCTACAGTGGGGGAGGGGAGGAACAGAGGCTTTCACCCCAGCCCCAGCTGATCTCAGCCAGCACAGCTTGGTGGGAGGGGGGGAGGAGGGGCAGGGCATGTGGTGGAAGATTCTCTCCACTGCTGTCTGGCCCAGCTAGCTAGCATGTGGCAGAGATAGGAGGGAAGGGAGTGGAGTCCCCCACCATGCACCCCCCAGTTGGGTGAGGTTTGAGGGGACTGGGACCACATGGCAGTGGCCTCCGCTCCCCTCCTGCCACTTTGGACAGCTGGCCACTTGCAGGATGGGGATAAGGAGTGCAGCCCTGCTGGTCAGCTAGGTTGGGAAGTGGTGGGGCAAGCTCGCGTTGTGTCGGCCCCCTTAGCTGTGCTGGCTCAGGCTGGGATAGGACCTGGGTCTGGCTGGGGTCAACCCACTCCCCAGGTGCCCAGCCACTGTTGACAGCTGGTATGGCCCCCAGCCCTGCCTCTAGCTGTCTCTGTGAGAGCCTGCGCAACCAGACCAGACAAGCATAGCCAAGGCTAGCATAATGCCCTGCGAAGGAGGATTAATGGGGACCCACAAAGCAGCCTAGGATGCTGGGGGACTGTGACATAACTTGAGCTGGGAGGAGATCTGGTACAGAAGAAAATACATTGGTCTAATATAAAGTGCTTAAGTCTGATACTACCTCCATCGAGGTCCACCTTAGACCAGGTTTCTCCATCTTTAAGCCAGTCTACATGCACCAAACTTCCATACTGTTACACATTTAAGACTGAGTTTAGACTTATACTGGTTTATGTGTAATGTTTCTATGTGGCCAAAACCTATATTTTGGTCCTCAATAAAACTTCTTTCTGATGCCCCTTTCCTTTAAAATTTCATTTTTTATCTCAAAATAGGGGACTTGTGACGTCAGAAGTGAGATTAACTACAGCAAATCAATTGAATGCCTCTGTAATTGGAAATAAAGCTATTTACCTTCAAGCTGTTAATTCCAAAATAGTGTGTTCTGGTTATCATTTATAGTCATAATTCATTGAAATAAATTGAAGTCAGTCTTATTACAGTATTCATTTAACATCTATTATGTATAGCATAAATAGAAGTTGAAACAAGAATAATGCTTATGACAGTTTACAACTGTGACAAGTAATTAAAAGAACACTGTCAACAAGAAACAAGAGGGAAGTCTGAAAATCTGGGAAGAGAAAGTAAGTTACTTTTAATATTTTTAGGGAGTAAGGAAGGAAAATGATGGGTTTTCATGTGTATAAGGAGAGAGGATGAAAGAGAGGATTGAGGATCTTTATAAGGGCAGATAAATGTGTAAAGAAAAGGCAGTGTAAGAGTGCTACTGTAACCACGAAGGTCCAGAAATTATGCAAAAGCAAGTATTTCTGAGGGTGATATATTTTATTGGACCAACTATGTAGCTGAGATAGAGTTAGATAAGCTTTCAAATACAAGACATTCTTCCTCAGGCCTAACCAGCACAAACCAGGCATAGCATAGTAAAGAACAGCAGTGGGAAGAGGTGATGGAAATCCCCACTGACAACAGACACAATTAGCAGAAGAAATGAAGCTGATTACTAAGGCTAGGTACAGACATTCAAAAACCCAAAGCCCGAACTTATTCAATTTTTGTAGGTTAGTCTAACCTGCATAGATTGAAACTATTTGCAAGTGAACAGAGATCCACTTTTGACTCTAGAAATGAGACATGCCTGCAGTATCCAGAACCTGGGGGGCACACTAGAGCGAGCCCTCGGCTAGAAGGAAACTAAGCTGAGGGAGAAGGTGTGGCCAGGCCTGGCCAAGACTGGGTCTGATTGGGGAGGGGTTTAAAGCTGACCTGCAGGGAAGCCAGCTGGGAGAGAAGGGGGAAGCAGCCCGTCAGAGGTCCCCAACCTCCCTCACCCACGTTCACTCATTGGCTGGCAGCAGGAACAGGGATGGGGCCAGACCCTGGTTGCCTGAGGGGAAGTAGGGTTTAATCCCCTCATTGCAGGGAGTGGTGGTGGTGAGGGCAGTGATAAGCTCTGCTCAGGCACCTGGGGCCATGGCGGCCAGAAGCCAGTAGCCTGAGGGGAAGGGGCATGGAGGTAAACCCCCACTGCAGGCAGCAGCAGCAGCTGGGGCACTGACATGGCGCCTTGAGCCAAGTCCCTCAGAAGAGTGGCCAGCCGGCCATGAGGAGGGGGCAGGGAGGGGGGGGATGTGGACCTGACTGCAGATGGGGGGGTGAGAGTCAAGGCTAATTATGAGATGGGTGCCTCACCTCCACCCATGATGTTGGTTTGCTCCACCAACACTGGGATAGGGAGGGGTATGTTGCCATAGGCCAGTTACTGCTTAAGCCCCAGGGCAGGGGGCTGGGCTGGACTGGATTGAGCTGCGGTAGTCAATTGCCTCCCCCACTACTGCCCACATCCTCTGCAGTACCCCACCCCAAGTGCCTGGTGTCACCATGAGCAGGCAGTGGTTGACAAATGTTTCACCTCTGCTCATCATTATGATTCACTCCACAACCACTGCTGCCAGGACAGGGAAGGGAAGGGGAGCCATGCTGCAGCTGCAACCGGTCTGCAAACTGTGGCCTCTGCCTGGGACTGGAGGTGGTGGGCACTGACCCCTGCCACCTGGGGCTGCCCAGCTTGGGCCAAGCTGTCGTAGTAGGAGGCAGTTGTGATTCAGGCTCTATAACTAGTCGCAGATCCACCCCCGTTCTTGCAGCCAGGTCACATTCCCCCTCCCAGCTCCCTCCATGCAGCCAGGTGGCCACTTCTCTGAGGAACTTGGCCCAGGGTGCTGTGTCAGTGCCCCCATCTCTACTGCCTACAATGGAGGGATTAAACCCCCACTTCCACTCAGGCTACTGGGGTCTGGCCCTGCCCCTAATCCTGCCATTGGAGCAATGGAGGGGTAGAGGCTGGGGATGCTTGGCAATGGCTGCCGCCTCTCTGCCAAGCAGACCCAGCAACACTGCATTGCACAGTTTTGCACCCCCACACCTTGCTCAGCCAGCTGGAGCAGTGATAGTGCTTTGGCTAGAGAGGAGAGGACCGGGGCCAGCCCTGCTCGACTGGAACAGACAGGACAGCACAGTCTAGCACTGGAGAGCATTCAGGGATGCTGGAAGACTTTGATTTAACTTAAACCAGGAAGGGGCTGGTACACAAGTTCCATAAATCAGTTTGACTTTGATCGATTAGGTCTGATACTACATTCAACCAGGTTTATCTCAAACTGATTTTGGCCATTTTGAGACTGGTTTATGCACATGGAACTTGTGCTCTATTATACATTTAAACAAGTTTCTGATTCCTTAAACCAGTTTACGTGTAATTTCTGTCTCTAGTCTAGGAGATCAAGGCCTACCTTTCATGTATGTAAATAATTTAAAAGTCAGGTAAAATACAATGCATCATAAAACCACTATTAATGTTTAGTCCTTGATTCTGTTTGCCCACCCAACTTATGAATTTTTGTTTCCAAGTTCACCTTTAGTGTTAGACAGATTTCCCTTGAGGACAAGGGTAGAGAGGTCGGAGCCAGAAAAGTTACTTTATAAGTGTGGTTCCAAAGGTGGGTGGATGTCTCTGTCCATTAAGTTTTGTTTTTTGTGAGAGTTCATTCTGATGCATAGTTGCCATTTCACCCATGTAACTACTGTAGAACATCATGTCCATTGTATCAGGTGTATCACATGTTAGAGAAAGCACACGTAGGAAGACTGGCCTTTGGAATTAAGTAAAAGTGAAGGAAATCCTGAACAGAGAAAGGTTCAAAAGAGAAAGAGGTGATTTTTATTTGTGGTCTCATCAGTCAGGTCATGACACTGCAGTGCTGTAAGAAAATCTCTGTTGCTCATAATAGACCAACTTTGTGGGCAGT
Organism: Caiman crocodilus; assembly: GCA_030014935.1. NCBI lineage: Eukaryota > Metazoa > Chordata > Crocodylia > Alligatoridae > Caiman > Caiman crocodilus. The sequence goes on from JAGPOW010003316.1 coordinate 16,471,901, forward strand.
ACTATTCTTGGTCAAAAACACTTTCCTTATTGCATACAAACAGAGCTGACCCAAGCAGGGTGTGGGGCCTGGGGTAAATCAGCCCATACAGGGCCCTGCCCCACTCTGATCTAGGCCCTGGTCCTGAAGAAGCTGCTGTTGCTGATGGCAGTAGCAATGGCAACAGTGGCAGGGGGAGTAGCAAGTGTCTGGTCATGGAGCCGCCACTCCAACCAGCTCCATGCTGCTGCTGCTGTGCCTCACAGTGTGGGGCCCCCCAAAATGCAGGGCCAGGGCAGTTGCCCTGATTCACATACCCCCAATGACAGCCCTGCATACAAATTACCAAATAATCTTCTTTGAAATTTTCAGAAGCATCCAGAGGCAAGATTTTTTTGTAACATCTTCTGTTGGATGGTGTTAGCTAGGATGATGTTCAAAAAGCTCTCCCAGTATAGCTGGGAGAGCTTTTGACAGTCAAGTGCCCATTCTCAGGTCTGACCTAAGAAGTGTGCCATTGGTCCATTACATCACAAAAACCCTTGCCTCTTGAAATTTCTATGACCATCACTGCCCCACACACACACACCCTACCACAGAATCATTCACTAATTTAAGGTGATAAATGAGATGCATCTGGTCCTTCCCATAAGTCAAATCTATTTTGTTGAAGAAGATGGCCTGCTCTAGGCCCCTTCTGACCCTAGTTACTAGTAGTAGTTACTATGAAACATGGCTGGCAGCATATGAGAAGTTCAGCAAGGCACTGAATCAGGTGGAATGGTATTGGAATATTCAGGAAACAGCAAGCAAGCATATAACAATTACTACTACTAAACAAAGAAAAAATGTGAATTATTAGGAATAAAGGAAATAATAAGGACCATGCAGCTCTCTTATGTCAGCAGTGTTTTCCATTACATTTTCTATTTTAATCACAGGAGTAATTCAAAGCTTCTTCTCTCATTTTGGCCCCCTTAAAAAGGCTTGCACAATAGCATAGGGCAGGGTAAATCAGAACAGCAATTCCAGGTAAAAATTTAGAAACAGAGCTGGTATAAGCAACATCATACAACATTTTGAACCCCTGTTCCCCAGTATTCTGTATTTCTCCTGCATTTGTGACAAATATCAAAGACAAAATTTGCAAAATAACAGGTATAATTTGAAATAGATTGTTAAACTAGTTCCTTATTAGAGACTTTGAGTGCACTATCATAATTGAAAAGAATACACTGAACTGAGACAGGTCAATAATTATGAGGATCAGTCTTTTCTTTCATGAAGACCCCTACTACTACACTGCTTTTCACCAGTCTCCCCCCAGCTGTCCACTTATCTAGTGCTTTCCAATACCTAGCAGTAGTCTATAGTCAGGAATACATATGTTTCTGATTGGGTAAATATGCATGTTTAATTTTTTTCATGTCATTTCAAAATGTAAGGTAGCCTAAGAGAATAAGTTTTTATTAAATTTAATAAGAGCTGAATGTGCCTCCCCATGACAATTAAAATATGATTTCATTTAGTAGGAGGTCATAAAACAATTGTTTTGCCTATCATGCAAGCCAGACTCAAGGTCACTTTATAACACAAAACCCATTTTATTCACTGTTTTGGACTAATGACCACAATTTGCTGTCACATTTAATAGCATGACAGTGGGAAATTACAACAGCGTAACAGTTTAATACTAGAAAACGTGGTTGCTTAGAAAGCTTGTACACTAAGACATCAGCATGGGCTGAAGCATTTGTTGAAAGTAGTTATTCTGTTATACTGTAATTTATATTTTTATATAGTCCCTTTTTCAAAAGGGGCAATAATTATAAGAAAACAGTTGATAACACGACAACTGCAGACCATACGGTGTTTATCAGAACATTTTAAGTCAAGTTCTTTTACTGGTTTGCACCTGGTCTTGTTGTTTGTGCTGAATCAAACTGGATATATAGAGTGGGTGTAAAAGGACTCCTACTTTGATATGATTTCCCAGTAGAAACATGATGTGCATTGCTAACAGACCGTACAAGGCTATCATTGTTATTTTCATTTTTTTCTTAAAAAAAGAACGTGTCATAAAAATATTTTCCTATTGCAACCAATTCTGAATTTCCCTTCTTAAGTGGGACAAAGTCTTCCTCTTTATAAACTTCTTTGTACACATAGGCCATGTGCAGGCATTTAGATTTTCCTGGAAGACTCACAATCCTTATATTGTGCTGCAGGGAAATGTTGGCCAAACTTTTGCCTGGGTTGGCCAACCAGGGCTGCCTTGCGCTGCTATCTATCTATCTCCAAGTAGATAGAGGCAACTTGATGAGTACGCAGAAATTAATAATGGCCTCTAGCTGCACAGCATCAGCATTGCAAGCCCTCTGATCTTCAGGGGCTTGTTCTTGAACATCTGTTCAGGTGTCTCCGGGTAGGTTTTTCTACCAAGAAAACAAACCTTGGAAAATTCTTCCCAATCACTGAAACATATGTATGCAGCCATTACTAATCAGTGAGGCATCCATTGTAACATTCCTGGGCACTTTAAGAAAAATTCAGCCCAAAATACCAAACACATCAAATAAGTTTATTCCATTCAAGGAATGCTTATAATTACAATTTTCCATGTATAAAATCTAGCTATTGGAAGATGATCTTAAATTTGTCCTTACCACCTCTGCAGCAGGGAAACGGGGGCAGAGGGGTCAGGTGGTAAGGAAGGATGTAAGGGGACAGAAGGTGATGGGGCAGGTAGTAAGGCAGGTGGTGGGGAGACAGTCAGGGAGCAGGTAGTGAAGGGGACAGGCAGTAGGGGGTGGCAGTGTGGAGGAGGTAAGTGGTTGGGAAGGGGGTAAGTAGGGAGATAGGAAGTATGCCCCCTGACACCTATCCCCTACCACTACTAATGCCCTTTTTGCCTGCTCCCTACAGATTCTGCCACCTACCTTCCCCTCCTAAACCTCATGCCTCCACTCCCCTTCTCCCATCTCCCCCTCTGCCCTGCTTCTGCCACCCCACAGCCTAAAGATGCCCTGCCCTCTCTTCCCCATCTCTCCCTCCCTGCAGCCTCTTCCTGCCCCTCCTCCTTCCCTGCTGTGTATCCTTGTTCCAATGCTGGCAGGCTCTGTCCCTGCTCCAGACCACAGCAGCTGTCCCCACCCCCACCTTTCTGCCCTCCTTCCCCCAGTGCCTTATGCTCGATTCCAAGACGAGGGGCTTTTCTCCCCATGTTACATGGCAGGATGACCCTCAATTGAGTAAATATGGTAATTTTCATTTATGCAGAGGCAAACTTGGAACACTGGTATATACAATAAGACTCCACATCAGCAGCTAGTAAATACCTTAGAAAAAGAAATAGTCTTACTTTGGCTAGGCATATTTCCCCTGACAGTGAAATGTAGGAGGTGAAGTCTTTAATTAAAAAGTTCTTCCTTTCAGGTCCCATAAATTACACTGCAAGAAAGAGGGTGAAACATTCCACTCAAATGTAATTGTTCTATCAGAGCATGGGAATCATGCTCTGATGTAAGTAAGATCTTGACTTTATAGGTCTTTACAGACAGTAATCAGTATCTTGAACTGCACAGTAAAAGTAGACTGGCAATTGTATTCCTGGAATTTTTATCATTGCTTCTGCACAAGTAAAATTGTTGTTAAATATTGTAATAATTAAAAGTAATTTATTAAAAAAAGGATTGAAGAAACAAGTCCGTTAAGCATTATTTTTAAGTCGGTGTTTTTTATGTTAATGAAAAGCTTCTGTATTAGTTGAAACTTCACTGAAATCATATAGGTCATATTTGAAGATTTTTTTAAAGAATAAATAATCACGATTTATTTTTTTACAATTAAAATTTATTTTACAGAAAAGGCTGAAGAATTATTTTGTTTTTGGACCTGAACAAAAGCTGTGCTCCTCTAGAAATGTTCGCCACCTCCTAACGTGCACAGTAGGATTAAATGTAACCTTAAATATGAATTTTAGACAGGGAATAATTAAAACAACCTAATAATTTATTTCATCTTAAATTACTAATCTATGCTCTTAAACATCTTTGGATAAGACTATGATATATTGGTAGAGTTTTTGCCTAGGGGAGAACAGAAGGTATGTTCTCTCTACTATAGCTATTTTACCTGTTTTATCCATACAAGTAAAGCTAAGGTTTTGAAACTAACAAATAAATGTTCTCTGACTGAATGAAATGAAAGGTTCTGGCAGACAGTTAAAATGTTTCCCTTTATCACTCAGTATCACTTCTGCCATCCATAAAGACCTTAAATCAACTGTCCTTTGTCCAGAGCTTGCTTTCTCTCAATTACTGAGAGAACATGAAAATAGTTTGACCGAATATATCCCATAATACCTCATTGCTACTTTGTAGTTTTACATAAAAGGTTGAATGGCAAGGGTGACACGAAGAAGTTTTGACATCCTACATGGGGAAAAAGTCAATTGCTATACTCTAAGGTCTCACCTCTCCTGCTTCAAAAAGAATGAGTGAGATGTCTTGAAAATCTGTCTTAATTAGCTCTACAACATTTCTCACTGGAGGTTTAATGAACTGATGCATCTACTTTAAAATATCTAGTAGTAGGATTGACCACTGTTTATCTCCCTGAGAAGGTTGCAACTAACATCATTTATTTTTTATAACCATACTGGAAAATTTGAATGATTTTCATTAAAGTACATGAAAGAGCTGATAGTACATGAAAGACAATTGTATCTTCTTGCTGAACATTTTTTCTCAAAAGCATTTTAGGTTTAACAATCTGGCATTGCCTAATCATGCTATTCTAATAAATGAACAGTGACAAATATTCAACAGCTTTTCTGTACTCTGAAGATCTAGCACTGAAGTTCCTTTAACAAACCTATGACTGAAATTAACACAGTATCACTGAAGCAGGATGAAAGTTGCGTGTGTAAACTATAGGAATTCACTTTCTAAAAATGATACCTCAAACTAATTTAAGAGCAAATAATTATTACTTAATGATGATTTTATGAACAGATAAATTGATCATCTTTAATTGTCTATAATTCCTCCTACAAAATAATGTTAGTTTTCTTTTCCAAGGAGAATCTCTTCCAACTGTATGAATTGTAAATACAAGTAAAGTACAAAATATCTGTAATTGACAATGTATTTACAGAATTATAGTTTTGCATTAAACTTTTAAAATCTATCATGCAAAACAATGTTTCATGTGATTTCTGAATACAAAATAATCTATGTATACAGACACTTACACATGATTTTTTTTTTTTTTATGAAAACAAATTTACATTGTTTGGATATTTTCCTGTTTCTACTTTCCCAGCTCTGTGTGGCTGTGTTTGCCTTGGTTTATATCACAAAGCACACCAAGAAGCCCTGTCTTGCTTCATAATTTTGACATACAATGCTTCAGATGGAGATAAAACGCTGCGTATAAGCTATATGTTGAAAGTCAAGTCAATTGGTTATTTAAATATTTTCTTTGAGTGCTAGGATTGTTTTCCTGACATATCTGTTCAGACTAAAACAGTATGGTCCTAAAACAGACAGTTTACTATCCACAGTACTGAGATATATTTGACAAATAAATAAGCTTATTTCAAAGTAGACTTTCTAAAATCAGAACAAATAAATAGCTTCTAAATGGGATAATTTAGCTTATGTTTATTGTCAGTCAAATGTAGGAATAAGAAACAAGCTTCTGACAATGATTGATTAAATATCCACTTAAAATCAATCTTTTATGACATTAGAAAGTGCTTATAAGATACTCTTCTGTTTGCAGGTTGTCCAATTTGGTCTGGACTACAAAATACAATGTAAAGTTCTTCTATTCTTCTGGTCAAACTGAAACCACTAAAAACCATAAGGATCAAAAGAAAGCTTATACCCTTAAGATCAACAAGACCACTTACAGACCAAAATATTCTAATACGTTTGGTTATATATTAAAACCAACCTCTGAACTATTCTATTCTGCCAACATTAGTGAAAGTATTTGGAAGAAATAAACCTAAATATGCAGGTCCAAATCTTTACGTGACTATCATTTTTCAGTAAAAAAGTTAAGCATAGAAGCCTTCTAAAATGCAATTGTTCCCTCTGCAATTATTTGATTATTTTTAGTCTGGTTGCATAATCATTTAGAGCAGCTGAAGGAATGCTCATCAGCCCACCAGATGCCGGATGGAAATGGTAAAGACTCAAGGTGTCCTCAGAACATTTCATCCTTGTTCCAATATAATACTTACCTGGGATACAAGCCTACAGATCTCCCTTGCATACTGAGGGAATTCTTAGCTAATGAAATACAGTTTCTATCATATCTGTACTATCAAAGCAAGGGAAAGGGGCAAGAGCGGTTGAAAGGAACTCTTCCTATATGTATTCAGTCTTTATACCTCACTTTAAAATTTATCACCACCTGAAATGTGTAAATCCAATGGATAAGTTTCTTATTTACCTACAACTGAGAACACAATGACAGCAGCAGAGATATTCTGAAAAAAAGTCAACAAAGTGGCATATAAATAAAACAAGACCTTCTAAGTGGTATAATTCCTGTAGTTATGTAATATTAGGCATGGTAATACTTATATGTTACATGTAAGATAAGAGCCCAAAGGATGCATAGGCTTTTTGGATGTAATCTGAAACCTAGATTCTAACAATTTTGTTGCAGTTGCATTATAAAAATATCTATTTCTGGGGATGCCACAGCCCCCCATATATCATTTTATCTAGCTTGAGATAAGTGGCATCTGAGATGGATGAAGTGGATTAGTAAAATTTAGTTTCAGATAGATACAAAAGCCTAGAGAATACACAGCAAGCGATACAAAGAATAATGGTCAAATTAGTAAATGTATTTTTTCTTAAAATTAAGATGATCAAATTGTATAAGAAATGTAAATAAGGGGCATGTCTACACATCACAATAAAACCATGTGCTTTCATTAATGCATATTAAAATAAGCTAACACACCTTTTTCTAGTACATCCCAATAGAGGTATTACATTTAATGATTATTAGCAAAAGTGCATTAACAAAAGTGTAGATGCTCCAGTAGTTAAATTTTCATTACTAAGCCAGAGGCATAGCAAGCAATTGTTGTGGTGGGAACAGCAGAGGTGGCTGGGCCAACACCAGCAGAAGCTACTATTTTTGTACCCGCTCTAAATGAGTGCCTGGAGCTGGGATCCTGCTTGCCCATCCCTAGTTAAACTGCTGCACTGCACTCTATTGCTGCAACAGGAATCATAAAATAAAATTAGAAGATAGTACAGGCATCTACGCAAGTGTTTTACTGTGGATTGACTAAAACGACACTGTCTACATGTGCAGTGGTATTAGGCCGGAGTAAACTAATTAATTCAGACATACACTAGCACTGCCCAACATGAGTACTTATGGCAGAGTTATTTATTCTGCTGCAATGCACATGTACACAGTGGCTGGAACACAAGGGTGCTACAATATGCCTGCTGGCTAGCTCCGCCCTGTAGTACCCTCATGCCCCAGCCAGCCTCTTAACAACATGACCTGGGGGAAAGCAGCTTCAGGCTGGCAGGCTGACCCCCCTGGTTCCCTGACCCACCCCAGCTCAATGTGCTGGAGTCCTCAGTACATGTGTAAATGATGTACCCAGGAGGAATATACTCTGGTGCAAACTACACTGGAGTTTATTCAGGAACATTAACTGCACATGATGAGCCCACTAAATTTAAAACTAACAAATGGAAGTTATTTTTCACACAGTGTCATTAATGTAAGGAACTCATTGCCACACAATGTTATTGAAGCCAACAATTGAACCACATTTTAAAAAAGGAACCGGCACATTCTTGGAGGAAAGGTGCATTTGTAGTTGTTAAGCATGCGAGTTAGGAGTATAGACTCTGAATCAGAATGTCCTAATTAAGTGGTGACAAAATTTGTCACCCTCCAGGCTGGATGGGCAGTGCCAGTCCATTTGAGGGCCAAATCCAGCCAGTGTGCTCAATACAGCATGTAGGGCCTGTGCAGGGGTGGGGGCAAGGGAGTTCAATTCATCTACATGTGTGCTACCCCAATCCCAATCCAGCCATGTGGGGGCAGGGAGCAACCTGCTCCTGATCCAGAGGTGGGTAGGGGCTGGGAGCAAACCAGCCTCAATCTGGACATGCTGGGCAGGTTGGGAAACAGTCCAGCCCCAGTCTGATCATGTGGTGGGTAAGCCTGGACCTAATCCCACTATGTGACAATAGTCCTGGTGGCCCTGGATCTAGGCAGGTGGAGCTTCTGCTGCTCCCCCACCACCAAATTTCCTAACCCCTGGGGATCCCTGTGGTCCAGGAGTACCCCAGCCCAAATGCTGGATGGTGTAATTAAGAGAGGTACACTGAGAAAAAAACCAAAAACAAAAACATCATACCCAGTTAGTAGATGCTGAAAGGGAAAGTTGTCTGCCACTGTGTGACAAAAAGGATACTGGGCAAGATGTACCTATGGTCTACTTAGGGTGACCATAAGGAAATTCAGGTTATCTAGGACATCCAGGACACTACCCCACTCAGTGCCACTGCAGGTGGTGTCAGAGGAGCAAGGTGCACCAGGCAAGCAAGCAGCAGCGTCTGCCTTCCCAACCAGAAGCCGCTTTGCCTCCCCACCAGACTGCACCCTGAACTCAGGATGCTCATTTTAATCTTCACCAACCAGATGGTACCAGCCTATGAAATAAGGGACTGTTGCAGCCAAACCACGACACATGGTCATCCTAGATCTAACCCACTAAATGTCAGTTCTTATGCAGGAGCTTCAGTCAGTAGGAATCATTCTTACTCACTATACTTGGTAGATTTTGAAACCTAAATTTTGGCACAGTCTTTTCAAAATCTTGGTTGCTAATATTAACTGTGAGGAGTTAAAACTGAATGCTACAACAACAAATCACAAAGCTACGATCAAAGAATACAAGTAAAAAGATACAAGGAAATGAGTGCCCATGCTCTCTGAAAGAGGACTTCTAAAAAGATTTGGTTGTTAAGCTAGGATGAGAGTTATGAGTAGAACAAAGAAAGACAGTGTTCATGAATATACTTGACATTTGTCAAAATGGATAATTTCATACATCTTTAGATACAGCACCTCCCACCCCCAAAAAAGAGAAGAAGAAAAGAAAAGAAAAAAAAAATCCATACACTATAAGCAATTGAGGAATTCATTGAAGTATTAATTTCAAAATTGTTTTCCAGTGCTTCTGAATTATAGTTTTTTATTATTATTTATTTAAATTAAAGGGGAAAGAAAAGGATTTGCTTCCAACTGAGCTAAACAGCATCCCATTTTATAGAACAACATCAAATGACACCTATGAAGGTTATTTTTAAATACTATGGCATACTTGTTGATACAATGGTTTCTAGCACCTGGTGAAATCTGCAGCTGAACAGGCCTAACAATTTAAAAATAACTGGATCATGGTTTATTTTAAATTTCAAATATTATAATAGCCTGTATTTAATATTAGGCATATTTAGACAAGCTGCCTGTCTCTGTTCCCAATAACCTCTTTCCTTCTGTCATCTCAAACTTGACATTTTTCACTTCTCAGTATGCAAATTACCTCTCTCTGGCTGGCTTGTCATTAAAACTGTCACAAACTGTAATTATTTATGTATACCTATTTATTATTAAACTCACAAAATCTTCATGCACACATACACACACACACCACTGACACCTTTCTCCCATGTCATTTTGTCAACACAACTCTTGTTTTTACTTCACTGCTGGTTTGGTTTGATACATTTGTGCAGATACCAAAGTTTTTTTGCATTGTTCTTCTTTGTTACTACTGCATAAAAAGCCCAAACATGCCAATTGCTTCTTGTATCCTTCTTTGTTGTTTTAATATACTTACTTGCTAAAGAACTTTTAATAGAGCAAGCAAGGCTGAATGATTTACTTGCTCTTACAGAAGGATAGAAGTGGCAGATTACCATTTTAGATCTGTCCCATAAAAGAAAAAAACAAAAACAAAACCCAAAACCTAAACACACATCTCTACACTCTGTTCCCCTAAGGAAATAATGTCTCTCTGTCTTTTATTTATATATATAAATAAATGTGCATATGCGCAATATATATGTATATGTGCATATGCACACACACATGTATATATGTATGTGTATATAACAGAGAGAGACATTATATATATAATAGGCATATAACACAGATTATTTTATACTTTGAAAAAAATTTGCCTAGACAGGTTCACCTTGGATCTGGTTACAGTGAATTAGAAGCATCTTGCATTGCTATAGAATGTGTTCTTTCTCCTCCTGAAATTTTTGCAGGCAAGCTGGAGAGAAATGTAGCCTTTAGTTTCTTCTCTTGTCTTTTACTCTTCACCCCAACTCACAGAACATTTCAGATTCCTTTGATATCTTAGTGACACAGGCCATGCTGCTCTCCATCTCTATTTTCATTTAATTTATTTATAGCTGCATATCCATGTTTGAATGATTTGGGAGAATTTTCCTCAGTTTGTTTTCCTGGTTACAAATTTGAATTGGAGATACCTAAACAGATTTTTGTATGCTGAGCCCCTGAAGAGCAGACAGTTCGCAATGCTGACACTGGAAAGCCAGGGGTCCCATGTGTACACATTAGTGTGCTTTGCAGAGTCTCTGTCTTCATGGTGATAGATGGCGGCACTGCACAGGAAAGCCCTGACAGGCTGACCTAGACTGCTCAGGGCTCATCTGTGTCTCCCTGCAGAACAATGTGGGGATTGTGAAAGGAGCATGCTCTGTTCCCTGCTTGCTGGAAGCACCAGAGTCCATTCCAAGTAACACACTGTTTTCCTGGGACAGGAAGGATGCATGCAAACCACCCTGGGATGCTGGAGAACAGTGCTGTGGCTTCTGTCAGAAGAGAGCATTTACAGAAATCCACTGTACCATAATAAATTTAATCCCAATCATTCTTAAAATACTTTGTTTTGAGTGAAAAGTCCTGAATATCTGTATATGTGTAGCTTCTCTTGGGAGAGCAGCAACTCTCCCAGGAGAAACTGAATGTCTGTATTCAGCCTCTGTCAAACTCAGGACAGTATTGCTTCATATATACATCTTATCTTCACTGATCAGCATATGAAGGTAGAGCTGAAAGAGTATTCTTAGAATTTCCCATCTCAAACAAATCTTACAAACACATCTGTCCCAATGTATATCTTGTGACAGTATAGATGAATTCAAAACATAAGAATATATACAGAATAAGTACATCTTTACTAAACAGAAATACATTTTATTAAAAGACTGTATAGACTATATTAAAACATCTTTCAGAAATCAAAAGTAACAAATAATTAGTATTAGCAGGAAGACTGCAAAATCCCAAGTCCAGAAATACTCTTTTTGGAAACCAAAATTATTGTTTCCAACTTGATCCATTTTTCCTTCCTTGACAGTCCCAAACTAAATAAAATGCCACAAAAATCATAGGAAGGTATGGCTGGAGGAGACCTACTTGAGGTAATCTAAACCTGTTTAGTCAGGAATGATCCTGTCTTGAGCAATCTCAGCCAAGGGTTTGTCAAATTTGCTCTTCAAAATTCCAGAACTTCTCTGGGTGGCCTCTTCCAATGTTTGACCACACTCATCATCAAAAATTCCTCCTGCAGCTTGAGGCCATTGCTTCTAGTCCTGCCCCCTGTGGGCACAGAAAAAAAGTCTCATCTGCACAGAGGAAAGTCTGTCTCCATTCTCTCCCATCCCCTTCAGACTTTTAAAGTCTCTTACCTAACACCCCTCAGTCTTCTTTCATCTATGCTAAAGAACTCTAGTTCTATCATCCTTTTCTTATAACATTCAGTTATGCACAAAGCTCTGCCACCACAATGGGGCTGCTTTGGATCGCAGTTGGATTAATCTGCTCCAGAATGCTTAACATTCTCAACAATGTGTATGTGTACACATACACAGATATATAAATGTTTCCATTACACATATGTACACAACACATTTGGATTAGTATTTTAATGTATTTTATATACTTATAAAATAATCTTTAAGAATTTGTGGTTCAAACACCCACACTTTTCTGTGACTACAGCTTAAGCAATTGCTGCATATTATGCCATCCTACTGAGGTTAACAGTGTCATCCAGGAAACAGCAGTACACCCAGGGAACAAAATTCAGGATCAGGATACATTTATATTAAGTCACTTGATTCTTAACTCTAAATGTTAGAACATTTACTGAAAAAAAACAATTTTGTCCATTTAGTGAGAATGACTTGGTCAGCAAAGTAAAAATATGCAGTAATCTTTATCATTTTCTTAAAGTTGTCAGTGTTTTATATTTGTTTTTTTAACAATGCTTTTTGTTCAGACCTCTGTTAGACATCATGTGAAGAAAAGAGAAGGTAAATAAGCTCTTTAAAGAAAAAACACACAAACTTTTTCTGAAGCTGTTGAGTCTAGAAAAGTGGTTCTATAGTAGCCTAGAAGCCAGAAAGATAAATTTACTGGATTTTTGCACAATTATATAGTCTTATTTATACCAATTAATTGTCATAGAAAAAATTCCCTTTTATAAATTAACATAAAAAAAAAAAATCAGAACTTCTGCCTTTGGATACTATTGCTTAACTTTCGCTGGATGCATCTACACATGCACTTACTGTGGAGTTGACTTACTAGCTTCTCAATAAGGCATCACTGTCTATGGGTATGCTGGTATTAGGGTGCAGTTAATTACTTAACTTCACAATAGGGTGGTACTATTTGAAACAATACTATACTTCTGTGGAGTAAGTATGTGCACTGAACCATGTGTAGACCATGACAGGAGCTAGCTAGGTGCAAAGGTGCTAAAGTGCAAGGGCCTCCTGCCACACAGCTCTGCACTTCAGCAATCTTGTGCTGCATCCAGCCTCTCCATCATCCTACATCAACAACCAGAGCCCAGAGCTGACCCCCCCATGCCTGCTGCCAGCCCAGAACTGCTCCACCCTGGCTCAAAGTGCTGCCATCCCAGGTCTACATGTTGATGTTGTGCCCAGCTGCAACTATGGTACAAACTCCACCAGAGTTTATTGCTCTGTGTTAACTGAATGTGTAGATGCACCCATTTGGCACATTCCCATGAGCAGGAACATGCAGGGACAGGATGTGCCATTGCTAGTTGTCCTCCAAGAATGTCCATGTGTGTGCGTTCTGGCACATGGAACATTACCCCAGGTTGGGTGGGTGTAGGGGTTGAAGCCAGCACCTGGGCTGGCCGCAGTAGCCTTACCTGGGGTTTTGAAAGCTGCAGCTGCAGCAATCTAGCAGCATGGAGCCTTGCCTGGCTGGCAGCCAGAATGTGGCTCTGACCAGCCAGGCTATGGTTTCAGGCAGCGCATGCTGCTGTCATGCATACCACCTCCCTTTCTTTTGATATTAATTTTTTTTGACACTGGAATTTCCCAGGGTCAAACCATCCCTACCCCATGCTGCTAGTTTTTTTTTAATTGCATGGGGAACACCCATAGGTGGGGTGTGTGCAGTGCTGCAGATGGATCTGCAGTGCTGCATACCACACATGTGCACTTATCTAGACATGTCCATTGAGTTCAAATGGGAAGTAAAGTTGTATCCCATATAGAATACAACACTTTAATTACTATTATTATTATTTTCTTTACTTTTATTTTTTCCCTCTTTCCACTCTCTCCCTCTGCCTCTATCCTCTAAACTCCCTCCCTCTCCATATATTAATATAGGCTAAAGGTGCCAGTTCATTCAATAAGATATGCAAGCAATTCAGCAAGCCATGAATGCACATAAATGCATCTGTTGTAATGATGGGACTGTAGCAGTCTAATTCCAGACTGAAACATACCTCCTGAAATTTGTCTTGTTGATTTACTATACTAACAAACTCTTCATATGGTAATTACTAACTGAGAGAGCAGTTTTTTGGGGTTTTTTATATTGTATCTGGGTATTTCTTAAGAGCTTCATCTACTCCTGGATTGGAAGGTTTTCCTCTAACTTTCCAGATGGGAAGATGAATATAGTTGTGGAGGCAGGGAGAGGAAGGAAAGCATTTAATTGTTAAATACAAATTCACTATTGTTGTATTATAAAGTACTGCTTCACCAATAACTGAGAAACTCAAGGTATATACATCAGTGGTCTCCAAACTTGTAAGGTGAAGATCAGTTTTTGAAGTAAAGGATCTACCACCTACGCCCCACCCAGCAGATCAGCCTGTGGAGGTGGGAAGAGGTGTGTGTGTGTGGGGGGGAAAATGAGGCCCTGCAGTGAGGGAGGGAGTGGGAGAGGTCAGGGCTGAGGGGGAAGGGTTCTGCTCCACATACAAACTGGCCCCAGGTCTCAGTCAGAGTGGGTGGAAGGGAGAAGAAGGAAGAAGTAGGAGGCAGGAAAGGCACTGCCAATAAGAGACAAGCCTGCTTGTGCCCTGCCCAGATGTGGCTGGTGCCTGCCCCAGGTGTTGCAGCCCCAGATTCCACTCCCTGTCACAGGCCAAGATGCAGTCTTCATGCTCCCACCACTCCCAGCCCTATCCCATGGTCTGCCTGCCATTTCAGGACCTGCTAGGTTTGCAGCAGGCTGGGTGGGAGCTGCCCCCACATTATCCCAGTCTCTGCCCTAGGAATGCTGCTACTTCTTCCCCCCCCAGCCTCCCACAGAGGCATGCAGAGCCCAGGGGGAGCAGAGTCAGGAGTCTAAATCAGGCTGCCCAACAGCAGGGGGCACAGCAGGACACAGAGGGGCATCATCCTGCTCCCCTCACCCAGCCCTGTTGGCAGGGGGAGTGGCTCAGCCCAGCCACATGCATCCCGCCACTCCTGATCATAGAGTCTCAGACAGTCAATCTTAGTCGGGGGGGAGGGGGAGACTGCATATACTCAGTGCCCCCAGACTAAGATAGACTGCCAAAGACTCTGTGATTGACCAGTCAATTGCAAGCAACCAGCTGGTGACTACTGATACATATAAACCATATCTTATACATTGATAAGATTCATACTTGAACCAAAGCTTTGTCGTTGTATACAGAGATGGTGCAGTTTATCTGTAAGGTAGATGACAGCAAAGAACTAGTTAAAAGCAGCTGCTCAAAAACCCAGGAAAGTGCTTCATCTAGAGAAAAGCTTTAGCATGCACACAATCTACATTGCTCAGAAGTTATTATATTAATGATTAATGCCTAATCCTCCACTTGGATAATCTTTAGTCCAATAAAGATATCATATGCATAAGAGATTAAACAATCTAGGTCATCATTCAGATTTAAGAGTCAAATTCTCACCATAGAAGTCAACTGGAGCTCTGACACTGTAATAAGCGCAACTTTAAAACTTAAGGTTTGTAACTGATACAGAGAGTACATCATATAGGTCTGCACCACATCAACGTTCTTCAACTTTTCCAATGAGCAGGGATCCTGGTTTTCTCCAATTAAAAATAATCCCCAATTTTCAGTTTAAAAAAAAGTAACCCCAAATCCATATTTTATATAATATCTCTATATTACTGGTATTTCATTTAAATCACAGAAAAAAATGGTTTTGATATTATTTTTTAACTGAAAAATGGGGATTTTTTTTAAATCAGAGAAAACCAATGATAGTGTAATGATACAATTACAAAGATGTAACTTTAAAAAATGCTGTGTGTGACCTATTCAGGGAGGGGAAGTTATTGTCTCTCAGGTTTATACATTTTCTTGATAGGAATGCATTAAACTAAATTAATAGGTAGTTGTGGAGAAAAAAAAAAAAAAATAATGGTTGCAAATAAGAACATCCCAGCACACTTAAAAGATAATTCTAGGACCTAACATATCAAATGGTTCAAAGCAGCTAAGAGTGGTTTGATTCCAGAGAAAGGATGTAAATTGCCTGGAGCAGTATAAGAAGCTGTGAGCAAGTTCTGACAGGAAACTGACATGAGAAATATTTCACTGAAGGGAAAAATGGGGGAGGGAGGGCAGAAGCAGTGAGGAGAGGGGGGAGTGGGCACCCTTCCCAAATGGACTGAATGGTAAGCCATAGGGAGGTTAGATATTTGTTTTTGATACACATCTATTCAGAGATATTCTTAGATCTCAATGAAATGAAGCAGGTCACTGAAATATTACTGTAACTGCCCTAGAGGGAAAGAATTTTAGCACCAGAGGCATGAATCAGATGTGATAAGGGAATCATAATTAAATGGCAGAGAACTAAAAGGCCAAATCTGAAAGCCTGAGACCTTGGAGGGAAATTCAGGGTTCGCAACCCAAGGCAATTCTTTTTTACTGATAATATTTAAACTTCTTATTGATTGACAATTTTTTTTTTTTTTTTACTGATATATACGTTCTACATAATGTAAATACAACCCAAATGCAGGACAAAAACTGGGTTCAAATCATAGTAAAAAACATTTGGCCATCATTAAAAAGTTTTTGGATAGTCAGTAAAAAAAAACAACCAAAAAACAAAAAACAAACCCACAAACACCCCCCCCCCCCACAAAATCTTGTATTGGCAACTCTACTTGAATGCAAAAGTGTTTTAACACTATACTGCTCCCACCCAGGGTTCCCCCAATCACTTCTACACCTGGTACCCCTGAATGTACCCTGTACCAGGGTGTCCCCCCAATCTTACCCTCTCCAGCCCCTCTACTCTATCATAGCATGGACCCCAAAAGGACTACAGCCTACTTACTTGCCACCTACCAGAGTTACAGACAAAGAGTGGACACTCCAGCAGCAGCATCACCCACACCCGCACATAGCTGGAGGTTGAGAAAAGAGCCTCAGCTCATTCTGAAATAATGAAACGCCAAGACCCAGTCCAGAGCTCTGCGCTCCACAGTGCATATTTTGGGGAACTGACTGAAGGCATGGACAGTGGGATTCCCATCTTGAAAGCCCTGAGAACTCGCTTCTGGGTGCTATGCTTCAGCTCAGACAGCAGGTGGCATTGCTAAGCTCTTTGCTTCAATATGCTTCCAGCTTCTTTTGTGACCACAGATCTTCAGTTAGCTCCATGTTTTTATGGAGTTGATTTTGTGGGACTGTTTTTGCTTTTATTTTTATGGATAGCAATTTTAACAATTTATGGAATGCCACTTTTAGCCTGGTTATTTACAGAGTGTTCATAAATGTACAGAGAGTTGGCAACCTGGAATGAAATTTGCTAAGGAAAACTCAACACTGAAGTTACCCCAGTAACTGTCAGTTATAACAAAAATGCGGTTAAAAAAAAGACAATTCAAACTAGTATGCTTCTCTAATCTCAGAATTTAGGTACTGTAAATAATTAAATATATGCAAGATACTTCCTGAGAACAGTGACACAGTATACATGAGTGTCATACATAGAGCTGCCTTTCTGTAACAGATTTCATTGTATAGAAGTATGTATATTTTAGACCAAACAGTTTTAGTATTATTTCTTCAAAGACATGTTTGGCTCTCCCCACAATTTTCCAAACTACAATTTCCCATGAAATACTTTGCAGTGATTTCATACCTTTAAGTGTCAGGATGTTACTTTTCATATAAAACAATTAAGGTACGGTGCTTTATAGGTTTTATTCCTTATCTGCTATCAAAATATAAACATGCAAAGAAGCTATTATATAGGATGAGAACAGAGAACCCTTCAACAAAACAAGAATCATATCTTAAGCCAACCTTATTGAGGCCTACTCACTGTAGTTTCTCAGAAAAGCACTACATAAAACAGAGAAAAGATGCCACATTTCATCTCTGCAATATGAAAATAGGTACACCAAGACACAATCCCTGGGCTCCCTTGCAATCCATTTGACCATAAACTTGAATAAACTGTATTTGGAATGGTGAAAACAACAAGACTTTTCTTTCTATTAGGCATTAGTTTACCTCTTCACCCCATTAACTTTAACTTTACACCAGGCCCTATTACTAAAATGAGAGAATTGATCCTTAGGTATATCCTTAATTTTATTTTTTACAAATCTCTTCGTATTTTTTGGATCAAAGCTGTTCTAGTCCTGCATTTCTTGCGGAAAGGTAATTTGTCCATCAAAACCCAATATTGAATATTTTGGCTTTTTCTAAACCCACCCTCTCTGAAAGCTGTTCTGACAATTAGCTTATCCACCGACAACAAAAATGTGAGATTAATAAGAACCTCTGGCACCAGTGAGGACTCTAATAATCTCAATCTATATATTTCCAAATTTTGGTAAAGTTTTGCTTTTAAGTAGGATGCAAACTTGGTTGCTTTGATGTATCTCCAATTTGTGTACACATTTGCTCACGTCTCATGTTAAAAAATTCCCAGAGGGTGGCAAACAGGTAAAAGAAGAATGAAAAAGTAGGAAGAGAAAGGGATGTTACCTACTTTTTAAAGCACATTCTAGAATAGTATTAATATGTCACAGAAAAGGCAGAGAAGAATAATAAAGTATTCTCGTGTAAGAACTGATAAAATATTTTCTTCTCCAAATCACTAGTTTAAAGCCAGCTTAAGTTATTAACAGCAGAAATTTATTACAATCTGATGGGTCTTTGCAGGCCTGTATATTGAGTTCTGGGCATAAATGAAGTTTCAAGGATCCCTGGAACTGTAACCAAAACCATCGCATAAAAGCAACACCATTACAAGTGTAATTTTGTTGACCAACATCACAAAGGGGGAAATGGCTTTACTATGAACTCAATGCCAAGATTCAGTCACATTATTGGAGTGTTTTGGAGAAACACTGCACTGTTCCTGCGTGCAATATGTCTGATGCTAAATTTGTTTAAGACTTTTTGTAATAACCAAAAATGCAAGGCACATTTATTTTTTGCAGATCAGAAAATTAAATGATGTACAAGATATTTATATATAAATTGAATAATGTTACAATTCTATTTTTATTGCTGTGATCTCCCCCACCCCCTACTTCTCCTTTAATTTTGTATCATTAGATTAAAATTATTAGGACAAGAACCACAGGGTGTTGAATATCTGTGTTCTACTTAAGTTTCTATATTGTGCCGTTCCAGAATCTCTTTTGGTGTCGTTTACAGCACCCAGAACTTTCTCTAACCTATACTAGGTTTGGTCTCCCAAAGACTCATCCACCAGCTGAACACTGCCATAATGTAACAGTGCACTAGCCTTCTCCTCTATTTGCAGGGGTGAAAAGGGACAAGGTAGGTATAGAAACTTTATGCCACATGTGGCCCCTTTGCTTCAACAGTATCTCAATGTTTTGCCCACTGCACTCAGATAAAGGGGAAAGGATCTGGCTTTATATGTTACTGCAAAATCAGTTAAATGCCTTGCACAATTTGGGGGATTTTTAAATAAAAATGTCACTGGGCATATCTACATGAGATGCTTACTGCACAACAGCCTAATAACACTGCACAGGAGGTAGAGGTAGTGTGTTGGTCAAAAACTGTGCTAACACACTACTGTGCAATGTATTAGGCTACTGTGCAGTAAGCATCACAAAAACAACCATGTGCCAATGCTACTGCGCAGTAACTGCAGTTATTGTGCATGTAGTTAGTATTTCAGTAAGTAAGGACTAAACTAAATGCACACTAACTACTGTGAGTTAATGAATGTGTAGACATGCCCACTGAAGTTTAAAAAGGAAAAGCAATGACTTCTTTTGTGCTAATGTACACCATACACTGATATGTCTGTCCGTTTATTGCACCTGCTGGTTGGCATTTGCCCTTCTTCCCATATGTTCTTCATTTGCCATTCTAAATTTCCCAGTAGGGTGCTTTTCTTGCAGCAGTGACTCATCCCGAACCTAATTTCTGAGCAAATAATTGTACATTGGACTATTTAGAAAAAGCTTACAGCATTTTTGTTTTCTCCCACTGCAGGACAAGAGTATATTTGTTTTTCTTGAGACTTAATAAGTCCTAATTCTTCAGCATCAGCAAAATCATTGAACTGAATGGGTTCTACAGGAATTCAAAGTATGTCTACACAGGACAATCAAATACCTTGTAGAGATACCCAAACTATTGTATGCACAAAACTTCCACTGAACTTTGATCTCTACACACATACAATGGTTCCTCCACTCCCACCTTTAAAAAACAAAACAAAACAAAACCAAAAACAAAAACATTTTTTTCTTCCTTCATATCAGGAAATGCATCTTGGTATAGGCCACTACAGGACAACATTCCAATTCTCTCTACAACTTTAGATGTAAAAAAGGAAAAATAATCCCACAAAGAACGGGTCTCCCAAGTATTTGAAACGAGAGAAAGCCCTGTTTCTCTGGCAATTCATACTCTGTAAATTTCCCATAGACAAAGGGTTCTCACCCTAATGTCTCTAGCTTTCTAGTACCATATAATAGCATTTTTCCCTATTCTTAGTTATAGAAGGTAGAGTATATTATCTTCCCCATGAACTAGAGGAGTTATTTTGGTCCCACCTACTTCCCAACCACCTATCAAAAAGGTTTCTTCTTGTTGCTTACTCATTTTAGGAAACATATGGAAGATGCCGAGAGAGGTTTAAGTTATTCTGTACCACTTTTAATACATTTCTCATTTGATAACTACAATATACAAAAAACAACCTTCTGTAAATACTTCTATTTGTTTTTAAATGAAATGTTTACATGCATTAAAATGTTATAACAAAAATTATTTCTGATTTTAGGATTAAAATTACATTGCTATTTTTTTAGAATTCTGATATTAAAATCCCAATTTATGACAAACTATGATGGATGTTGTCTTCTGCTATGTGTTTATGTATCGCTAAACAGAGTCTAAGAACTATGTATCCCTACAGGAATACCATATACTTTGGGTACTGATCATGTGCTTCAAACATACATTAATTTTACAGAAAACATATAAATTAAAGAGTCCTTTAATATAAAAATTATTAAACACTTACCATAAATGTTAAACTGTTACCATAGGCAGACAAAGAAGAATTTTGTCTCCCTATATCCTAAAGACGAACACAGTTACAACCAAAAATCCTAAAACTGCTGGAATGTGAAGTCAGGCAGGGAGACAGGGCAGCCAGCACAGGTTATTATTTCTTGGTTTTCCTACTTGAAAGGGGAGGTGCAGAGGAAGTAGAGTTGTTCCCCACTGCAATATGTAAATTTAGTGATAGTCTGGAAAAAAAAGTGCGCAAATAGATTTAGCTCCAAAACATTGCTTAGAAATCTCCTAATTGAATTAGGAGATTATGTTTAAATGGAGTCAAACCACGCTGGCTAAATGATTGCTGAACTAATATATATATTTCTTCCCCAGAAGTTTTACCAATAGTATCTTAAATAACAGGTCACTAAAGAAATCTGTTTTTTGGGGGTTTTTTTGTAGTATTTAAAAAAACAAAAACAATGAATTTCACAAAAACTAAGTTATGAAGTAGAGAGTTTGTTTTATGCATTTAAGTGACATCTTAATGGTCTAAAATTACCATTTTAAAAATTTGAGATTCAATTAAACATTCTGGTTGTATTAAAAGGCAAGTGGATTCCCATTTATGCACTTGCAAAAATATCCTTTCCTTTTATGATGAGCATCAATTGTATTTCAATTTTTTAGATTACACACTTATGAAAAAAAGAATTTATACTCCTTTACACAACTGCTAATTGCAATATGCTTTGGATCTTTCAGGCTAAACAGGTCAGTTCTTATAAACTGCTAAATGGTATATTCATTAAATGTTATGCGTAACACAAGTGACTATAATCCTGTATTTCCCCTAAAACAAATGAAAAATAATATTAGTTCACATGGTTCCCAATTCAAATATTCTCTTTCAAGCTTTTTGTATCTGAGAAAACAATTCAAAACAGCAAATTGGAAATAAGAGGTGGTATTTCAGCACATTTCAAACATTAGTATTTAAATGCCAAGTAATATTTGAAAATATCAAAGACAGATCTCTCTACTTTTTCAAAGCTCTTCAAAGATATCCTTCCCCTTCTTGCCAATAGATGCCAGTTTTGTGACTGATCTGTCCATGCTGGGATAAGGATTTGTAGTTGTGAACTAGTGGGGCATTACAGAAAACAGACTGCTACTTTGTAAATAATGGCCATTGAGTTAGCATTAGGAAAACTGCCAGGAATTAAGGTTTTACCTTTGGTCTCTAAAATTTACTACTGTCATCTATGATCAGCAAATTCTCTCTTTTCAGTTATTAATTTCAGACAATGCCCAAGATAACTGTGTAACTTCTGAGAGTAACAAAAAGCTATAGTTATGAATAGTGATCCATGGTAGTTCTATTTCAGTCAAATAGCTGGAAAAATATGGACAATTAATATTGAAAGCATATTGGCATTTATTTATGTGGGAAGCAAGGGAAAAGACTAAGTCTGTGTGTGCTATTCAAGTAGTATAGCAAGTACTTCTGCACAATGAAGTTTTTCCTTGTCTTCTGAGCTTCTCCATTTAGAAACTTAGAAATGACTGAGGTTATTATCATCATCACAGCTGCTTGCTCTAAGAGCTCCTTATATTGCACCATTCTTTTTCTAAGGATGGAATTTGTTATGAATCCCAGTACAATTTTCAAGGTGATCATGGATTTTCTTATATTATGGCCAGTGTTTCCTGTGCATCTTTTCTCCTCTATACAATTTTCTTGTTTTGTCATCTTCCTGATTGCCTGCGGTATAAAGTAATTTCAGGGTGAGTGATATTGCAGGTTAACCCATTCTACAAAAAAGAGGGACCTACAATTATTTATAACCCTAGGGAAAGTCACCTTGAGTTGGCAAAGAGTCACCTGCTGCTGCTGCAAAGTCCCATGTATAATGGCAATGGAACTAAGACCTATGGGGATAAAGGAGTTATACCAGGACAAAGGTTGGTTGGTTCCTTGGAACAAGAAATGAGACAACAGGGAGAAGCTCAGGACTCTAGGTTTATGACAAAGTCCTAAGATATATTAAAATCTTGGGGGAAGAGGAGGAAAAGAACACTAAGACATGGCATGCTGGAAACTGTGGAGGGCAGGGTCAAATTAAGTTATTGAGAAAGCAGCATTTTGAGGCCATCACAGATTCCCTACTGTGCAATGCATAGGCTTAGAGACAATTTTTTTCTCAAACAAACTTTTTCTGAAGCTGTTGAGTCCATTAAAAACTGGAAAGTAAATTTACTGGATATTTTAACAATCATAAGATTCCTATACATGTGCAGTGAGTCTGCTCTGATGCACCTGTAATTACAGAGCGGCAGAGCACACTCGATTAATCAAGTCTGTTGAAGCATGGTAATTACTGTGCTCCAACAGACTCCAGTGTCATGTGTATCAGCATCTCTGTGCTGGAAAATGGTGGTGGGGGCACTTTAACTAAAACTTGTTCAAAGAGCTTTAGTTAAAGCATCTCCACTGCTATTTTTCAGTGTGGGGACGCTGTTGCACATGATGTTCCAGGCGCTTTACTTAAAGCGGCTCTCGGAGATGCTCTAATTCAAGTGCCCATACCCTACCCACTACCAGAGCACATGTATAACTGCCCATATAGCCTTATTTATACCAATTAAATGTATTGACACAAGCCAAAGGAATTATCTTTTGTAGACTTAAATATATATATGTACGTACACACACACACACACACACACACACACACACACACATAAAATCAGAGGTTCTTCTCTTGTCTACTGTTGTTCAAACTACACTGGGTGCATCTACATGTACAATTAATTCACAGGGATAAGCTATTCCCAGGCACAGCATCTTCAGGTGGGCCCAGGACCACAGTAGTTAGAGCCAGGGCAAAAGTTGGCAGGGGGTTTGGGGAGTCAACCCCAGACTGGGTATCAGCGTTAAGCATCAGGGCTGACTTGGGCATGAGGGTGCTAAAGTGTGGGGCTGGGCGGCAGGCAGCCTATGCACATTTTTCCACCTTCATATGGCAGCCAGTCCTGCTTAAATGTCTGCATAAGAATTCTGGTGAAGTTAATTACTCCACCATGAGACAGAACTGTCCCCAGCAGTACTCTCTTATGGCACAGTTAATTAAATTTGTGTGCCCTAATACCAGCACTTGTGCAGACAGTGATGCTTTACTGCCAAGCTAATTAGTCAGTACATGTGTGGGTGCACCCAATGAGCTCAAATGGGAAACATGAGTTTTCACCTAAAGCTTGGTTGTAGTGTACATGGGATGTTTTATTATTAATTTTCCTTAACAATGATATCTTTATTGCAGCATAGCACCACAATACTTTTCATCTGCAAGCAATTCAGCAGAAGCTAGACATGGATACATCTGTTGTGATGATGGGGCTCTGGAAGTCTAATCACTGCAGAATACCCCTTGTGGAAGTTATGTCTTGTTGATCAACTATACTAATAAACTCTTAGTATGCTTATTACTAAGAGACAAAATATTCTTTTGTCAGGTTACATTAAAATTTCTCTTAAAAATGAGTTCCTTTCACTCCTGAATTGCCAGATGGGAAGGTAAAGGTAGCTGCAGAGAGGGGGAGAAGGAACAAAAATATTCATTTGTTAAACACAGATTTGCTATGTAAAAACAATGTTTTGTACCTCAGTAATGTGATTTCTGCTTAAAACATTAACAGTAATAATTTAGAAATCTATCCTTTTATAGCCATCTGTGAGCCAGATCCAGTCAAGAACTTTTGTTGAATTAAATTAATTTGAAATACCAAAAATGAAACATAATATGAATTTAATTTCATATTTTATTTCAGATGGGTACTAATCTGTTAGTTATGTAATTGTATTACAAAACATAGTTTTTAGTCATTAAACTGCTGTTATGTTAGTATTAGGTTTAGTGATTGAAAGGATTCTTTTTCTAAAAAAATAAAAAAGTATATAGAAGTGTCTTATTGTGAATGGCAATCTTATTCTACGGGTTTAATCACGTTAAATACATATTAGAATTTTAATGCAGACCAATGTAACTATACATTGTTTAAAGTAAGCTTTGTCATTAAACTACCACTGTTTTTTTCCCAGAATTATTTCCTACATCCCTCATAAGAGAAATATCTAGTTTCTCAGATAAACATATTTAACCAATAGAAAATATATTAGTATACAACTGCTGTATTCTATAAAACTGGAATGCTTCTTAAAGAAAATTCTCAATCAGCTGACCATTTCTGAACACAACCCAAAATAATTATAGAAAAAAAAAAATGCTGTAAAGGAATTACATAGATTACTTATTGTAAGCATAACAAATGTTGCTCATTTTAACAGATGCCAAGTAAAACTCCAGAAGGTTTGGGGAAAAAAAAAAAAAAAAAAAAAGAATATTCTTGCAAAATTGTGTGATATGTATGTAGTTAATTGTTATCTATCACTTCCTGTTTTATTCATACTCTACTATGTACCATTACATAAGTTTTTCTTTTTATAAAGGGAACCCCTCTCTATGCAAGTCTTAAGACTTAAACACTTAGTAAAACAGTTGGACAGTAAATATTTAATTAATTGATGTTGTGTTTAGCTGGGGTACAATGATTTATCATATTATACCTACTTGAATAATGCAATAGTAAATAAAAAACAAAACATATTGTATAAATGTTTCAGTATTTTCATCCAGGTGGTTAGAATATTTTTGAGCAATACCCAGTTAATGAGGGACTTTCTGATGAAACATAAGAATGTGTTCATGGTTCAGTGAGTGAATCTGAGAAACATAACTAAACTTGACAGATCTTTAGCTTCTAATGTTTTAATCCTTCACTACTATCACTGATGCAATTTCTGCAAAACTAAATATTAATTTAAGGGTATCATTCTTACTTATACCATCTGGAAAGAAAGATTTGTGGCTTATCTTTTATAAATGGCAATTATATCAAATTTTAATGACATGGATTTTCATTTAATAGTTGAAATAAATACTGCATTCTAATCATGGGTTTTTTTGCTTGCATAAATAATTAACATGGAAAACCATATACCCAAACTTACCTATGAGCGTGTGAAAGCCAAGTAATGGACAAAAGAAAAACTTGCTATTTTTTTTAAATAAGTCACCCTGATTTCTGTGCTTCTCCACCCCACCACTTCTTTTTCCATACATGCAACTAAGCAGTAGCAAGGAAAACAAAGGAAAGCAAACATGATCCCATGTGCAATACTCTACTCAATCATAATCTTTTTTAAAATCATAACATAAAATGGACAATTAAATTTATATTGCTTTGGAAAGATAAAAAAGGATGGCAGTATTTTGAACTAACAAAATAACGTTTTGTTGGCCCATTAAAACACAGGCATTTTGATACATTCTTTAAAAATCATGGATGAAATCTTAACCTTACTGAGGTGAAGTCTGTTGAATTTTACCATTCAAAGGGTTATGGATTGCATCCATCATCATAAGTGTAACATTAAACCCTGCCCAAAAAGATTAAATCTCACAAATCTTGACTCATACTTTGCAAAACATTAAGTATGAAACTAATTTTCTTCATGTGATTGTTTCAGCAAAAACTTAGATTTTAGCCATTTAGGAAGAGAAGTGAAAGCTGTTACTCAGCAGCACACAGCAACTATTACCTTTTTTAAGTCATGGTCAACGCTGGGGCAACTTTGCTACCCTGTATCTCTACAGAAATATATAGACTTAATAGTTGCATAGCAACAGCTTGTATAGCAACATATGGCCACAGTAGAAGTGCTCATGTCACGGCCCTGCCACATTCTAACAAATCTGTGGATTCTGCTAAATACCTGTCAACAGCAATATCAGGCAGGACACAAGAAGCAGCAGCAGCAGCTTGTACTAGCATCCTTATATATTTATATCTTTCTGGACTATTGGTGATTCTCAATAAGGGTGATGTGACACCATGGGATGCCATAAGTTCCTTTTAAAGGTTCTGCTGACTGCCATACAGTACTAATCACTGTAACATATACAAATTGCTATATACAACTCACAAGATAAACTCAGATATTTCAGGTAGGAGTCCATTGTGGTAACAGCATTTTATTCTAGAGACATCTTTCCGAGTTCTTTGCAACAGAAGAATTGTTCTCTTATAATTTTTATAAATAAGAGGGTTCATTTTGAGGGGTGGCATGACTCTAATGGGCAGTACCTTGAAAAAAAGATTAAAAATTACTGGTCTAGCCTCTCAGATATATAAAAGGTAAACTCATGTTTAAAGATCTGCAGAACTAAAACCCTGGCTACTGGTTTTCTTTAATGAGAGCCTAAAGGTACATGCAGATGTGACACTTAGATTGACTTAACTAGGCTTAGGTAGATCTAACTGCTGTTCAGGGTGTTTAGGTTAGGCAAAAATAGAAAAAAAAAAAAAATGGCTGTCCCCATCTAATTTAGTTCACTTAAGGAGATGGGTTAGAAGGCTAAACCATGTCCAATCTAGCCAAATGTGTACATGTTCATAAAGCAGCCTAGGGGCTGGGAAAACCCAGACACTCACCCCAGCCCCCGAGACAACACTTTTCCTAATGCCTGCCCTCGCCTACCCTGGCTGGACTATTTTACCAACCCCCAACCCACCAACTCCTAGATGGATAATGCCCCTCCCTAGTGGACCCACCAGCTACCCCCCACCCTACCAACAAACCTGCTAGCATCCCTTGTAGATGCCCACTGTGGATCTTCTGCCCAGCCTGATCACAACTCTTCCCCTACCTAGGTTTACTTAGATCACATTCCCAGCATGGGTCCTGGCACTAGTGAACGTGCATAGGTGGGAACCTGATATATGATCATGCAATTTAATGTAAACTGTATTGTAATAGATTAAGTCTCTTCACCAAAGTAAAAATGGGCTTGAATTTTCTCATGTGTTCTATTATTCTAGTTCTCCATATAGCATTACAGATACGTTGAATTATTAAAAGTCTTTGGTATATTTATTTTTAACTGAACAGGCTCAAAAATGGAGTCTGTATATATATACTTTTTTAAAATCATCTGTCTTCTAAAATATGGGCATAGCATTTGTCTGCCCATTTAGACTTCATAAATACCCTCACATGTTTTATATTTTAAATTGTAATACAGCACGACTAAAACTGACTGTATTTCTGGGTATTTTCAAATATGAATTGTCCACTTTTATTTTAGAGCTTGAAGAAAGAGAAACTGGGCTGGATTGCAGATGGTTTTGGCAAAACAGCTCTGGTTTCTTTTCCTAAAAACTAAGATTTATAGAGCCGTTGTTATTTTACTACACTTGTGAAATTTTGCTAGCACCATCATTGGAACAATTTTTTTTCCGCTGTTTGCTAGTTTTCTTTTGTACTTTTTACTTAATGACACATATGAAAAATATAAAATGGGCAACAGAGATTGTTAACTTTAATATCTTCCTTCAATTTCTAGATTTGGACATGGTTTCATGAAACATGTGTCACATTTGTTGTAGTATTTTCTTCTGTTATTTTTTGTGCATACAGATCTGGTCTGCTGCCAGCAGAGCTTATCTAAAATTTGCCTGCCTCTGGAATAGAGAAGGCTCTATCTTCTTTGAAAGCAAATATCCATGAAAATATTTTTTTCATGCTGGTACACAATTATATATGAAACATACATATGTTAAAGATTTGATCTAAGATTCCTGCAACGCTTAGGTTGATGTTGATGATATTCTTAGGTATGGGTGATGCTATTTAAATGCTAAAAACACAGGATAGCTCAAAAAAGTTTAATTAGGATTTTACCAAAACTAGATTGGAAACAAAAGGATTCTCAGAGCACAAACAAACATGAAATATTATTTTGACAGTTAACAGCATCCAAAAGTTCTTCATGAGTCTGTGGATAAAAAAAAGCATTAGAGAATCTATTTTACAGATGGTTTCAAATTATTATTGTTTCCCCTTTTGACCTCAGCAACCACATAGAAATGACTGTTTTATAGTTAATCCAATTAGGAGATGAAACTGCTGATGGAATCTTTGCACCTTTGATGTAATTTTGTTTATTTAGAAGGATTTAGAGTCCTGCTTTCTTGAACATTATGTAATCCAACCACCAGAGAAGCCCTTGGTTATAGCTCCAAGGCTTTTTCAATGAACACTGTGAACCAACATCCCACTTTCTAGGTTTTTCCTAGGGCAATATTAGAGGTGTTCAACTTAAGGAAAATATTTCTTCTCTTTCTGTTAGTTCTCTCATCTATCTATCTAGATAGCAATATTGAGATATAGAGAGAGATAGATATCTCTATGTATCTGTATATATAGATTATAGAGATATATATCTATATCAATATCTATCTAGATAGATATACATGTAGACAGACAGATGAGGATATCTATCTAGATAGATATTGAGAGAGAGACAGAAAGAGAGACAGAGAGAGATATACATGCAATAATTAGCCAAAATCCATCTGCCTAAAGTATTCAAAATACATCATAGCTTTGTCTTTATGTTTTGCAAAAACATGAGTTCAGCTCCCTCTAGCAATCATCTTGAATAAAGGGTGACCACTAGACCAACCAGTTACAAGGTTAATTTCAACTTATAACAGTAGATTCTACTAAATTCTAATAAATTAAAGTCAACACCTCAGACTTAACCTCTTATGTTCTAGACATTGTACATACACAATAAAAATAGATTTCTTCTTTGAAGTGTGTACATTCTGCATAAACAAGTCAATCAAGGGGTTAGAAAAAGAGTAAAATTAACAAAGTTACTCTGAGTTCAAAATTTACTTTTCAGAATTGTCATTCCCTTTAGAAGTATATTGTTCTTCTCTATAATAAATTATAAAATTGAATTGGAACCCTTCAATAAAAATCTAATTTGAAAATCGATGTGGCTTAGGGGATTATTAAATCAATGTAAAATAACCCATTTTAGACAGTAAAAATTTTTAATCATAAACCATCTGAAATCTATTTGGTAAGCCTTGTGAAATGAGTCAATTCTTAGGGAGCTGTTTTCCTCATCACAGAAGGATCACACAGTTGGTTTCCCTGCTGGCAGGGTTCACTGGTGAATATGTAGTGGAATAACGGAGATTATGGAACTTCCTTTCCCTTGTGGCTTTATAACGCTGGGCCGCAGTTGAGAGCTAAGATGTTGCTCTTCTGATAGGTCACAAGAACGGACCAATAAAAGGACCATCTTGCGAGTGAAATACAGAATGGTATAAAGAAACACATTTCTTCATCCATTACAGTCTAGAATAGTCTATGCATAGTAACTTCTAATTTAATCAATTCCCTAGGCCCCCAAATTAATTTAAGTGAAACATCTCAACTGGAACTAGTTAACTTGATACAAAAATGGCACCTGTTTTGAAAGTTAAGAACTACAGATAGTAAACAAAATGCTGTACTGGGGCAGACCATGAGGGTGGTTCAGATGGGAAACTAGGCTGTATACAATGAGTAGATTTTGAGTATGGTGCCTTGTCCCCTTCCTTTGGGAGAGGCCCTAGGGGAGAGCAAGTTTTCTGTATCTATCCATCCTAAAGAACAGAGCCAAAAGGAAATTTAAACTAGAGCCTCTGCTGGGTAAAAACCAAGTCACCACAAGGCAAGGGGGCTGCCCACTAAAGCAGTAGCAAAACACAGGACTTTGAGTGGCCCAAGTGCAGCCTGGGCTACACCAGACATTTTTGGAATATTTCTAGCCCACCAACAGGCAGCAGGAAATCAAGCAGACCCTAGGTAACAACTTAGTGACACAGATGCTGACCTGCCAAGGTTAAAACTCTGGGTTTGAGACCTGCCCCACGTCTGGGTTTCTTGATGTGTAGCTGCCCATATTGTTGCTTTTTCCTTGTTTTCTCTTAGAATTAAAACTAACCATCCTCCCTTTCAGGTTAAAAAAAAAAAAAAGAAATCATCCTTCCCTAGTTAAATGGTTAGCCAATGTGACAGAGGAGGAAAACCCAAGTCTGTCCTTGTTTACCACCATGAAGAAGCATCCTCTCACTATGGCACAGGCCTAAAGGATTTATAGTTTCACACAGAGACACAGGTGTGTGTGCATGTACATGCACACATACAGAGTGTAACAGAAGACATCATGGTACAGTTACATTTCATCTTTTTAATACTGACAAATATACCTGTAATAGAAAAAGAACACATGATCTAAAAAAAAGAAATTAAACATTGCTCACTGCTGCCTTGAAGACTGCTCAGCTATATGCCATTAATCTGCAAGCAAGGAAATAGAACCAACCTTCAAGGATTCCTAAAGTATGTTTTTCTATCCAAGATACATTATTTCTGAACAGAAATGCATGAATATAAAACTTACTTTGTTAATACAAAAATAAACATTAAAACAGTAGAATGGCATGAGGTCCTACTACATCAATCCTACAAATGTTCAAGTACATGCATAGTTTTGTGCCTGTGAATAGTTCCATTAAAATAAATGGGAATATTCATAAATGTAACATTAAACACATACCTTACAATTTGAAAAATCAGGGCCTAACTCACTATCTTATAACAGATCTTCAAAAGTATGGTGTCAAAGAACTAGGCACAGGTATTTTAAGGATGTCTGAATTCAGACGCTTGATATTTGATTTTCACTTTTTCCTCAATGTATGTTCTCAAATCCAGGCCTCCCACCCAGCTACAGGGAACACTGCCAGAGGCTTCATTTCTTTCAAAATGTACGTGTCATAATTCAAACAGTACATCTCATTGTCATTGTTACTGTTATATATGCCAAGAAAATTTTCAAAAGAAGATTAAAATAGAGCTAAAATCTCTATTTATCCAAACTAAATGTGAACAGCTCTTACAATTATCCTTTCAAATGCAGATTAAGAACAACAAATAATGCATATAATGAAGTTAGAAGAGCACATAATATGCATATATGTAGAAATACATGCCAATACCTAACAGCAACCACACAGCAATTCTTTTTTATCTATCTTACATGGATTGCATATGCTTCTCATGCATCACATTAAAGTATACAAAATAAGAAAAAAAAAAAAAGTCATCTTTTTCACAGATGGGAAAATGGTGGACAGAGATTAAGTGATTTGCTCAGGATGGCAAAAAACCAAGCAGGAAAACTAAATTGATGGCAAAAAGGACACAGTAAAAAATGAATGCTAAAAGTGTTAAAATACTAAAAGGAGGGTCCACTAAAAATTAATTAAAGGAGGCATTACTTGAAAGAAGAGTCAGCAAAACAATTTTTTCATACTCTCAATTTAAAAATTGTGTGTATTTTTTGTGAAGCCTGAGTCCTATGATTAAACATAGAAGCAAGATGTAACATAGGCAAATATTTGGGAGAACAGAGAATAAAAGTTCTCTCTCCTTTACCCCACAAGGGTATTACAACGAAGCCACAAGCAAAAACCAAACAAAAACACCTGAAACAGTGATTTGAAACACTTATTTTGCTAAGTGCAATGAACCATTTATCCCATTAGCACATACAAAGCACTGTCAGTGCTGTGCAGCAGTGTGGCTTTATGCTTGGAGCAGTGGACATAGCTGGAAAAGGACATAGCCCAGAAACTGACAGCTGCTAACAGCAGCTTTGAATTTGATCATCAGCTCAACTGACTGAGTCTGCCAGCCTTGTGAACGGTAAAGAAACTAATTTTTTCCTGTAACCACAGACAAGTTCAAAATGCTTCTCCCTTCTATTTTATTTAAATAATTTAACCTGCATATCAAAAATATGATCTAACTTAACTAGTAGTGTTGGAGTGATGCTGCAGCTGTTATGGTCCTGGAAATGTGCAAGAAGCAAAGATTTGGGGTAATGTATTTTGCTAGACCAACTGCATAGACTTGACAAGCTTTCAAATGCATGTACCACATGCAAAAACGTTTCTAAGTTTATT
This sequence comes from Caiman crocodilus, assembly GCA_030014935.1. Classification (NCBI taxonomy): domain Eukaryota; kingdom Metazoa; phylum Chordata; order Crocodylia; family Alligatoridae; genus Caiman; species Caiman crocodilus. Next base: position 16,504,707 of record JAGPOW010003316.1, read on the forward strand.
CCAACCAGGAAGATACCAGTTTAAACTTAAGTTTTATGTCATGTTTATTTATGATATGCTATTTATGTTTTACCTATGAACTTAAGTTTGGCCATTTTTTAAAGAGAAACAGGTCTATAGCCTATCAAAGCAGAGGATTTATTGACAGGTCAGGCACAGGACATAGCTAACTAAAACAATATCATACTACCCTAAATAACATCTCATTCAACCAAATGACCAGTCTCAGATGATATGAGATTGCTTTTTCTTTCAGCTGCTTCTCCTCAGAAGTTAAAAGGAATCCAAACCTCCACAAACCTGCATCCTCAATTTATAAACCTTTTAATCTTACAAAAACTCAACTTCAACTATTGCTGTGTTTCATTACAATGTTTTGGACCCTACACTTCAAGAAAATATGTGGACAGATTAGAAAATGCCCAGCACAGACCAAAAAAATATTAAAGGCCTGGAAAATGTAATTTGTAAGGAAAGGCTGAAATAACTAAGATCATTTAGCTTAGAAAAGAGAAGACTGAGTGGGGACTTAATAACAGCCTTGAAATATCCTGAAGATGGTTATATGGAAGAAGGCAGCAGACTGTTCTCTGAAGCTGCAGAGGGAAGGATACAGAATAAATGCAACAAGGAAAAAAAAAAAAAAATGGATGTTAGGAAGGACTTTATCAATATAAGAGTAGTTCAGCATTTGAAAAGACTGCCTAGAGAGATTGTGAAATTTTCACCCTTGGAAGTTTTTAAGAGTATATTAGATAAACACTTAGCTAGAATGTTTTAAAATACCTTGAGCAGAATAAACCATTCCAGTTAGATAATTGAACTAGATAACTTCTTGAGATCCTTCCAGTCCTACATTTCCATGATTATATAACTGTTACAAACTTGCATGCAGTGATGACATATCATGCCTGAAGACCAATGAAATAGTGAGGGATGACTCCAAAGACTTGACATTAAAATTTTCCTGGTTTAAAGAGTACTATTAAACATGTAACTCCTTACATTGTTGCTTTAATACTAGATTTATATAATCAGGAGAAAACAGGGTCTAAAAGAAAAATCTAGTTTTGAGCAGGCTAGTTTACTCTTATTAAGCCTTCATATGTCAACTTTAGTCCACCTTAGTCTAAAAGAGGACTATCACGCATGTGCCACGGATAGAGGGGCTCCAAGAGCTGCTCTAATTAAAGCGCCCCCATATCTCATGCATCAGCATCCCTGCACTTAAAAATGGTGGTGGAGGCACTTGAACTAAAGTTTTTTTGACAAAGTTTAGTTCAAATGCCCCCACTGCCATTTTTAAGCATACACGAGATGCCGATACACGAGACACAGGAAAACTGCTGGAGCATGGTAATTGCAGCGCATCAGAGCAGAATCCCTGCTCATGTACAGGCACCTAAAGCTATTATATTTTCTTTATTAGACCACTACTTTATAGAAAAGTATCATACCAATCCAAAATATCTATTAAAACAGTGTAAATGCACCTTAAAAGACTGAATATACTTAACCAAAATGTTTGATGAAAATTACTATGCACTGAAGCATTTTCATTTAAAGCTCCCCTTGAAGAAATCTGAATAATATCTTTACACTGCAATTTGAAAATATGAAAAATGTCACACATCATTAGGAGAGCAAAATGATTTAACAACATATTGTTCAGGGTTGCTACTACTGCCTTACTAAACTTGTCATTAATAAGCAAGATCTTCTGCATACTGAAATTCAGGTCATACTTAATCTAAAGTGCCCTCGTATTCCTCCCCAAAAAAATTTTAAATAGTTAAATTAAGATGTGCTTCAGTGTTTTGCTGGGCTCCTTTCTCTCTCTACTCCTGTGACAATGTACTCCTTTAAGTAATAGTCAAGGACCAATAAAGTAAATATAGGCAAAATAGTCTCATCTTCCTGTAAAACCTTTTAGTTTCAGAAAGCTAAAATTTCAAATAGCTTTCTGAAACTAAATTGAATATAATTTGAAAATTCAAATTCAAATAGAATTTAGGAACAGATAAAATTGTCTAATGGTTTATAAGCTTATGACCAAAGAATGGCAGAACTGAGTTTTCATTCAAGTGAGACAACAAGTTATCCTTAAGCCTTCCTTAACAGATGTACACACTAGTAGAGTATATAACAAAAAACAAACAAACAAACAAACAAAAAAAAACCCAAAAAACCAATGGCTCTGGGGATTTTGCCATTTCTTCAGTCTAAACATTATGCACATTAAAACAATGTATTTTAAGGCTAATGCAACATAGCACTATTAAACATAAAATATATTAGCAGACAGCTGTGAGACAACAGACTCCAGCACCTATGGGATAGATATACCTGACTCTTGTAGCTTGCTTGTGTGTAAGGACCAGTCCCAAGGTTTATGATTTAACACATTACAGTGTTTCAGTCCGCCTAATAAACCAGAATTTTAAGGATCCCAAGCTGGACATTTGTAGCCAACACAGGCAAGGAATGATGGGCAGGTGCTCCTTGGGTTTCTCATCCTCCAGGGAAGCCAAGTGACTTGCAACTAAACCCTCACCCCGTCTGGGGGAGTGGAAAGGCTGCATTTTGCCCTGCAGAGATAGCAAGCGTAAGACCTGTGAATTACCAAAGCTCTTTAAATTCAATTTTGTATTCTTTTCAAAATGGTTATAAGTGGTGTTTTGGGAAAGATTTTATACCTACACACTGAAAGCCACTACAGAAAATATTCTAATTATGGATGCAACACATTAGAAGTCCACCTTGCTAAAAAATACATATTCTCTTCAAACTTAGAGGTATAGATTCCACTTAACACCTTTATTTTAACAGGCATTAAGCTTGACTTATCTCATAAGAATACATTTCTTTGTTGCAACTTGTACTCTGCCACATGTTTACTTGGGTAAATGTAAATTTTCCCAAAGGAATTTCCTTTCTAAAGGAAATTTAACTTTTTTGTCCTAATTCAGGATGGAAAAAAATGTTGAAATTCCCTATGGGACAGAAATTCTGACCAAATCTGCTATCAAAAATCTTAACAGGATCAATATAATGAACTACTTATCTTCCTTCTCAAATACTTTCCTTGCTTCTAATTGACTTCTCTATCACTTATACCTATACCCAAGTGTCACCACAGTCTATTTTCTCTCAAAAATTCCACATAATTTTTTTGCTACTTCTTCTTCCATAGCATCTTTGAAAGCAAACTATTCTTTACACCCATAAAGATAATTCAATTGCTTAATTTTTTGGAATTTCCTTTTCAGCTTTCTTGACATATCCATGATCCCTTTCAAATCTAAACAAAGCAATAGAACACACCTTTGAAGTAGCTAGACATCAGATTCAGCTGGCCCACGGATCAGGGAGGCTTGACAGTATTTAATGTTGTGTGTGCATACTCATTTCTTGCGTTAAGCAGACATGACCTCAAAAACTGAACCCATCTGTGTGTTTAGTTTTAAATAGCTATTCTATCATATAACATTGTGTGGGAGATAAAAGCACAGGTTGCAAGAAAAGCTCCTTTTATTATGTTGAGACAATAAGTCGGATTTTCTTCATTCCTAGAAAATGATACCCTATTTTTTATGAATACCTGGGTCAATTTTCTGTTTAGCTACAGTAGGTTGGAGATTTTTTGTTTGTTTTTACTTTTACTTTTGTCTGTCCATCAAGCAAATGGGAAATAATAGTGCATTTCTCATTTAATTCCACTTCTCCTTCACTCTTACGCTTGCTTTGTTTCCCATCTGTTTCCTGCTTCTTAAAAGTACATACAATAAAAATTCAAGCTTAGTTCATTCACCAAGCTGGCTCTTTCACATGAAGCACAAACAATTATCCCATCCTAAACAGATTCCAGCACAAAAAAGCTTGATGTATAACAGCAAAGTTTGCTCCTATACAGCCAGCACTTACCCAAAAGTCTATGCTATTAACATTTGTGTCAAACCCTACAAAGCAATCAAATGCACACAACATAGTATAGCCATTTTTTCTTACTGCAGAAACTCTTCTTAAATAGGAGCTGACAAATATCCATAAGAGTGGGAAAACAGTTTTAATTCCTAACGATATACGCATAATTCATTCTCGTGACACACACAAAATTGAAATATGCTAGGGCACTACTGCAATTTTTGAGAATTAAGCTGGCTTACTAGAAAGTTGTGCAACTTAAAACAGATCTTGACCTTTTAGGAACATAACCAAGTAGCCTTTCACTCTCTGGACACAAAAATTAATGTCTCAAATATTTATCTCAATCAATATATATTATTTCTCAGCTCTGGCATACCCTATGCTTAAATGAGCCAACTTCTGCTAATGAATAAAACAAAATAATTACTACCAGAACGTCTTAATTCATTACTAGGAAATACGTTGAGCATTATAGAATCATTCCAAGAAAAAAAATCTGAAGTTCTTACAGGGTGAGTCTACACATACTGCTGCAGCACCATGTTATTGTGCCGGCATTTAGTACTTTGCCGACTTCCCCCCTCTCCCATTGTAGCTACATTGCCATAGCAACACGCTTCCTCATGTGCTTATTGTCCAAAAGGGAGTTCTAAATAACGGTGTTGTAAAAGCCTGTACTGTGCCATGCCAGCAGCATAATTATTTTTAGCTGCTACACTGCTATAGCAATACACTATACTGAGGGAGCATGTTGCTACAGCGATTTAGCTGTGATGTCATGGTTTTTGCCCACCAATACTACATTATTGTAGCGGGTTGCTACAGCGACATAGCATCACATGTAGATGTGTCCACAGTAATTTATACATATGCATTCTTATTTCACTCCACAGGAGTAAATCACCCGTGCATGTCCAAATTTAAGCACACAGCTTGCAGGTCCATCTTACAGGTACCTTGCAATTCAGCTATGAGCTGATAAAAGTTAATAGCGTGTTTTACATGGACCAATCTGTATAGGTAGATCTAACACACATTTCCATTGGGCATTTGTGAAAGAGCAGTAAAACTACAGGCATCATGTTTATTGTTTCTCTTCCTGGCTCATGTAGCAAATTATAGTATAAGGCTAGACACAAATTTTACACTTATTGCATAATAAGTACACAGAAAGTGCTCTACAGCCATAACTAAACAGGCATTCACAGCACATGTAGCACCTTAAAAATGGAATATCCTATTCTAACAGCACAGACAGAAGTGACAGTGCAATCTGGCCACAGAAAGCAGTTTATACCTGTGATCAAACATTAATGAACAGCAGCAGATTGCTTCAAACATAGTGGATCGGGTGAAAATCTGACCCCTTGTTGCATGAGGTACCAGATAAAGATATTTCAAAATGTTACATCTTTAGCAATGTCTGCATGCACTGCATGTCAGCCTGCCACTGCTTTCAGAATGGAAGGGGGGAAAAGGCAGCAGAGGGAGTTCATTCTGGGTTTTTTTCAGCTCCCATTGGAGGGTAGAGCATATGTTTTGAAGTTCTACCCTAAGGGGGAGGGGCTCCAATTCACCCACCCCACATTTCAGCACTGGCTGGAGAGCTTCCAAAAAGAACAACCTCTGCTGCCTTCTTCCCCTCCCATTCTGAAAACTGGACCAGCCTGCAGACTTCCAGCCCACAGCTAGATTTTCCTCTGCCCTGGAACCAACCATGAACTTCTTTTTGGTCTACGGTAACATTGTAACTCAGAACACTGCAGAAATCTGAGTGTCACAGCAGCATCCCTCAGGAGGGCCGTGATCTCCTGAAGGACCTCCGCCCGCGCCAAGTCTGGCCCAAGGCACCCTCAATTCTCGCCCACCACGTCTTTGTTCTTAATAAGTATAAGATGGGAGGCTGCCTTCTACCGCCCTGGGCACAGAATATCGGGACCCTCATCCCTGTGATCTCTCGGACTGGCCAGAATGGTCCCCCGTATGATGGGTGCCTTCCAGCCATCTCTATATTCTCGCCCACTCTGGGCCTCGCGTCAGTGCCCCCTCTCTAGGGCCGTCTCATCAATGTTACCCCTCGTGGGCCGTCTCATCAATGTTACCCCTCTTTGGGGCCACCCAGAGAACCACCGGTCTTCTCGGCCCACCTCATAATTACCCTGTTCTTAGGCTAGGCGTACTGTGCTACTACCCCCTTTTCAACTAGGGGACCACCGCAGCACTTGCCCTTTCTTTAGGAGGTGCTGTGCTGCTAACCCCAGTCTCTGGGCCCACTGCAGAACCCTGCCTCTAGCTAGGGTCTATTGCCGTGCTAGCCTAATGCCATGCTCACTCCTTGACTTGCCCTTCTTGTGTTTCTCAATAACACTGCCCCTCGTCTGGGCTCCTCAAATGGCGCTGCCCTCTCTAGAGCTCACTGTGCCCCACAGGGCTCCTTAAAATACTGCCCCTTATGTAGGGCTTCTCGCATGCATTACCCCTCTCAGGCCTCTCAATCTTGCCCCTCTTGGGCCTTCTCAACAATACTGCCCCTTATGGGCTTGGGGTCTCCACACCCCATGTTGCTGTGCCCTCTCTGGCACTTGCTGTGCCCCACTGGGCTTCTTCAATGCTTGCCCCCTCTCTGGGGCTTGCTGTGCCCAAACTGGCGCTGAATTGTGCCCTCCCAGGCGCCAGGATCCCCACCCTGTTGGGGTCCCTGCTGAGGTTACTGCACTGCACTGGTGCTAGGATCCCCACACTGCTGGGGTCCCTTTATGAGGCCTCCTCCTTCCCCTACAGCCTCGCCCAAACCACTGGTGTAATCCAATACTAACAAAACATAATACAAGTCCCCTGGCTATAACCAAACATCAGGCACCTGGCCATAACTACATAAGCCTCCTGGCTCCAACTTAGCATCATTGCTCCAGCCTCTGGAGCTTTCATGAGCCGCACTTACATTTCTGTTCTGGAGCTCCTGCCCTTCCAGCTGCTGGCAGGGGACTACCAGCCTGACTCTGGCTCTGGGCTTTATAGGGCCAAACCCTGCCCCCTAGGTCAGCTGACTCTCCTCAGTTGCCTCAGCAACCCTCAGCTGTGCTCATTATCACACTGCTGGGGTTTTTCCCCAGCAGTTTTCCTCTCAAGAAGCGGTGCTGCGAGGTGCGCCGTAACACTGAGTAACAGCTGGGAACTACATTTCTGTCTGCACCCTATGTTAACCCTGGATGGATGTGGTATCAGACTAAAGCAGTTTAGGTTAGAGCACTTTATCAAACACATGTACCAGATCCCACTAAGAGTCAAGGTAGGTCATATTCCACTAACATCCCAGGGGCCCCTTGCAGAGCAGTGTGTTAGCCATAGCCAGTGCTCATTTGCTCTGGGCAAGCATCAGCCCAGCCCCAACCCTAGGCTGTCATATAGAGGAGACAGAAATGGTTCCATCTCCTCCTTGTATGACCAGGAAGGGGAGGAAGGGTGCAGAATGGAAACTCCTGCTGCCTGGACCTCCCCCACAGCCTGTTGGCTTGGGTATTGGGGACAGGGGCTGGGCCAGGCCCATGTTGCAGGGGGATGCTTCATTCCCCTGTCCTTAGCCTCCTGATAGCTGTCACTTGAGACTGTGTGTGGCTTTCAGCTGCACTGGGAACTAGGCATCGGGGTAGGGGAGGAAATGAAACCCTTGCCCAGCCTGTCCTCCTTGCCAAGACACAAGCCAAAAAGCTAATGGAGAACCCCATACGGCAGGGGGGGCTCCATTTTTCCCCTTGTCCCCAGGTTCCAGTGCAGCAAAAAGTGAAAAAAAGCTCCTGGCTGCATTTGTCAGGAGGCTCGAGCAGGGGGTGGGTGGGGAAAAAGAGGCCCCTGCCATGTGGGACACCCCGGTTTGCTGGCTCGGGTTTTGGGGGGAAAGAGGGGGCTGAACCAGGTCTGTGTAGAAGAGGGAAGTCTGTTCGCCCATGTCTCTGCTCAAATATCCTAACTGCAGCTAGGACCTACCACTCAGGGTTGCTTAACTGGGCTTTCCAGTGCACTGGAACTGGAGGCAGGGAGGGGAATGGAGCCCCCACACTGCGTAGACCCATTCTGGCCCTCCCTAAGGCCTAAGCCAGCAAGATGGGGGTGAGGCACATAGTAGGGGAATTCTATTCTCTCTTTTCCCCTCCAGCTGTTGCTGACAGCCACCGGCTGGGGGCTAGGGAGAGGGGCTGCTCCTGCACTCTCCTGGAAGACATGCAGGAGTGCCTCCAGCCTGCCAGTATAGGGTGTTTCAATGCTCTCCACCCCAGGGCAAACATCAATTCTGTTTGCTCCCACACTGATCTAGGGCACTTTGAGGTAAGCATGATACTTACAGCACTTCACCCTCATGCTTCCTGAATACCTGTACATAGCCCAAATGGCTAAAGATGTCATACTGAATAAATGAACATTCCTAGAGGACTTGGTTTTGGTCACACAGAGGACTGAATCTGAGATGTAAAAGCATGCAGTTTTGGCACCTGAGATAAAGAATCAGATTCTTTAGTACAGAAAAAGTAACAATGATAAGCATCTCTTCAGTGCATAGTGCTTAAAGGGTGACAGAGAACTATACTGTATTAGCATAAAATATATGAGAATTTTATTTGACATATTCTTTCTGTAAATATTTGTGGCAAGGTAGAAGAAACTTGGCTTTATTCCCAGATCTGCTTGAAGTGACCTTGTGCAAGCTCTCAGTGAAACTGGTTAATACCTAGCAAAGTGCAAGACATAATAAGGGTTATTAACAGCAACCAATAATACTCAGAGTCTTCGGGTTGCCTATACATGTCTACATGGGGGTGGAAGGAGCATTTTAATTAGAGCAGTTCCTGGAGAGCCACTCTAATTAAAACACCATGGCATCATGTATTAAGCCCCTTGAGCATTTAAAAATGGCCACGGGATGTTTTAACTAAAGCTCATTCAATGGGCTTTAGTTAAGCACCCCAGTGGCCATTTTTTAATCCATGTGGGAGTGTACATGTGATCCTGTGGTAGTAGTAAAGCATTCTAATTAGAACACAGAACATACTAAATTAATCTAATTATAGCATATCAGAGCAGATGTATAGGTACCCTTTGGGTTTGAACTTCAATGCCCTTTCCATTAGACTGAAGTGAATTCCAGAGGATGGAATGGGCCTTTCAGAAAATACAAAATGGACAGAATTTTACAACCCCAAGAGCATACACAACTACATAATTATAACAAACCTATATTCATAATGCTATAGAACAACCTATCCAAACTATGGATCATATCTCAGTACAATTCTCTGCCTCTCCTTATCTACAAGTCCCAAATTATTCCTTGTGAAACTAACATTTAAAATAGTAATTTAAGGCTACCAAATCATTTACTCTGACCACCTGGATTCCAGAGATCATTAAGTATCACCCCAAAGCCTTTGTAAAGTCCAAAACTTGTATCTGCATTAATTTTTTTAAGTCCTCAAATAAAATATACACAAAAAAAAAAAAAATAAAAACAGAGAAAAGTATCACCCTTATGCCTCTCTCATTTAGCTGGCAACCAGATACGACTCTGATCAACCCCATTTCTCTCCAAACAAAAAAAACACATGACTTCTCAATTCTGTTTTCTTCATCCCCATTCCATTCTACCTGCCATATTCTTTTCTGGCAGCGCTATTACCCTGGCAGCCTCGTCCTTATGCTACAGGAAGGAAACCTGTTGCTTTTGTGTGGTGTTATTATTATATTGTTCTTTTTATTTTCATTGTTATTATATTTGCCCTGTGCTTTTAAGGCAAATCAGGGTTTTCTCAGACTAAAGTGATTTCAGACTGTTCCAAATCATTCAAAAAATTCACTATGCAGCCACAGGCACCAGTCTGTTGTGCATCATGCAGTTTATATTGCTGCTAATGTGGTGTCACTCACTGTGCAAGCCCCACTAATGTCATGTCCAGTTATCAGGCTTCCAGCTTCCACCTAACAAAAACAACTCCTCAATGCCAAAACACAATCCTAGTCTCAGACCTCTGGTCTGATGCTCTTCCTAAGAAAGTGGGACAACCCAGTCACCTTAAGCTCTGAATCCAGTGTTTAAGACTCCCCACAACCACCCTGTTTAGACTCAGAGCTTACTAGCTGACTAGAGAAATTTCACCAAGGCTAACAATTTCTACCCTTTCTTCAAACTAACTCTGAAATATTCCACCCAGCAAACTGATTTTCTAAACACCATGGTGAAAGACTTTAATGGCCACACCGCTGCCATGTTGTATCTGAAAGCCATCAACCACTCTAGCTTCCTTCACAACACCAGCTTGTATCCACTTATTCAAAAGTCAGTTTATACCCAAAGTCAATTCCCACCCCACACACACATTTGAATATTAAAATTAACATAGGGTTCTCCTCTATCAAAATCAGTTGACTAAAATCTGATATTTGTCCAATTAAATAGCATAGTGAAGTGGCATCAAGAAATGTATTCCAAGCAAGTGTATACATATGTGCATTGTATGTACACTAGTCTACACAGAGAAAAGGAAAAAAGAGAATCCAATATAATAGAGATCAAACCCACCCAAAAAATTTGAGAAAATAAATATTTTATTTATGCCCAAGGAGTACTAAGAACACTCCTGAGGCATAGTCACATGAAAGAGACTCAGTGGGCATGTGCACAGGAGATATTTACTGTGGAGTTGGTTAATTAGCTCTGCACTAAATGTCTTAGTGTTGACACATATGGCCCTAATCAAGTGCAGGAAACTAATAAATTCTGCAGCAGAGTAGTACTTTTAAATACAAGTACTATCATGCTGCAGACTGTTTTATTCCACCGCACCTCACGTGTAGATAATGATGATATGCTGGTTGAGGCATTACAGTGCCTCAATGTGGGGTCTGCCTGCTGGCTAGCCCTACACTGGAGCACCCTCGTCCCCCAGCCAGCCCCTCCACAGCACATAGATCTGGGTTGGAGCAAACCCAAGCTGGCACACTGACTCCTCTGGCCCCCTGCCAACTGGGGCTGCTTTAACACAGCTCAACATGCTGTGGTCCTGGGAACAGATGCAAACATGGCACCTGGGAACAACAGACTCTGCTGCAATGTGTTGGAATTCATTGTGTCCCATTAATATGCATGTGTAGATGAGCCCAGTGTTATTTCAGTATGTATTTCCTGAAAATGGTAATTCTAGAAAGAACTTGTTCACTATTCGTGCTGGCTGCTTACAGACATTAAAACAACAACAACACATTTTACAGGGAGAAGTAAGGCATTACTTGGATCCAGCTCTGTAGCATATGTATAGATTGGGCACTTCAGTAGACGGTTTTGGTGCTTTTAGCTAAAGCTGATTCAATCAGCTATTAGATAAAAGTGCCAAAAAGCCCCACTAAAGCTCCTGGCCTATAACAGACGTTGGGCAAGTTAGTTCAATTAATTCATTGCCTCTTCTGGCCGTGTGTTGGGCTCAGTGTGGGAGTGCACTGAATTAAAACTGTGCTGTTTTGGGTTGTTTTTTTTAAAAAAACTTCTGTAACTCACTGCTATTCCTTCAGTTGACAAAATAAAATTCAAAATAAATCTTTCTTGTGTTGTAGAGATGACACACTGATACTCTTACCAGTCACTCTATGACATGCTATACTTAAATATCTTTTACTTTTAGATAGTCATTTAAACATTTACACACTATTTGTTCTCCCATAATTTCTTTTTTTGCAGTAAGTACAGGAGTTTCCATTTACATCTATTCAATTAAATTGATTTCTTCCAATGGAGTACCTACAACGCACACTAAGTTTTAAGTTCATTGTGGTATTCCACAATTTACTAGATCTAAATAACAACTCAAAACATGTTCCCTGTTTTACTTATACCAGTAAAAAATGAAGTTTTTATCCTTCCTTTCTGTCACTCAAACAACTGGGAGGTAACAAATGCTCAGTATTATTGTGATGTCTATCTATATTCATTGGACTTTTCATGGGTAACTTTCTTGAACTCACACGCTCCTCATTTAACCAGGAATCAGAAACAACAAGATGATTAGGAAGCTATAAAGAATTGTTATTGCCTTGCCATAGCTTTTTCCTAAATGAAAAAGTGTATCTAGTGACCAGAGGATTACTAGTCAAAGCTGATCAAAATGATCAAATGAGCCACTTCATTTTTCTTGTGTCCCTTTCTCTACATGCAAAATATGGTAAGTCTAAGGAACATATTAATGAAACAGCCCTTCTTACTAACACCTGGCAGCAGGGCAGCTGGCAACAGGGAAGGGAAGTGCCTGGCATAAGAGTTACATATACATTATGTGAAACGTATCAGTAAATGCATGTGTCAGTAAAAACAACAACAACAACAACAATCTGTGTTGCCCTTGGTTCTCTATCGGAACTAACTTTATTAGCTTTCTTTTCAATTCAGATCTTCACAGTTCAAGACATTTCCAAAAGAAAGGGTGGGGGGAAACACACACAGACATCAGATCTACTATACCTTTCTAAGACTCAACACAACAATGAAAAGAAAAGCAGTACAGTCTAGAAATTAATGTACAGCATCAGGATTTCCATCCCATTTTCACTAAAGAATTGCTGCTCAGTGTTGGACTATTCTTAATCTCTTTGTACATCAGTTGAAAGAAATATAAAATAAATTAAATAATACCTAGTCTGCATGCACATTAAACAAAACACTTGATTAATGACTATAAAGGTTTCTAGCTGAACTGCACTACGAAAATTCAAAATACATCACGACATAGACAAATGACGTTTCCTTAGTTATACACAATATATTAATAAATAATACTGTGATGAAACCTGATTTTATTTCTATTACATAGAGCTAAATAGCAAAACTGAATAGCTGAATAGCAAAACTATCTCTGTAATAAGCCGCTGAAGAAATATTTTTAAAAAACTGATCATAATATTAAAAACAGTGACAACTATATTGTGCTATATCTTTATTTAAAAAAAAAAATCCTTCACATTTGTTACTATTTTAGATTATGACTATAACCTGCACAAGAATTATAGTGTATTAAAAAATTTGTTGAAGCTATTACATACAAGTAAACAAAATTAAATATTTTTTAAGTTTTAAAACTAAAATTTATGTCAGGAACATTTTTCACTTGAAAAATCAAGGGGAGAAAAGACAGTTTAGTTCAACTAGATAAGTTACAAATTCTCAAGCCCATTTTTTTTTTATAAGGCTAATGGCTCGTATTGGCTGTTTTCATTTCTCCCCATTCACTGTCACTCCTAATAAACTGTATCAGATGAGTTCCAATAGAACAGCTGGGGTTAGCCTGAGACCACAAGTGGTGAAATGGAATAAGCAACTATATTATTTATTATTTTAAATTACTCATAAGGTTCCTTTCACATCCACAAGTAAAAAGACACTATTTGTACTAACGGCTGTATGTTTGTCTATCAGCTGCACAATTGTCTCTTTTCTTTCTTCACTATTTCTGTTTTGACAGGCAACTATTAGATTACAGTCACTTATCTAACCCTGGAATATTAGACTTTATGTCTCTGAAGAGGTTTTAAATATCATACTGTTAGTAGGGTTTTGGTGAGGTATCAGCACACTAAGATGAATTTAAGGCTAAATGAAAGAACTGAATCCAAATGGTATTATTGGAAAGCCAATAAAATAGTCTAAAATTCTCTTATACAAAAAGGTCTGTGTTATTGATTGAAGACAGCTCCTGAAATGATACACAAGGGCAAACAGAAATCTAAGCTTTCTTGTAAAAGATTTTGTGATGGTCTTTGCATATAGTTGTATAAAAATTACACTTAACTTCAAAATATCCAAAAACACAGCACCAAGTTCCCAGTGAGCATTTTAAATTGTTGTGATCAACTTTAAAGTTGGTATAATACTTAACTACTGAACTAAAATTTTTCATTAGAGTAAATGGATTCTCTTACAGTTGTCTATAATATTTTTCAATTATTATCTCCTGTGGACTAATTTGAATAAAATAATTGATTTTAAACTGTAAAGGAAAAATAGCATTTGAATGTTGATTAAGATTATCAAGAATCCCACTGAATGGTTAATAGTTAGTAGTAGAAATGTGTGACATACATTTTAGTAGTGCAGAGAAAACCAGTCATGCTTCACAATACCTGCTACTCAAAAAAGACAATTATGCTTTGAACTTTAAAAATATTTTCCTTAGTACAGTCTTTACATCATGCAACTCAGTGCTTAAAAATAATTAAAATATTTACTGTTTATTTCTTTCAAAGTACAAGTTAAAATAGTTGTTGATTATAAAAAGTAATAGATCTTCTGTTTTATAAAAAGAAGATACACTTTCTTCAAGGGAATTTTTTTTACTTCTTGTTTGGAGCTTAAGTGTGTCACTGAGTTGACTGACTGACTTATTGAATCTAAGTGCTGAATATACTATTTGAGGAAAATTATTGAAGCATCTCCATCAGTACCTGCAGAGAAGCAGATCTTCCTTACCTAAAACAGTTGGAAATAGAGTAATGGTTGCCATATGGAGGCCGAGACATAACCAGAAGAAAGAAGGAAAACAAACAAGTACGTGATTAAAAAAATGCTGCATATATTTAAAATATGTCAAAGCACATATTTAAAATTGAAGGTACTACCTTCAAATTATACAGGCTATTTTCAGCTATTTATTACTTTTACATGCAAACAGATTACAGATGGATTTCATGCACTGACTGTCACATTTATGGGGGGAACAGGAATAGATATCGCTTCTTTAAACTCACTTGTCAAGAGAACATCTGGAATTCCTATTCAGTTTTCATTGTTGATAGCTACTACTCAATGTTTAAAAAGAAGAAGAAAAAAGAAGGAAATTTGCCTCTCCATAACAGCAGAATATATGTATACATTGTTTGCATATAATGCAAAATATGTATTCATATCAATGTTTTATTTCTAAATGAAGATACAGCTGATTTTTTTTTGTAATTTATTCCTCAGTCAAGCAACAATATTAATCTTTATTTTTTGTGAAATTTTGCTAAGTATATTTCATTTTAGCAAAGTAAAATACAAGATTAGAATGATAAGCAGAATGGCACTTGCAAAAATACTAGAATGCCTGATTAATCGGTAAACAACGTGTATTAGGGCTGTGAGAAATGGGATTATTTGATTCAGATTCAGCCTAAATCAGGGACAAGAATTTGATTTGTTCATTCAGATCACTATCCCCAATTTGATTTGGCCAAATCTGAATCTGAAGTTTCGATGCTGATTCCGAGAATAGGCAGTTCAGCCATAAACCCAGCTTTAAATGCTTTTTCTACATTCCTCGAGATACCAAGAGCAGCTCGTGAATGCTGTGATGCTGGGGTGGATGGAGCATCCCACAGAAGCATGGTGGGGCCCCCCTTTTTGCTTGGTGGTGAACCCAGAAGTGGAACACAAGTAATTCCAGTCCACTTCTGGGCCCACCAGATAGTGTGTAGGGGGCATCCCTGTGCCCCCCTGGCTTGGCAGTTGGTGGAAGGGGGCCCCAGTCCCCCCCCAGACCTAGGAGGCACTAGTCACTGAGCCAGGGAGAGCAAAGGAGGGCTCCTTCACACTCTCCCCGGTGGACCCAGAAGTGGACCGGAAGTTCTTCTGGTCCACTTCCAGGTCTGTTCCCGAGAGCACTGGGGAGCCCCCCATGTTCCTATGGGACGCTCCATCTGCCCCAGCATCACAGCATTCATAAGTCACATGCTTCTTAGAGCTATGTAGAAAAAACATTTAAAGCTGTGTCTATGTCCAAATTTCTCCATCTCTCCAAATCAAATTGGGGGGTTCCGATTTGATTCGGATAGATTAAAGGCCCTCTGAATCAATTTGGATTAGGAAATTAAGCCACCAAATCTGGCTGAATCTCCACTGAATTGAATCAGGGACCAAAGCTTCGCACTGCCCTAATGTGTATACATCTTTCTTCCTTTTGAAGTTCTACAAGAAGGGAGAATATCCCCTGTACCAATTTCTCTCAAGGATATACTCATAACACTTCCTACCTTTGATTGATATGGATCATTTGAATCACTATTGACAGTTAATTTATGTGAGCAGATAGAATACCATCTTTCTGAAAGACATTTTAGAGAGCATAAACTATAGATGTACAAGTCCACTGAAGAGAATGCTGTCTAATAGGTTTGTGCGCAGTTTCAGTCCCTGATTTGATGACTGGTTCCTCCTGGGTCTGGGGAGGGCACCCAGGTCCCCCTGTGGCCGATCGCTGAGCCGGGGGAAGTTGGGGGTGGGGGAGGGGCTAGGACTAGGAAAACGAAGGTACAAACCCATGTGGCTGACTCTTTTTCATGGAAGATCCTTTTAGTTTGTTTTGGGATATCTGAATACCATCACGCAACCTTAATCTTCTGGGCTGATCTAGAGCTATACAAGAGTTGCAATGAATGTCAATATTTCCTCTCTCTTTTTTTGATGTATTGCACTAGATTCGTGATTTTCAATTTTTTTAGACTTAAGGCACCCCTTGTAATATCCAGTAGACCCCTCCATAACTTTTGCAAATTGAACAAAAACTATTGTATTTATTACAGTGCTTACCTTCTTGGACAGATGCCAGGCAGTGGGGTAAGAGAACAGCCTGAGCCTGTTCCTATATGCTCATCTCCTCACACTTCCTGCAACACCCTTAAAAGGATCTCACAGCACCCCAGTTGAGAATCACTGCATTAGACAGAGGTATTATAATTAATAATACTCAGGTACAGGGAAAATGGATTAACAGGGAAAACCAAGCCCCACTTGGAATTCTAAAGGTATGTTTGTAAACAAATATATTTCAGGCTTGATTGTTTTTCTAGGCAGAGACTAAATTAAGGTATTTGGATCTATATCATGGTTCCTCAGCTGAGATGCTGCAGCACCCTGGGGTACCAAGAGTGTTTGTTTAGAAATGGCATGTAAAGGTTTTCTTCTTGGGAATTGGCTTATAGGTATAGTTATATGCATTAGAATGGTGCATGATGTGCAGCAGGGGTTAATTGATTTCTGAAAAGCTTGGGTCTCATGCACAAAGTTTCTCACAGTCCTGAAAGCAGACAGGCTGTCTAACACAATAGGGCAAACAAGAACACATAGTTTGGAAAAGTCTGGGAACTGAGGGAGTATGTTACTATACTGCCCATAACACAAGATAAAATAGCACCAGATAAGAAGGCCCCAGGGTAGGGGGGCCTCAGTCCTGGTTTTAGGGGGGAACAGACCAAATTAGGAGAGGGTCTGGAAGGACTAAATGAGTAGGTATGCATGTGATGAGCTTGGACTGTGTTGATGTGGACATTGTGACCACAGAGAGACAACAAACCAGCGATAGCCAAGGATCAAGAGTTGTGAAGAGTCATCAGGAGGGAAGGAGCAACTTGAGACTACATATCAATCAATTTGCCAATTATCAAATGGAGAGGTAGTGGTTAGAATGAGGGTGGGAACAGGGTATCTGGGTCTTAAATCCATAGCCATCAAAGATACATTTTGAAAGGTGTTACAAGGTATGAGGAGATAAGCCAAAGGTGTAAGGGCAAGCACAGACTCAGGTTTAGGCCTATTCTTGTCTGGCCATGAATCTTCCTTGACTGCCCAGCCCCTATACAAGAATGTAAGCACGGTAATGAAGGCAATCATGTTTAAAATGGTCTACCACTCACTTTCCAAAAGTTACAGAGATGCCTCAGATTTCAAGGGTTAAGAACCACTTATCTGGATTCATTAGTAAGGTATGAAATATAGTGACCACCTCCAGAGCTATATTGTGTCTTCTGCAACCATGATTTAGAAAGAAACTTAAAGAAAAGAACCCTAAAACAAATTCCCTAGAAACCTGAAAACCTCTTAAAAGCTTCCATTTCTTTGTTTAGGAACACTCGTCTATATTTAGGTAACTGATATCAGCTTGGAACTTGTATAGCTTCATTTCAGATTCTCTTTCACACACATGGGCCCACTCTCAGGCAACATCATCCTCTAACACATAGTGAAGACTTGTGAGAGGTTGGTAAAACAAGAGAGTTGCAGGAACATGACTCACTTAAAGCTCCACAGAATACAAGTCAAATGGGGGAGCAGAGTAAGTACAAATGATTTAGCACAGCTTCAGGTGAGAAGGTTTGCCTTGCATGGAGAAAAGGAACCATTGTTGAAGAGTTTTGCAGGGCACCTTTGGTGGTCTAATTTTTGGAGATGGTCCTCTGGGACAGAAAGCTGGTGATCAGCCTTTATATAAAATTAATTAATGAAGGAGTTGATTTGCATATCTGGGTTCCTCACGTCCCTTTAAAGCATTCATCACAAATTGTGTGGAGGTTCAGTGATGATTCCCCTCACCCCCAAAGTTCACGAGTTTATATTTTCCCCCATTTTTGTACAAATTTTCCATGCTGGGAATGCCGCAGCAAAAGGCACAGTTACCTCTTAAGAACTGTGACATAATATAATGTGGTTGATGAGTACTTCCTATTGCTTTTCTTGATTTGAAAAAAACTGAAACTGTTTTGTCCAGAAGAGTTTTACAGAACCAAGAAAAAAAATTGTCTAATGGGATAAAGGGAAACAGAAGGACCTGAGATCAAAATAGGGATAAGACGAGGATAAGGTGAAGAAAACTGTAAATATAGCTACTTTGGGAAGTTGAAGAAGACACCAGAAGCTGCCTACTTTTTTTTTTTTTTTTTAGGGTGGAAGGATGAATGATCATCAATAACAGAAACAGCAGCTAACAGCAAGCAGAGGTGGGGCAGAGGGGAGCAAAAGCATCAGATCAGTTATCTTGTTGCTTTTCTTCACTATAATAATACTTTTTTTGAGGAAAGAATACATAAATACTCACACAGTGAATGTCTACTTAGAAGGTTCAGATCAACCATATTTTGGATATTTAAAACAACAACTTGTAAGAATTTAATATAATGTATGAAGCTTCAGGGGGAAAATAAATCAACTGAAACTTTCAGGAAATTTTGCTGAAAAGACAAAATGTAAACACTTATGCTGCTAAAGGTCCCCAAAATTAGGGAATTATTTCTATACGGGTATTATTTCTAAAATGTCTACATCAGATATGAAACTGAGAATTCAGCTCCAACATCTCTTTGAAAGTGGGGAACAACATATTTTGCAAATGTAAACTAGGATGGCTATTTCTCAGGGTTAGGAATAGCCAAAAGTGTTAAACATGCTATAACCTTCTCTTCAAAAGTGTGGCCAAGAAACAGGTCAGAATGAAGAAGTTCTGAGACAGCTGATTTAGCAAAAGTGTCATGACTCTGTAAATGAACATGCTTTGCTGGCTAATAATACAAACTTCACCTAAAACTTCAAGGAGAAATGCTGCCTATGCAAAATCCTTGAGATTCAAGATCAACATAGGAGAAATCCAAGTGTGTCAGCAACAGCAAATACAGGAATCAAAGTACACTCAAATCACAAATTGCTAACTAGGGAAAATAAATTTGAAAAAGGTACTCTGCTAAATCAAATAATGATTAATTTGCATATGCTCCAAAACTTTTTAAGGAAAGAAAAAACAAAAGATGTAACTTTAGTTTAACCCAGTGTGTTTTAAAGGCTCTGCCAAAAAAGATTAAAATCTAAGAAAACATTCAGTCTAATTAATCATATTAACATAGACATTAACATTTTCAATGGGCAATTAAATATATTTGCACTTAGCCTTTAGTGCAAAGGGTGAGTATTTATCCAGGTAGCCAAATGCATCCGGAGATATGTGTTAGCTCCCTGATTAGTGCAACTACTTTGCACTGAAATAATTTACAGTCAGTTAGAATAGAGTAACTTTCTCATCACATTCCTGAAATGATAAGACTCTTTTCAAGATGCCATAGCACTGCCATGCTCCCCTTGGAAATATTACCTCCTATGAAGGTTTCACTGTACTTTTACTCATAATAAATGGAAACAAAATCTGTGCATTTTCCTGAACTACTTCTCCAAAAGAATAGGAGTTGCTTTAATCCAGTTAGACATTCTTTTTGCCTCCTTTATACTTTGTTCTGACTCTTCTTTATCAAGAATTTTCAAAATTCTCATCCCCACTTAACCTTTTTTTCCAGGCTAAATATATTTTAAAACTCTCTCAACCTTTCCTCATACAGCTTTCATTCCAACCCCTTTGTCCCTTGTTTTTGTACCCTCACCATTTCTCTACACTCTTCTGCAAATAAGGTACCCCAAAGTAGACACTATACTCTAGCTGAAGCTTAAGCAATAGCAAAGAAAGCAGCACTATCATCTGTTTTCTATACAATATTTTTGTTAATAGATACATATTGCAATATATATATTGCAATAGTATCACATGGCCAATACACACTGAGTAATGTGATCTACCACAAACCCCAGCAGTTTCAGTCCAGGGATCAGGGCAAGTCACCCCCTCAATAAGCACCACCTACAGCAAGCCTGGAAAAGAAGCATTCAGAGAAGCCAATTCCCTGAAGCCACAGGCCCAACCTGTTCCAAGCCTTAAGTGCTAGACCCAGCCCTCAGTTTCTGAGTCTGGTCAAAAGTGAAAGTTCTTGCTCCGGACCTGCCATATGCTTCCTTGCTGGTCTTCTAGGGCACTTGTACACATGATGAAAATTACCCATTTTTTGCAGTTTAATTGCATCACACTTTATACTTAAACTTTTTTTTGTGATTTAAATGTTTGTTACATTGCAACCCCCCCCCAAAAAAAACCCATCTGCATACAGTTTAGTTTGCTATGTATTTACTTGTAACATTGAAGCCTTTAATCTGACAGTTCACTGCCACAGGAGAGGCAAACTGGAGGCAAAACAGCAAGGGCCCGATCCTTTTTTTTTTTTTTTCTAGAGACTTCCAGCCTCTCCCACAGCCAGGGGGCAAGCTGCCAGCTGGCCAAGTGGGCCCCCCACATTTCATGGGATGCTCTGCTTGCCAGCAGCTTGCCCCCCATCTATGGGAGAGGTGGGCAGGCTTCACAGAAAAAAAACCCAAACCATTGGGCCTCTCACCGTAGCAGTGATGGAAGCCCCTAAATTGAAATGGTGTATTTTTAACTGTCACAATTAAAAATGCACCAGTACAATTTAGGGGACTAAACTCCTGTTACATGTACAAGCACCCCTAGTTATCCTGGTTCTGACTCTAGCTTCTGACTCCAGTAAGAACCTTGGCATTCCCTTCTCATGATTCTGATTTTGGCTTCTAACCCTGGTTAACCTTCAGGTTACCTTGTCTCCACCTTGTCCTGACTTCAGCTATGGTTTCCAAATCCACTTCCCGTACCAAACCTCTCCAGAACCCCAGCTCCCTGGGGAACCAATTTACCCTACATCCATGCTTTGGGTAACTAAGCCCTAGGCAAAACCACCCATGCCTCAGTTGCTTAACAGCCACTGCCTAACCAATTATCCCCCTTTCTCTACAGTTTGTTTTTCTCTCCTAGAGGTAAGACATTATATTACTATTTGCTGAATTGCATTTTATTGTCTATAGCCTAGTTCTAAAATTTATCAAGATCCTTTGATTTCTAATCTTATCCCCCACAGTTTTTGCAACCACTTTCATTTGTCTTATGTGCCAACTTAATCAGTAACTTTGCTAATGCATCATCTTGGTCATTAATAAGGATGAGATGAAGCAATAGATAAGAAAGATGAGAAAAATAGATTACAGTTTAGCTTTTGGAAAACTAATTTGATTTTAATTTATATAATTGAGTATGTAAAATGTTAAGTAATGCAACAGCTTTGAGAATGGAGCCTGGGTTCTAACTCATAAATTGGGAGTAGTGGCAAAAAGTTGTTAGAGCATCACTGCCATATCTTCAGCTGTTTTATATCCCAAAAACCTTATGCAGCCTGAGCTACCACATTAGAGCTCTTATGCAAGTATCATTATTTGATACCCTGGCAGTATACCATATTTAATCTCCTGCCTCTGTTCATGTATTCTACAGGCCACTGTCATAGATTGTCATATAATTACCACCAGGGATAATGGTTACATTACTATTTTTTTGGTTAAAACTAGGAATTGCATAAGTTCTCAAAAATCTGAGACAGATTTTTTTCCAATTTATGGCCAATATCTGTTTGGCACTTATTGATAAACTTACTCTCTTCCTGTCATCCTTCCTCTCTACCCCCAACCCCCACCTATTTTTTAGAGAGGGTCAAGTACGCAAGATATAAGCAAACAAATATAGGAACTAGAAGCATAAAAATCAAACTCTGTTTGAAAAGTCAATGTGATCAAAGGTTGTTCAGTCTGATTGGAAAGGAAGGGAAGCAGTTAGAGAATCTGTAAAACTGGAGATTTTCCCTCTTGATTCCCTGTGGAAAATGCATTTGTCTAGAAGGATAAAGGTTGAACAGAATCATTAATTAAAAGATGTGGCGTCTTAGCCCTTGTTAGATGGCTTCTTAGCCATGGATCTCTCCTTTACACAACCAAGTTTACAGTATACTGCAAAAGAATCCTTCTCTGTTTTTAATAGAACTTGACAGCTATAAGGAAATTATTATTTAAGGATATTCAATAAATAATAATTCCCTCTGACTAGATAATGGCTTGCTACAATATTGTAGACATTTCTCAAAAACAAAGCACTTCATTTCTAAAAAGCAGTGCTCTAATGTGCATTTTATGTACTATGGAGATGTTTTTAGAAAAAACAAAACAAAACTGCCCCATCCTATAGTTAGTCCAATAAAAATATCTTCAGCAAAAACCCTTACCCCTCATATTTTTACTGAATCATCACTCCAACACTTCCATCTACAAGGCACTTCTGTAGGGAGTTAATTTTTCCTGTCCTCTTTTGTACTTGGATATGGTTAATAAACTTATCTGGATTTTACCAAAAATGGTGTTAAAAAAATTAGCCCTAACCAAGATTAGCAACCTGTAAGCTGTGTTTTGTTTTTTTTTTCCAGAGGGGGAAAGAGAATGGTTAGAGGCATTGTTTGTTATTTTAATAAACTATAATGGAATATTACTATCTGATAAATATACTGTTGATAAAGATAAAAAGAAGGAAACGAGCAGAGGGAATGGGTAGAACTCACAAGCTTGTAGATCAAGTGGCATTTCACCATGGTCTAGACAACTCTCTTTTTAACACTAAGCTATAATTAATAGCTTATGGCATTCCCACTTACAAGTTATTAGTTGGACAATAATGAAGCTAACTGACCCTTAATTAAAGTCACATGCATACTTCAAGCTTGGAATATTTCAGCTTTCTTCCTGACACAGATATTAATATATATATATATAATACATACATACATGCATACATAAAGATAAACAAACAGGTTATTGTCCCTAGTTCACTCAAAAAGTCTGAACAGATTAGACACACAGAATCAAAGAATAAAATAGAATACTGTTAAGTTGTTAAAGCAATTAGCCCAGCAACTAATTTAGTTCAAATACCCAAACCTATGAAAAAAATATTTACTAGAAAGTCTTTAGTTGTTCAATGAACATTTGCATTTAAATTTCTGTCTTCTATCAATGAAGAAATAATTTCAGTCAAACTTCACTTGAGATCATATAATTGGTTTCAAGGAAGGTCAAGTTTGTAATATTTCATTAACTAACTTGTATTATTACAATGAGGATGCTTTCCATCATACAGTCGTCTCCTTCCCCACATAGTCCCAAATTAAAAAATCATTTACATTTTAAATGCTTTACTGCATAGGACTCTTGGAGATCCCAAATTAGCAACAACTACCCTTACTGGTGCATTAATTAGTTTGACTAAAAATGAATTAGTTTGTCTAGGTTTCCCTTCACCAGCAACTCACTACTACCAGGGAGCTCCTTTCCACAACACTGGGAGGGCACGATTGGTAGGTCCCTTCAGGGGCAGTGCTTATATAGATAGTGTTGGGGGTGCACCTTGTGGCCAAAGCCTGTCTTAAAGGGGCAGTTCACTAGGGTTGTGGGAAATTTCACCTGGTGTTTCATTTCAAAGCTGTTTCAATGCATTTTGAGCTCAAAACAGTGAAATCAAAATGAAACAAAAGCCTTTCAAATAGTTTTGAAACAGAACAAGGGAACTCAAAATATTTTGAAAGTTTTTAAATGTTTCCAGATTCAAAGCCAGTATTATTGGCTTCAGCGTCAGTCTCAGCCAGCAGCACCCACCTCCTGTCATCCGGCAGGCGACTCGGGGACTCATCACAACCCCAGGAGCACTGTGGGGGCTGTGCTGGAGTCCTCTCAGGACTGCGGGCCCCCAATCTATGTGCCAGGTGACAGACCAGTGTTGTGCACAGCCCACACCCAGCGCTAGTAAGATCAGTGCTGCTACTGGCCCCAGGCAGCAGCATCTGGCTCCTGTCACCTGGCAGGCAGATCAGGGGTTCACACCCCTGAGAGGACTCTGGCACAGCACCCAAAGCCCTCCCAGGGATGCAGATGAGCCCCCATCTACCTGCTTGCTGCATTTTATGTTTCGCCATAAAAACCTATGGGTGAAACATCAAAACAGCAAAACTGCTTTGATGAAATGAAATGGAACAGTGCTTTCAAAAGGAAACGAAACTCAGAACAAAACATTGTTCCATCAAATCATTGAAACAGAAGTTGCATCAGAACGGTGCTGTTTTACACAGCCCTACTGTTCACCCCTTCTTCTATCCTTTAAGTAATGGGGCTAGAAGGCCTGTTACAGACGCTCAAATAGCAAACCATTTGTGTGTAACAGGATATTCTTTTCAATTGCTAATTTTTACAATACTTCCCTTTATACCAGGAAACTCAATAGGATCTATTTTCAGTTAACCTGAACAAACTCTGTTGTACTCAAAATAAACTAACCTCTTGATTTAGCTATCAGGTGCAAGTGATAGTTTGTCTCTTGTTTTATGTTATCACTTCCTAATCCCCCTTTCAAACCAATCTACTCCATATTTCCACTGTATATATGAACAACACATATCTAGAGGTGACATCCCTATGAAAAAACTGCAGAGCCATGTAATAAAGGGCATTGCTGGGGCATATTTGATAAATCTACCTGCTCTCTACCAATACCACATATTTGCTAGGAATGCTAAGAATATTCCACTCCTCTGAGCAGTTTTACAAAACTTTGAAATATCAAAACAACATTACTAACAAAAATGTTCTCCAAATGAATGAATGCCTTCCCACAAATAAACTATAATAGAGATCAAGTGGTATTTAGTCTTGAAACACTGAAATTACTAAAGGAACTAAAAACCAATAAAAACCCATTGATCATTCCTATTTTAACTGTACATGTTTTGTTTCTAGCCCTGGCATTACAAAGTGTCAATTCTTTAAAATCTTAACATTATTAAAATTAAAATAATAACTAAGAACTGGAAAAGGGGCCTTATTATACAAAACAAAAAATAGAGAATCATTTCTCTGTTCTCTTTGCTATAGATAGCTGTCCTCCAAAAGGTAGCTTTTCCATTTTTTAGCACGCTATACTAATTTATTTGATGCTATGCTTTGGAAATATAAATAAAAATACTATTTATTGGCATTTGTGCTTTATGTAGAATATTTAATAAAAGTCTTTAATGGAAGTATTTGATGTAACAAATATATTAAAAGTGTCATTTTATAAAAACAAATACCTTTTAGTTCAAAGCTACCCCCCACCCCCCAAAAACCCACATTGGTCTCAAGGAAAAAGTTAAAAAGTTACATCTCTTTTATAAGATACCAGTGGATACAAGTACGAGCTCACCTCTTTTTTAAAAAACCCAAAACCTTAAGATTTAGAAGGAATTGTGACTTCAAGAAAATATGACAATGTTCTGTTCAGGAATAAAATTAAAAGCATAAACACATAGAAATGAGGTTTTCTTTATACCACTCTTTGCTAGAGAAAGTCTCTAGTTCTGACCTAGTCAAAATGTGGTAAAGAATTCTCTTGTCCGAAGTCATTTAATTTATAAAAACTCTAAAGCTTTCAGGTTTAAGAAATGCACCGATGCTTGGATAATGTTTTAAACACAATATCAGTTACTCCCAATTGATTTTTCCCTCTAAATTGTGCAAATGCTTACTTTTTCCTGAAGTGCTTGACGATTGCACCAGACATGCAACTTCTATTTGATGCTGAGAAAACTGAACAGGTATCTAAAACATGGAATACTTTAAAATGGTGGAAGGTAGATAAGGGTTTTTGGGGTAAATCTGATCTCTTTTATTAGACCAATTCAAATGGTTGGAAAAATTTTCCTTAGTAAGCGTGGTAAAAGTTCATTTTTACCTGTGCATGGCTTAAAAAGACTAGGAAGAAAATGTTATCCAACTTCTGATAAGTCAGTGCTGAATGAAAAGTTTAAGTCACTATAAGAATCTTTCTAAAATGTTAAGTGAGTGACAACACAGGGTCATAGTCTAAAACTACATCTAATGATTAACAGTAGTGGTATCCACATGATTATTCCTGCTTACTTTTATCTATGGTGGGGGGAGGAGCAAACCAAACCAAACAGACCCTTACAGTACAACAAGCTTGAGCTAACACAGAAAGACATGGTTGAGATTTATTGATTGGTACTTTGAACACAGTCAATGTTTTTCTTAACTTACACTAGCTCATATTACCTAGTGAAAAAGGTAGAACTCCAGCATTGCTGCCTGTGTACAGTGGCATGTTCTGCTTTCTACTGAATCCGTGCGTCCCCCAACTATATGTGGCACTCTTACTTTTTTCACCTTAGGCAGGAGGTATTTTAATTTTAAAAATTATATATAAAAAGAGCTTCCTGAGGATCACATTTCATTTTATCATTTTGATTCTTCCCCTATCACTCCCCCCGGAGTCATATTCTTCTTCAATTCCCAATTTCCAGTTTTGTACATTCCTTGCTATGTACCCTGAGGAAAGCACTTGATACAATGCCAACCTTCCACAGTATACTTCCCTTCCACCATCTTCCCACGTTCCTTTCTTAATATAGTCCTAATATTTCCTTTAAGATTTAGCAGGAAGTCAGAGGGGCAGGAACAGTACAGACTGGGAATTACTCATGGGCTTGGAAGTACATCATTTGCTAGACCAGAGGCAGACAGTCCCACTTTGCCTGGAATTTCCTTCTGGCATTTATTGTTATAGTAACTATTGCTATTGCTAGGCTGCTAGATGAAAGGTGAAGAATAAGCTGGTTGAAGGTAAAAAGATCTGCTCAAGCTGTGTTGGGATTCAACAGTAACTACTACAATAAAGCACAGTTCTATAGGACTCAGCAAAAGATTCACTTGATACGCATTGGCTTGCTGACTGGGCCAGCAAGTAGAGTTGACTTCTATCCATCCTCCATAAACAACCAGCAAGACCTCCCTAGGGGTATATTCAAAAGAAATAGATCTACATTTTCCTGAGCTTTACTTCCCTTGATTTCAAATACCTCTGTGTATTTCTATTTTCCACTTCAAGCTGTCATACATTTACAACTGTTCACACAGTGCCTTGTGTCACACACCTTTCAATCATCTCCATTTCTACACACCTGAACTACTATTCACCTAATTTCTTTGTCTCCTTTTTATCATCAATTTTACCATCAATCATCTGCGTCTCATAGCCGCATTACTCATTGTGATTCTTACATTTTTAGGATTTGAAAAATACCTGAAAACAATTTAAATAAGCCAGTGATAGACATTTGAACATTTGGAATAATCCAGTAAAATAGCCAATATCTATTTTAGGCAATATAGGGCCACTATTTCCAAAATATCAGAGTGCTTCACAATATTTAATATATTTATTCTTATATTATCCTTGTAGCACCCCCCGGAAAAAAAATACCGGTTATTCTCATTTTACAGATGGAGAACTGAGGCCAGAAAACTAAGACTCAGATCTTAAAAGTATCCAGGGTGATCTTAGTCCGGTGCTATCTGATGTCAGATGCTAAGTACCTTTAAAGAATCTGTGACAAGGGTTTCCCAAAGTCAAAACAAAAAGTTGGAGACAGAGCCCAGAATTGCACCTAACTTACCACTTAGTCATCTTTCTTCTCACAGGATAATACTTGAGATGAGTCTCACATATTGCAAGTTGAGAAGTAGTTAGCCATGTCAAGCAGAAGGCAGGTTTATCAATATTAATATATAACAGCCTAGAAACTGTGCATTATTTTTTTGTATTTATCAATTAAATTGACTAGCAGTTCCAGGGAACATTTGCAGAGACCAAAAAACAATTTGTCTCAACATTACAAGATGAATCATGGATCAATTGAGTATCAGGTGTGTAATTTAAAATATGATGGTACTAAGGTTGAAAATAGCATACGTTTGAAGTAGAGTGATAATTTCAGTAAGATTATAACCTCAATTTAAATTGCAAATGGAAATTGAACATTTATTTAGTGATTTGTACTAGTTTACAGAGATGTTAAAGAAGAAAATCTGGAATTAAATGTTCAGAGTACTGGAAGATTGCAATAAGCCAATAGTAATTTATACATATGAATGCATGCAAGTATGCAAGAAATATGCCAAGAGATAGACATTAGAGAGGGGAAAATATCTAATGAACTTCATAATTCTCTTCAAGTTTGCAATAATTCAGATAAATGTAAGAGCGTAAAGCTTATAGAAAACAAAAATGCTGGATAAATCATCCACATGTTATGGCTTCTGCCATAACAGTTACTAGTGAAATGTATTTTACTTTAAGCTCATTGTACTTAAATGTTAAAACACATTCCATAATTTTGCTGGAATTTTCAAGCAAGCAGCATAACACTTTGAAATTTCATATATAAATGTGCCAAACTTGTACTCTGCATAGGCATGTGAAAAGCTGGAGGAGTAAATTTTGGATACACTATCCACTTAAAGGAGAATAGGGGAGTTGAGTCTCATCCAACACTTAGGATATGACTTCCCTATATTATTTTCTAGAACATAGATGGCATAAACTAATGAATGGTAGAAGAATCTACTGAGCTATTTCATTATAAATACATTATAACTATATGATGATCTAACACAATCAAGAGCTCCAGTGGCCTATGGATTATCAGGCAGTTTATAATACGATTTGAACAGAGATAAAAGGAAATCTTACAATCCTTATAACATTCTTCTTTTATGTCCTAGTTACCTTCTGACTGCATGATTGGTCAAAAAAGTTGGAAGCAATTCAGAAATCATCACTAGTAAGGCATGTGTGGCTATATTCTTCATTATGGTGAAAATCTTCAGGGTCCTTCCTTTTTACATAACACAGGTGCACAATACAACTTTGCGTTAAACTGCTTAAATGATTCTTCAGCTAATATTAGTAAGACATTCCACATGTTACCTCTAATAAGTCCATAATCAATCACAGCTATCACTTATTGTCTGAGATACCTTATTTGTTTCTTTTCTCTGTATGTTCAAAAATACTATGGAAACACAAGCTACTGTAGCACAGAGTGATTAAATAACAGCTTCAAACAGTGGCTTCAGGAGAACCTTGCTTAATCAACTATTCTTCACCTTGAGTAGATGAAGAACCAAATTGTTAATTAGTAAGTAATTTCTAGATTTTGACTTATTAGGCAATAATATTGCTACTAAAAGTGTCTGTGGAGAATCAGCAGGGTCCTGGACCACTGAACTGTTTCTTAAAAGCAGATCAGTTACTTCCTGCTCTTAGTAGCATTCTTTTGTAAGGACAACACTTAAAACAGTATGTTTCCCTTCAGGCAGTAGCAGAGGGATGTTAAATGCTAAACCTTAACAAAAATGAAGCAAAGAAAGGTATTTTTTTCTCTTTAGGATTGCTACTGCTGGCTGTGATTCAGCAATTCAACTGTATTCTTTCAGTAAATGCATTCCAATCTTCTGAAACTGATTACTGTATGCTGGATCAACTAAAATGAAAAAAGCTGGTGAACCTACTTCAACCTCTGCCAAGTCACTGATTAGCAATGCTTAACAATCACATATAGTAGGTCTATGAATGTTATCAAGCCCATTATACTCTGCAACAGTTCTTCAGAAGACATTCCATATTAAATTGAACCAATCACAGGATTTACTTCACGTAACAATCTTAGGTGAGAATAAATTTTGTTTAATTGTATTAGTTTGATTGATGCCTTTCCTCCCAAATTAGCTAACTCTTCTTTCCAAATTTACAGACTTTTAGATGGTATGACCACATATTAACAACAAACAATAATATAAAATATTTAACATTAAAAGTGTTATGATAAACTTAGATACTAATGATGGTTAAGTATAATACAGCAGCTCATCTCCCATGTTTAGACTACTAATTAAAATATTATCACCATATTTTATATAGTATCCAAAAACTCATTTAAAAAAATCATAATGAAAATCCCCATCTGAAGACGCTTGTTTGTGCCTATAATCCTTTAACTGTACTTGCATAAAAGCTGTCAGATTTAGTCCATAGGTAATAAGAAATTATACATAAAGGTCAAGTTTTACAATGATATATTTCTCCAGTATTTCACGATCATTGAAGAACATCAAAAATGTGAAAGACAACATAGATGTCTGGTAGATGACAAAACCACAAGTTCTGATGAATTACAGTAATAAAGTATTTAGAAAATGCCTTATTGAATGAAGGTATAGTGTCCCAGCTTACTTTTTACAGGCAGTGATCAGAAAAAAATATCCCATTGTAAACAGGTACAAAAAAAGAAAGAAAGGAGTTCACTGAGCTAAAAATGTTACTTGCAACTCTAACTCTGTCATATTACAAACTGAAATAGATCATTTCTGTGTTTCCTGCAAGGTCATGAAAGCTAGAAATTTCCTTTAAATTAACATTTTATAGCCATTAGCTGAAGTTAGAGCTGGTAGGCATCGACACCTTCATTTACTTGTGGGAACCAAATCTCAGCACCACCAAAACAGATACACTCTAAAGTATAAACAGAAAATACTATTAAACAACAAAAAGTTAACAATACCATTATCACTTAATGTTGGTGATATTATACTTAAAACCTTCAGAAAATCAAAATTCAAATGAGGAAATTAATTATCTTCAGTTCTTCCAAGTGTAATAAAAAGTTGGACAACTGCTAAGCTGGCCATCATCATCATCATTAGGACTGTACAAAGCTTCAGGTGCTGATTCAATTCAGAGTAGATTTAGCTTGATTTGGCAGCCAAATCTCTGAATCTGAATCAAATTGGGAGATCAGTAAAAAGGTCTGAAATGATTCAAAGCTGTCCTAACCAATTTGAAAAAGATGTAGAGAGCTTCAAGGATTAGGGCAGTTCCTACTTGCCACCACAGGGAGCTGGACACAGATTCCTTGCCAATAAGGAGGGAGCAGGGACCCCTGCCAAACCCCATCCTGTGCCTGCTCCACCAGACCCTCTGAACACCCTCTGACCCCCACCCACTTTCCCAACTATGTCAATACCTGCTCCATACAACCCCAGTATCCAGCACTTAAAAAAAAAATGAAAAAAAAAACCGAACTCCCCAGCTGCTGCCAGGCAGGGGGGCAATCCCCAGTGTTCCTCACTGCTCTCCACTGTGTGGGGGGGGTTCTACTATGAACCCCTTTCCCCCGCCTGCTCTCCCAGCCCTATCAATGACTACCCTGCCTGGCCCCAGCTCAGAGTTCTTACAAAAAAAAAAAAAAAAAAAAAAAAGCCCCGCACTCAGCAACTGCTGCAGCAGCCATTAGGGCTTCTGGGGGCACATGGCAGAGCCCCTCATGCAGCATTGGGCTGTGGGGGGCAGCAGGGATTACCCCCCAACCTGACAGCAGCTGGTGAGTGCAGGGTTTTATTTATTTATTTTTAAGGGCTGAGACACCAGGGCCAGCCAGGGCAGCTATGGGGTTTGGTGGGGAGCAGGCTAAGAGAGTGGGCAGGGGCTGGGTCCTTGCAGAAGAGACCCCCACACAGTGAGAGGCAGTGGGGATTGCCCCCATATCTGGCAGCAGCTAGTGAGTGTGGCGCTTTAAAAAAAAAAAAAAAAGTCAGGGTGCTGGGGCTGGGTAGGGCAGCCATTGATGGGGCTGGGAGAGCAGGCAGGGGTGGGGGCCTGTTTGATACAGAGATTTGGGAGTGGGTGAATTGATTTGGGACAGTGATTCAAATCACCAAACTAAATCACTGTCTCCCGAATTGGCCGAAACTGAATCCAAAGCGAATACTAACCACTTCGCACAGGGGGTGGGGGAGATGTCTGGGGCGTCCCCTGGCTGCCCCTCTTGTGGCTGTCTTCAGTCCCTGGAGGAGCGGCTGCAGGAGCTCCAGGCAGAGGTGAGCAGGCTACGGGGTATCCAGGCAGCAGAGGATGAAATTGACATGTACTTCTATTCTCCGCAGGGCCAGAAACCTACTGAGGTTTCTGAGGAGCCCCCCAGACCCAGAAGAGCAACTCGTCGATGGCAGCAAGTTCCCCTTGGACTCAGGGCAACCCGTGCTGCTGTAGAGCCTGTGCCTGAGATACCATTTGGGAACAGGTATGTGGCCCTGGACACCCTGGAGGAGACTGCTAAGGATCACCCCCATCAAGGTGCTGAACGTGCACCATCATCGCAAGCGGAAAAGAAGCAGCGGTCCCAAAGGTGGAACAAGCGTCGAGTCCTGGTCATCGGGAACTCCATCCTGAGGGGCACGGAGGGTCCCATCTGCCATCCTGATCCTTTGGGCCGAGAGGTCTGCTCCCTGCCTGGAGCGTGAGTTCAGGACGTCACGAAGTGTGTCCGGAAGATTGTTAGGCCCACAGATTACTATCCATTAGTGGTAGTCCACGTGGGGACCAACAATGCTTCGAGAGGCCGGTCGGAGGACATCATTAAAGACTTCAAGGCTCTTGGAAGACAGCTCAAGGCGATTGAAGCACAGGTGGTGTTTTCTTCCATTCTGCTGGTGAGTCAACAGGGAAGGCGACACGAGGCATGTATCACAGTCGTAAACTAGCACTTTTGCAGTTGGTGTTATGATGTGGGCTTCGGATTCTTTGATCACCGCCCGCATTTTTCTGTGCAGGGCATGCTGGCGGAGGATGGACTTCACCTATTGCCTAAAGGTAAGTGTTTCTTTTCTTCTAGTTTGGCTGATCTTCTGCGGCGGGCTTTAAATTAGCTTCACTGGGGGCGGGCCTGCCAGGAGAGGAGAGGATGCTCTGCCACTGAGCCAGGTAAGTCGGGAGAGCATAGGTGATTGTAGCTTGGGGAAAACACGTGGAGTGGGGGAGGTGGCAGTGGGTAGCTACAAATGCTCGCAGCATGGGAGGTAAGCAGGAGGAGTTGTCTCTCCTAGTGGCTGTGGAAGATCCAGATTTGGTTGGGCTCACGGAAACCTGGTGGGAACCGACCCATGAATGGGCCATAGGCATCGATGGCTATGCCCTTTTCAGGCAGGACAGGATGGAGAAAAGAGGTGGAGGAGTTGCGCTCTATGTCAAAGAGCATTTCTCTGCATCGAGCATCAACTTGGGGGCGACTGAGGACCAGGTGGAAGCGATTTGGGTCAGGCTGCAAGGAGGATGAGGGGAAAGGGACTTAATGGTGGGTGTCTGCTA
>JAGPOW010003316.1:16538300-16562251 GCA_030014935.1 Caiman crocodilus
ATGTGGAACCAGCTTCCTAGGGAAGTTGTTCTTGCTCCTACCTTGGGCATCTTCAAGAGTAGATTAGATAGGTACTTGGCTGGGGTCCTGTGACCCTGGGACTCGTTCCTGCCATTGGAGGGGGGTCAGACTAGATGGCCTGCTCTAGGCCCCTTCTGACCCTAGATACTATGATACTATAATACTATGAAATGATCATCTTCATAAAACAATGCGAGAAGCTGCAATGCACATAATCCTGCTATCATGGAGAAATGTAGTTTAAACTAGCCATCAAAAAAGTTTTCTAGTCAGACATAGATCTCAATCCAAAAGGAAAAAAAATTACAAACTATCAATCTGGATGTGTCTCAGCAGTGAAGTTCATCAGTAATTTATTGTGGCCTCATTATTTTTTTTACTACTGACTGTGGAAGAAACAGTAGAAGGGTATTAAATTTGCTGATGACACAAAATTTGGAGGCACCCAGCATATAGGAGAGGATCAAAATATCACATAGAAATAATTTGAAGACACAGAGAACCAATAATATTGGGATGAAATGTAGTAATTTTGAATAAAGTCTAGTGACTTCCATATCTTTGATTCTCTCCCCCTCCCCACCAAATTATCAATAATCTTCCATCAGAGTAAATGCACCGTGGGTAGTCATCTACACATGCAGGGACACAAAAGCAGATTTTCTGCTCTTGGCAGTAGTCCACTCCTTCCCCCTCTGGCCCTTCACCAGCCCCCTTCTGCAGTCAGAGGGAGCTCCAGGGTCCTCCTAGCTGCTAGCCCAGGGGCTGGCAAGGAGCATGGAGCCAGGAGATGTCTCTCCTGGCAACAGCTGAGACACTGCTTCCTGCCCCCAGGAACTGCCTGCTGCTTGGGTGGGCTCCACCACTGAAGCCTGTGAGGGGACAATGTCCACCTGCCCCAGTAGCAAAAAATGTATAGCCTGAGCTCTGCAATTTCAGGGATGGGGCTGGGAGACAAGTATCTCCCAGGCCCCACTCCCTGATTATGAAGCAGAGACTGGGAGCTTCCTGCTGCCAGGGCAAGGGGACATTGTGCCCACTCGAGCTCCAGTGGCAGAGCCTATTCTAGCAGAAGGAAGCTCCTGGGGGCAGGGAGCAATCTCCTGCCCTTTGCTGTCTGACTGATCAGGAGCACATTTGTACCTGGCCAGCCATCTACACATGTACTATTGTGCAGTCAGTAATCAGAATTAAATTTGTTACTTGTATTTACAGGTAGCAAATTTACTTATGATTAGAGAAAATTACTGGGCAGTAAACATCTGAATGTGTAGACACAGTGATGCTTATTGTGCAGTAATTTACTCTAATCTCAGATAAAGCATCTAATGTAGACATGTCTACTTTGGATCAAAGATTTAGCAGTAGTCTAACTCAACTTCCAACTGAAATCAAACTGAGTTTACCATTATCTACCACTGACTTCAGTTGCACCCAAGTTTGGTCAATACTAAGCACTTTTAAATTCCACATGGAAAAACAGATACCTGACCATAACTCATCCTCCTGGTCTCCATGGAGATACCAGGAGCATGGGGGTATGATAGCATTGGGTCAGGCCAGGCCAGGTCAGGGAAGAGCCCCAGTTCAGGGCTGAAGAACTAACATGGTTCTGTGCTTCCAGGGTCTCCACAGGGATCTGTAAGGAACCAGGGCTTCTGGGAAATGGAGTTTGCCATGGACTCAATCCTGCCTATGAGCCAGATTATGCCCACTTCTGGTCTAGAACCAACCGAGTCTTGAATGAATTCATTGACATATCAACAAAGTTGGCATGTGCAACACCCAGAAGGATCTCTGTGGGTGCTCTTGGATGGGTTGAGGACACAGTGATTGCTTAACCCATTTGGAAAGGACAAAGACCTTTTGTATCAGAGCAGAACGGTTAAGAGATGCCTCGGCACAGCTGCATTTAAGCACATTGCGAGTCCCCGGTGCAGGGATTTCCCCTGTAAGGTGGGAAAGAGTCTTAGTGCAAAATCAGACCCGGCCAAAAGCTTGAAGCTGTATCATCGGGTGCATGCTTTTGATTGACTCAGTGTAAATTATGCACACGTGGCGGTCAGCAATTGGCTCGCTGGCCGTACAAAAGGCTTGGGTGGCACCCGCCCAAATCAGAGGAGAGCTCGAACACGCGTAGGGAGAGATCCCCATGTGTACTTGGGAGCCATGGAGGGGCCTGATCAACCACTGACTCCCCATCGCGGTTTCCACGACATACTCCATACCCTGTGTGAGTGTGAACATCGGTGTGCCCGTCTACGGTTTTCATTTATGTCTGTCTACGGATTGTGCCTACACTGTATACCTCACGTATACAGCTTGTAAGTAAAGTTTTTTTATTTCAACGGCTGCTGCCTCTCGTACAACTAATTCCACTCTATCAGCGGTCACATTCCGCCAGTGTTTCTTGGCCCCCACATTTTGAACGGATAGACTTTGCCCCAGTAAATGGCTTTACTGAAAAGATGGTTTGATGTGGTGCTTGCAACTGTGATTTCTACTAGGTTTCCCCAACAAGAGGTAAAGTCCCTCTCTCAGAAACAGAATTGAAAGCTAGCTCTTTGAGTCAGGGCCACAGAGAACTGGGGAAGGTAAGACACCATAAGGCCAAGGTCTTGAAGTGAGAGCATGAGGCCAAAGTCCCCCTTCCTCTAGAAGCCAAGCCTAGTCTGACTTCAGGAGACACTGTCAGAAACCAGACAAGTCAGCAGTGTTCCAGAGCAGGTGCCCCCTGGAGGGTCCTCCATGACACCGTTATCATCCACTGTAAAAAAGTACAGGTTTTTTTAAAGTTTATCCATCACTAATGAAAAGTGAAGGCTTCAAGTTCCAAGATGGACATTAGCCCTCCTGTCTTTTTACAAGAAAAGAAAGTAATATGAAAAGTAGTAGTAATTTTAAAAAAGTAGCTAATTCTTTGCTCTCCAGCCTCACCCTGTAGCACATGGTTGAAAAGATTCTTTGGAAAGTGGCAGTGGACTTCTTGTCATTTCTTCACTGTGTTTTCTGTTTTTCTCCTTCCCAAAGGGGAACAATTAAAAAAAAAAGAGAAAGATTGAATTTAATCCTGACTCTGTTTGGAAGAAAAATATTTAAATGGGCATCAGTTACAAACAGACAGGGTCCAAGTGACATTCCCTTTATGAGTACAGTTGAGAACACAATTGAGAAAAAAGACTAGAACATTTCTGCCAGATTTGAATTTTCACAAAGACTGAACATTTATTTTAAAGTATGCGTGTACATGCACAAGTAGGAGACAGTGACAAAGCTGTTAATGTACCTACTTATGGTTCTTAAGGCATAGTAGCTTCTTTGAAAAAAAATCTGAAGTAATGTTATTAATCCATTACTGCTGGGGTCAGGAAATGTGGGAGGGAGAAGAGATACAAGGCAGAAAAGAGGAAGTTTCTCATAGTTAGGTATCTTCATAAAAAAATAATTAGCATTTTCTTCATCAACTGGAGACAAAGTTTTGCCATTAATTCAGGATTGAGTCAAATCTGCTTCTCAATGATGATTACATCATTTTGGTTTGGAAAAAAAATGTGTTTTGCTTTTTATAAAAATGTTTATGTCCATTTTAGCTTTTTTGCCAACTACCCAATGATGTTCTGTAAAGGGTGCTTCAGAAATGTAATTCTGATGGATGTTTTTCTGCTAAACATTTTGCTAATAGGAGTAAATTCATAACATAGTTAAATGCTGATTGTTTTTAACAAAGCGAGGCAGCATTTTATACAAGTCAAGCCTAGTACAGTCAGTGATTTAAAAGAAAAAATGTTGTTAAGCTTGAAGAACCATGCTGTTGTTCCCAAAACTCTAATCTGAAATGCAGATTTCTGGTCCCAAATAGTTTGGAAAAATCATAGCTGACAATACTAGGTCATATTAGAAGTTGTACCAGTGGTGTTCAAGAGGGATGCCACAGCAGTGTAAGACCTTTCAGGCATGGGCACCATATACATCATGCACTCCTGCAGCTGGGAGCCTCATGAGCTGATCCAGCCTTCCAAGCAAGGGGCATATGATGGGCTCCCAGTTTCAGAAGCCTGCTTGTTGATGGTTCAAGGGGAACCCAGGATCATAATCCTAGGCTCCCCCTGTACTGCCAGTAAGATGCACCAGGATCTGATGCATGAACCCACAGTCATGCCTCCTGAAAAAATGTGTGGCATGACAGGAAGCATGATCATGTGTTGCACATCAGATTCCATCACACCTTGACCTGCATGTCTGGCAGCCACCTAAAATAACCCTGCATACAGCACCCATTCTTGTTGCAGCCCTTCCTGGTACAGCTCCACATGCTTTTCCTTGAAAGAAGCATGTGAGGTAGTATCCATCTAGATGTGACAGTGACATCAGCCTGGAAAACTGTAGGAAACACAGATAAATTTCCAGGCTTCTACTGGTGCCAGATGTAACTGCCCCATGCACCTCTGTTTTCAGAAGGAGCATGCAGAGTTGGACTAAGAAGGAAAGCATCAGGAGTGGGGACTCCTGTCTGCTTTAGGTTTTTGATAAGCCTAATGGAAGCAGGGGCACCCACTCGTGTCACATCTGCTTCTGAATCTGGCTCAGCACCTCCACTGAAAACCACTGAGGTGAGATTAGGCAGTACAACTGAGGTTCTCGATATGAGTGTTAGTAAATACAGAAAAGTTATAGAACAGTACCTTGAATCTAAAAAGATTGAGAATCACGGCATTAAATTCTCTTGTCCCTGGGGAAGTAATGACTAGAATACTGAGTTTCTAATCCAGCCATGGCCAAGTTTTGTTCAAAGGCAGCTTTAATGTACACATCATTGATTTGATGGCAGAAGTTCAGAGGTGCTGTAATTTATCCCCAGCTGTGCATGGATGGTATGATAGATAATGTAGGAGGTCCACTATGATGGTCTATTACTGCTGCAAAATCTCAAGGAACAATGAGACCATATAGAGAGAGAACAGTGGTAGGAATCCAACAGATGGATCAACCAGCCATGCACCCCTGATGTTGAAAGGATTTGGCCTTTTGAATATTAGAGAGGCAATAACAGCCTACAGGATAAATATGTCATTCTTACATGTTTAACAAAAAATAGAGTCTATTTTTGGGTTTCTTGCTCTTGTAAAATCTGCTTTGCCCAAAAACCACTTCAGTTTTGCATAATCTTCACCATCTATCGATCTATCTGTTTTTGAAGAAAAAATGAGATTATAAATTTGAAAAGAAATTTCACTTCTACAAAGTGCATTAAAATTCTAATTTACCACTTTTAAAGCATTTTTTTTCTTAGATTGCCTCCCACTCCTAACTGACATTTTAGGGTAAAATTTAATAATTTAGTTGCTGATATTTATTTAAAGAAATTAAGGCTTTCTGTGAGACTCAGGATTGAAAAGTACTGAAAATTCTATATATTTCTTAATATAGTTATTTCCTGCTGTTCTGCTATGTGTCACAACTGACTTTTTCAACAGTATGTTGGACAAGGTTTCTGATTGTAAACCTCAAGGATTTTGAATTGGTAAATCCCATCTGCTGAATTTTTTCAATTTACTTTAAAGTTCCAAGTAAATGTCAGAGTGAGTGAGTGAGTGAGTGAGTGAGTGAGTGAGTGAGTGAGTGAGTGTACAGCACCACAGAGGAAAGACTCTTGCATTTTTAGCTGGAAATAAAAATGAAAAAAAAAATTAACACTTGGCCTGAAATCTATGCTGATTTTTTTACTACATAAAAACTAAAATAGTGCATAGTTGTCATAATAGAAGAATATCTGAATACCACAGTCAAAATAATTTAAAGTGTAAATGTTAATAAGCAGGCCAAAATAAATAACCATTTATCAGCAATAAAAGGAAGTCATTGAACTAACCAATGATATCATAGATATTTTTGGAGAGTTTTTCAGTTATTCAGACAATGGAGGTTTGTGGGGGGGGGGTTTAATATGTAACCAGCAGACCACTTTTTTTTTTCAGATTTAAGGGAGGTTTTAAAGAAATTATCTGTAGCAAATTGCTTTCATGATGATCTAATAAGAATTGCTTAATCACTACCAATATATCAGTGACAGCAGGCCTGAACTCACGTTGCATGTTTTGAATTTCATTTATTTTTTTCTCAAAATATATTTCTGTGGGAGACTGTTTAAAGGCTTGCATTGATGGAAACACTACTTTAATTAATCCTTCCCTTTCCCCCCTTCCAACACATGTATAGACTAGGTAACAATTTGAAAGCTCAATAAAAGTTAGGGTGAAGTTAAATATTACACTTAGACCATACTAAGAGCACTTAAAATGGTACTTTCTGCATGTTAAAGCTTATTAACTCCTGCTAAGTGCCCTCGGGGCATCTGAAAAATTACACCTTTTTAAGTGAGGGCTAACTTTAGGCTGGTTACCTAGCTCGTGTTATAATAAATTTAGTCTGCTCCATGAAGATTAAAAAAAATTATGAATTACTCCAACATCCAAGAATTCACTGCTCCCAGCCCAACCAAACCCAGAGCAGGGATAGAGCCTAGGCCTTTTGGCTCCTAGACACATCCCTGCTCACCAGCCATCTAGGCTAGAGATAGACATTCAAAAAGCCTGAGCCTGAATTGATTCAATCTTTGCAGGTTAGTCTAGCTAGGCTATGCTGAATTAATTTGTAATTTTACAGACATTCCAGAAATGCAGGCACATGCCTGCAGCAGCTTAAGGATAGAAGCTGGGGGGTGCTGGAGCAGCCCTTCCTTCTTTTCTATAGTACTGAGCTGAGTGGGACGTGGCCAGGCTCCAGCAGGGTTCTCTGATTAGGGAGGGTTTTTTTTTTCTGACCAGCCCAGTAGGGCATTAATAACACAGTGTTTATCACCGTAACTCTGTGTTTATCACCCAATTAAGAAAACAAAAGAGAGACATTACCAGCTACCTACTGATTTTTCCCTGTCTGCCACAGCAAAGACCATAGTCAGCATGTGGTCTGCTAGCTAATGCTAAGAGGTGTCTGTGTAAGGCAAAGGGGACCTGGGAATCACTGCTTATCAGGGAGTGGGGAGGGGATGTGCAGAGCAAGGGGAAGCCAGAAAGACATTTGCAGTCTCTGCCAAGCTCCAACCAGAGAGCAGATTGGAGGGGCCAGCTCTGTTGTTGAGCAGAGAGCCCCACCCAGGCCAGAAAGCATGCTGGGATGCTGGGGGAGTCTGGTTTAAACCACCAGTGGCAAATCAGCTCTGCAGACAAGAAATGGTATAAAACCTTAATGTATGACTGTTCACAGTTCAATTTAACTTAAAAACAGCTGAACATTACACATATTTACTATGGTCTAAGTATAGCATATACCTTTATCCTTATTTTTCCCCATCACTCATATAAACCAAATATTAAAAGTGTGTTTTAATAATCTGGGATAATAAAATTTACAAAAGTTGCATTTCTCTTTTGATAGCTGAATACTTACCACTTTGGGAAAAAATGTAGCATCATGTGCTATTCTTGTGAATGAATGAGTTGCTATGTTACATAAATTAAAAGAATATTCCTATGAACAAATTATAAAACCTTTTTATAATGTAATATAGTAAAAGCTAGCCACATTTGCATACACACCACATATAAGGCACAGCTAGCCACACACCCACCCACCCACCCACACACACACACACACACACACACACACACACACCCCCCATTCTGTTTATAGAAATTACTTGTCAGTCTTTCCTCAAAAATAAATCCTCTAGTGTATTATTGCTCCCCATTCCTAAATATATAAATTTTAAGATTAGTAAATATAAAACCTTTTTGTAACAAAAGATATGATGGAATCAAACCAAAATTACATTAAATTTTCATTTCCCTGACCTAAAATGGAGAGGATAACAACCCAGGATTAGGAAATCTATCAACATCAAACTTTCTGTCTAAGCAAATGGTGCACATCTTAAGACTGTTTACCTAACAAAGAAAGATTTTTCTTTTAAATATGAGAGATAATGTTTAATTATGGATGGGCTCTGTATATTTCCCCCTTTAAGAACTATTCAAACTTTTTTAGCCTAATTTTTTAAGAGACTATCTTTTGGAGTTTATTAAAATCTCAAATATTTTTAGGAAATAATTTATTTTGAAGCTCATTGGTTGTTTAGACCTTCTAGGTTATGAACTTTTATTAATCCTTCAGTCTTTCCATGTTCTTGAGAACTTTGGGAAAAAGTACATTTTACAAAATTATGTTTTAATTCAGAAAAATATGGTAATATTTATAATTATAGTTGAAATCATTCATAAGTAGTATCATTTGAAGAACAGATATATTCCTTACAAGAGAACGAAGAAAAAGAATGAGAAAATAGTAGGAAACATTATAGAGAAATTAGTAGAGCGTAATAGGATGGAACTAAAGTAGGAAAATAGGAGGATAAAAAAGGATTACTAAAAGACAATAGGATAAGAAGCATTTTTTTATACTTCATTTCATTTATTTCTTATTCATTTTATTGTACTTCCCAGTTGGACAGCCTAAAAGTTGAAGGATGCAAGGAAAGATCCTATATTTTGAAAAGGATAGCTTAAGTATTCTGAGAACATGCTAATCATATTACTATTGCATACTTGGGTTCCAGAGTGATAAAGAGGAGGAGAGGAAAAATAAAATCCCATTTGACAGCCAGAGTTTCTCTTTGCTAGGGATATAGTGTGCCCTTCTTATGGGGGAAAAAAAAAAAAAAAGAATGCCTACTTAAAAAACAAATGAAAAAAACTTCTCTTGAACACACGATGACAGGACTGTTCCAAACATCAAAACTGCTTCTGTCTCCATTTCTTACATATAGAATATAATCCGTCAGCAACCTGAATAATTCATCTGTCCCCCTTTTCATCCTCTACCTGCATATACATTTTTCCACAAAGTAAGGCTGGTAGAATTGGGAAGAAAACAAACTCGACTTACTCAAAATACCTA
Organism: Caiman crocodilus; assembly: GCA_030014935.1. NCBI lineage: Eukaryota > Metazoa > Chordata > Crocodylia > Alligatoridae > Caiman > Caiman crocodilus. Next base: position 16,547,274 of record JAGPOW010003316.1, read on the forward strand.
AAATCTTAAGACCGGTTCTATATACAAGACTGTGAACTCAGTGATAAGTAAGGAAGTTAAGTTTGGAGAGGAAGAAAGAAATATCAGTTCACCCTAAAGTAAAAGACCAGATGCAGAGGGGTGCAGTGGTATGGTCAAAGCCCTTTTTTGGCCCACACTATAGAAGCTGCACCTGGGGATTTTTTTTTTCCAAGTCCCCAAAGCAGTTAAAAATTCACTCCTCTCAATGCCATCACCCTTTCCCTTCATGTCCAGCAGAAGCATCTGTTCCTAGCTGATGTTCATTTGGGAAAAGCTCAAGAGCTGCTCCTGCCCACTCCAGCTACTTTGCATGGGGAGCTGAGCTCAGCTTGTGGCAGCAGTAGCAACAAGCAAGTTCTCCGTATATGCCCGGTCCCCAGAGTGTTTCCCGCCAGCACAGATGCAGGACCAGGGCAGAAGGAACCCATCCACCATTGCTGTTGTCCCCAGCCAAGCCCAGCTCCCAGTGCAGCCACTCCCCATAGCAGCAGGACCAGAGCAGGAACAGCCAGGACAGTGACACTGGGGGTATCAAGGGTAGGTTAGTGATTCCTACCTGATTAGAGGTCTTAAAGTCCCCAGCTGCTGTTCCAAAGTTGTGGTCTGCCCTTCTCATCACTGGGGAGGTGGGAGGCTGGGAGTGAAGGATGTCACTCCTGTAGTATGGGCTGGTGCTCCCCACCCCCTTTTAGAAACCCTGCATCTAACTACAGTTGATAGCAACACTGGGCATACTTTGCTGATCTTTATATTTCATTACACATTGTTCTGTAATTTTATACCTTGTAGGTTCATATTAATTTAAAAAAAATAATAGCACCCAGGGCATAACAAACAGCTATACCTATTTTTAGTATTCAGTATGTATGATGGAATTGTATTATCATACTTTAATGCATGCTGACAAAAGAAAAATGAACAGCAATCAACACCTCCAAGGTCAAATATATCCCCTTTCAACTTTGCATCTACAGTTTAAGAATAAAATGCCATCAGGATAGAAAAGCAATGATTAACTGTAGTAACAGTTTCCATAAAGAGAAGTCCAGAAGTATTAATTACTGCTGTATGAGCTCTTAAACATAGCAATGAAAATCAAATAAAAAAATTAGTAAAATTAAAAACCTTTCAGAGTCAAGAAAATCTGATTACTGTTGTAATCAGTGGTGATTTATACGCCTTAAATGTTTCCATTTTTAAAGGCGAGGATTTTTGTGTGTGATATCTTTTATTTGAACAACTGCATTGCTGCAGTTCAAAGTTATGCATCACCAATACCCTTGTCTATTGTATACATCCTACCATTACAGCTACACCTTCACTCCATATAACGCAATCTTTTACCTTGTATAAGCTTCTTCTCCATCCTGGAAAGAAATAGGTATTAGTTAACATATTGTAACCTAAAATCTAGTGTAATCATACTACTTCAAATTCTATTGATAAGTTATTTACTATATCTTCAAAAAGTAGACTCTTACACAATTTTTACTAAATCATGTTTTACTTTTTCTAAACGTATTGTCAAACATTCTTTTTGCCATGAAAAAAATTGAGTGTACTATAAGGTTTAAAGCCCAGGACTGGGTAAATGAAGATGGGATCTATAAATACTTTTTTTTAATGAAAGAAAACATCAGTGGAAGCTCTTATATTTTAGTGATTAGTTTGCATCTATTTTTGTTTTGAAGGACAGAAGCTCTCTTATGAAAACTAATGAGTGATGACATTGTCTTTTACATTTTAGGTTCCATAAATTTAGCAGCAGATGTGGGACACCTGTCAGAGACCAACAATTTTATAAGAATGGGTTTCCTGAAGTCCCACTGGTGTTCATATAAAAACATTTATGACTTTCTCATCCTAAAGTTGACTGTATGATGGATAACTGAAATGATTCCATGAAGCTTCTATGCAGCGAGAACTTTAGGCAACAGAAAGGAGTTGAGCAGTCTAGTAGGAGCTCTCTACTATTTAGATAGGGAAATAATACATGGGAGTAAGGAAACATCATCTGAGTTGAGAAGGACATTTTATAGATCTCTTCATCCCATACGTTTTGAAAAGTAGATGGAAAACTAGATACAAAAGAGTGCAGGAGGGAAAAAAATATACACATCTTCTGTTTGCAGTCACTCAGAGGAAATTTACTGTCTTCTTATTCTTAAGTTTATATAACGAATATAATTGTATGATAAATTTCATATTTGAATTTGCAAAACCAGAACTTCAATTTGAAAGATTTTAGCATTCTCAAAGCACATAACGTTGCATCTCATTTGTCCATTTTGATGAATCACACACACACATACACTGACATTTTTGCAAAATAAGGTTTTTTATGAAGTCAACTTTCAACTGATGCCATTATAAACTTAAACTTACAGTGATATTTGCATAAATATAAATAACCTAAAATATGCTTATTGTGTACTAAAGTAATACAGTTTTGAGAAGGAGGATGAGATATAATTAATATATTAAGAAAATTATATAATAGTATCAGGGAATAAGAAAATTCAAGGTTATCACTATATTTCAGAATCATTAATTCCACAAGCAGAAGACATTTGCTGCCTGACACTTCATTATACAAGGTAAGATGAGGATTTCTGGTAGCAATAGCAAATAGGTCCTTCACAAACTGCTACAATGAAATAATATTCAAATAATTTATTAAGTCTTCAATTTAGAAGATATTATAAAAAGTAAGGAGGTCCACATAATTGCAATTAAGAAACTGAGGAAACAGGGATAGTGGGCAGGAAATGTCAAAAGTCAAAATCCATTCCAAAGAACTCCAATTACAAGTGAATAAACTCCATTTCTTCTTCAAGAGGCCCTTGCATATTTTTACTGATGGGGCAGTTTAATAAACAGTGCTTTATTTTGGCAATAATTAGACATGGAGCCTGAATTAGAAAAAAAAAATAACAGAGGTGCTGCTGTACTAAACAAAGCTTCTAAATATATTAGTAGGTTAAGTGAGTAACATTCTGTAGTGGTATTACAGTTCAGTGTAGCAACCCTGGAAATTTCTTGACTGAAAACAGGTCTAAGTCTGGCCACAAAAGCTACCTTTACTTTTGCGCAATGTGCCATGATGTCCACCAGAAGAGGAACTGAAGTTCATTACTAGGTCTCTTAAATATTCTAAATCGGACAATTGTTCAGGAACTCCTTCCCTTTTCTCCTCTGGCCTGTTGCTTAAAGGAAAAAACATATGGTCTGGCCATGTGGCAAGATGGCCCTGTTGTTCTGGCCATGGGATTTGCAGACAGAAAGCTGGGGCCTTATATCTGGATAAGATATGCAAAATTCTCTGGCCTGAAAGACTGGCCAGGGGGAGCAGAAGCATCTTCAGGCAGATTGGTTAAGAGAGATAATGAAGTGCAGCATTCCCTGTCTGGATGAGGCTAAAGTGATGCCACACTAAGGGATACATGGTCATTTAATCTGGTTCAGAGGAGAGAGAAGCTGCTATGAGCTGCTGAACAGAGGAAAAACCCTCCCAGGGGAAAAGAAAACTGCAGCTAGAGAAAGGGGAAACAGGTAAAGGAGAGAAAGTGTCTGGGAATTCTTCTCTTTCCCTTTTCTTTCCCCTTTTCTGAGGTTTTAAGGGATTATACTGGGGAGGAGAGTTTTGATTTCTTGGACTGGCTTGCCAGGTATTAGGCCTGGTATTTTCAACAGGGTTGAAACCTGGGAGTTTCTAATTCTGCTAGACTGGCAAGGGTTGGAACTCTGACAGCTTTGGGCTGGGGTTGAGGTTTGTAACCTTCTGCTTCCACAACTGTATGGCCCAGACTACTTGCAGCCCAGGCCCAGAGGGTAGGCCTGGCTTTCCCCCTTGTTTTTTTGTTTGTTTGGGTTTTTTGCAGGTCCTTGGCTCTAGCCAAGCTGTGTGATTGGGGCCAGCTGTTGCCAGTAATCAACCTGGATCCTGTCTGAGTTTCTGTTTCACCAGTCTGTATAATCCAGTCCAGAAGTTTTCAGGTGCGGGTATGCTGGCTGAAGCTGCAGTCACCTCCTCGCACAACCTCTCTGGGGATCAAAGATTGGCACTCTACCACTTTTTCCAGGAGTGGCAAGGGGCCCCTTGCACCACAGCCAAACCACCAACTACAAGAAGCTTTCTGTGGTTAGCCCCAATAGTAAGAAAGCTCTGGCATGAACCTGAGGAGCCTCTGAGGAGCCACAAGTCCAAGACTGATTTGGGCTGGGTTGCAGTGTCTCTGAAGGGTTTCAACCTATGAACTGTAGTTGTAGAGATAACATTCATAGTGTGTTTAAAGTTTTGTTATTTTCTTTGTTTGTTTTGGTAATAAATTTATATTTGTTGATTTATACTGCTCATGGGAATGTTAATATTCCCAAATATCTAGGTGGGGGCTTGATCCACTGGTATAAAACTCACTGGGTACCTCAGAATAGGAACCCAGCCTATCTTGCTGCTGACCTGTGCCTGGCAAAAGGATTACATGTTGAGAAGGGGCTTCTTTACAGAATAGCTCACATGACCATTAAATAGTGATGAAAAATGGGTGCCCCTTTTCCAGATGGATGCAGAGATAACTGCTTATACAGCTGGAATGAATGCTGCCCTTATCATTATGTCAAATACTATTCATACTATGAGGGGAATACGAGCATTACTCTTGGGAAAGTAAGTTTCAAAACATTGGCAGATAATGTTTTGCTTACTAGTGCTGCATAGCTCTCATCTTGGGTTAAGCACAGAGGGATAATTGCTAGGCTGAGGGTATGAGGCCCATTCTGTGGAAGAACATTACCATCTGATGAAGTCTGTGTGTAGGTAAATAAATTTTCCTGAACCTTCCCTTTAAATGGAATAATTTTACTATGAAGAATGTGATTCTCCATTTATAATGTCTTCATTAGCTACTTCTCTGCCTAAAGGTAAAAATTATATGCTATTTGGGTGTGAACCCACCACAGACAGGTATTTCATAATATACCTGAAATGGGGAAGAAAAGTCTAAAAGAAGGATGATATAACAGGAATTATCTTCTTCCACAAGGAATCAAAATTATTTGCAATATAGTCTATAGATAGCAACATACAATTATTTTCAGTTTGAGGGAAAACAGGTGTTTTCAGTTTTGTAAAAATAAATTAACCACTAAACACAAGAGATATTACATAAACATACATGAACACAGGGAAATATTATATTTAGAAAATACAAATACATCTAATTATCTCTCATTATTTTGATTTGCCCTTAATATCTAACAACGTATACTCTTAAAACAGACATTTATTCATATATCAAAATGTGATCATTTCAGAAAGACAGACAATTTAGAAAGAGGTTCTATGGGATTATCTGAAATTTTCTGACATATGAAATATAACATTAAGATAAGAGGACCATCTCTACCAACAGATACCCTTTCTTGGTAAAAATTAAATTATATTTTTTTCACAAGGATACAAGACCGATTTTTAAATTGATGTTATCTGGACTCTTTTTTCCCTGTGCTCATATAACTGAAAATACTAAAATGTTATTCGCACATGGTGAAAAGTGACTTGGTCATCTCTCCTATATATAAAGTTATTGTTCCAAATTATTAGATCTGTGCTAATGGGATCCATGATACTTAGGAAAAAAAAAAAAGAATACTGGGCTAGGTTTCTTTTTTTTTCCCCAAAAACACTTTTATTCACTCTTAAGCTGGTAAAAAAATAGCAGAGTTTATATTTTTTCTCACTGAAAGCAAAAGTTATCTGGTAATAAATAATCCATTATTTCTCTCATAATGCTGTCAGAATTATTACAGTCTTTATGTTCTGAAAGACTATAATTTACTATAATTCGTTTGCAGGACAAGAGAATAATTTGGCTAGCTCAGTCACAGAATCACTAAAATAATTTTGAACATTAAAACATTTTTAGAACATGTAGGTCATAACACAATCCAAGAAAAATCAAGAAAAAAAAAGCTAATAGAAGAAATATTACAGTGAAATTTTTAAAAAGCAGATTGATTACTCATAATTTACCAGACTTCCCTGTAAAGCTAAATGTCAATCTTGTAAAGAACAAGACAAGTACATGAAGCCTGGAAAGACCAGACCTTTATATTGGAGCTTGATAAGAAATGACAGCCACAACAATTATGCCACAAATAGTTTTTGTATATAGCTGTGTATAAAACTCTTAAGCACTTTGCTTTAATGCTCTTCCAATCCTTGTTTCTAGCAAGAGATCACCAATTTGCAGCTGACTGTACTTTAACATAGATAAAAAGACACATTAAAAGCCCAATAAAAGCATAAGTACAGCTAGAAGGGGAAAAAACATTTTGTTTGCAGGAAACTATTTTATCTATAGTTATATTTCAGAAATGAATTAGACTGAAACTGTTTTTTCTAATTTTGCAGCAAATGAGAAATTCCCCTGCTGTTGTATCTGCTCATTGAGATTCTTGGCTCAATGAACAAAATATAAATTTACAATATCCAATCCCTATTTGCTTTAGTATGTCCTTTTGCTATGGCAGTTATCTATCAATAAGTATTTTTTTCTATTTCCTTAATATTTTCCAAAATGTAAAGAAAACATTAAAGCAATCATACAGCACTTATCAAATGGGAAATAGCTGCAGTGTATCCACTGTCCAAAATTATGAGATATATGCTTGAAAAGATAACATATAAATCCATATTCTATGGCACCCCAAAATTTAGAAACGTAGCAGAAACTCCAGGCCAAATTCTCTGTCAACTACTAGGTATTTAAGGGCCTTGTTACACAGTAATTTTGGGTGGCTCCTAGAAATCTTAATTCCTGAATTGTCCACATGTTAAAACTTGAAATTGGTTTTAAGCACTTGCTATGTGACTTATAGTTATGCCATTCCAGGACAGGATTATGTCCAATATATATTACCCAGCTTGTGTTGCACTATGGTGTAGCCACTCTACATTACACCTTAGTGTAACTATCCCACTTGTCCCTCTCCTCTACTGGCCTGGATTAGGCCCACTGCACCCACCTAGGCACTCCAGATCCCTGCTTATTGGCCCCCATTCTGCTCCTGCTTAGTTTAAAAATATAAGTAGCTATACTGATTTTGAATAAGTACAAAAACATTTTCAACAGTCTATATTCCATCAGTCTTTTCCACCTTGACCATATTTGAGTTAAGCTGCCATAATTTAAAAAAAAGCAGAAGGACTTGACAATGTCATATTTGCTTTCTTGTTAATTAAAGCAGCAGCATTTTGTTTTTACTGTGCTATAATTACCCTGAAGGCTTACCAAAATCCAATACCAAAGTAGTGAATCAATGCTGTTTTTCTTTTATGTATGGAAATTGTCTTACATGAAATATACATAGACAAGGTATTTTTCAAGCATTTCTAGTGATGGAACAGTATTTCTTGAGTTGGGCTTACAGACGCTCACAATGAAAGAAAGCAAAGCAGATAGTAGCGAGCTCAGTTTATTTCAGCTTGGTATATACAGTATAGACAAAACCTAATGTTTTAAGTTTTGGGTCACGGATTAGAGTCTTATTTCCCTAGATAGTTTTCCAAAAAAACAGTACTGTATATCACTGTGACTATATCCACTGATTGTATTGTATTTTAAAATTGCAAGAAGGTTTAGTTTTTTTTCTTGGTAGAATTTAGATAGGAATCCACTAGCAATACCTTGGGTGGATTGTCTGGAAATAAAAGCAGTGGAAATGTGTTTTCATTGTGGTTAAAATCAGATAGAGCTAAAGGTCTTGATAAAGCTAATGTAGCTTTCTCCTCTTCACATTTACTAGTACACATTAACAACTGGAGATCAATCTGCAGTTTGCAAGAATGCACACCTTAAAAACAGCAAGAGATTACAGTCCCTTCAGGAGAGTAATGATAAGCAAACAAAAACACCAGAATCACTAGGTTTCCTTCCTTCCAAATCTGGCATCTCAACAATTTTAGTCAAAATCTTGAAAGGGGAAAAATGCTCAAGAATCTTCTTTTTTTTTCTTATTAGGTGTTGTGTAAAAATGATTGTATGAAGAGATGATACAGGCTATGATGTGGAGAAAAGGTAAGCAATAATTTTTGAGTTTTGATTTTTGAATTCTCCAGCCATCACTACTCTTGATTTTTCTCTCTTCTCTTTTTTTTTCTTTCCCCTCTGAGAACTAATTAGAGAAGCAGAGGAACTGAAGAGCAGTTTTCTTACTCTTCAGTTGAGAGGCCAATAATCCTGAATACCTAAACACACAAACAACAAACTTCTGTACGTAGGCAGAGAAATTCTATAGGTAGGAGAAAAATTATCTGGTGATGCAGAGACGGGAAAATGAGAAGCTCTGACTGATCAAAAAACTGCTTTTCTACCTCAGTTTTAGTTCTGTTTTGTAAGGAAAACTTTTAAATGAAGCTTACTAGCTAAGCATGCTGTTTATATTTCTGTTAAGACCACTGACTGAAATACCAGTACACTGGTTTGAAATAAGTAAACATAAATTGACTAATCCTACTCTATTTACATAAGTTGCTTGATGAAATGTACTATAGTTTGTAGGAAAGCATGAAATTAATTTTGCTCCCTTTTGAGGATTCTTCTAAAATCATAACCTTAAATTCAATCCTATACATCTGAACCTGTTATTTCAAAGAAGTCCAAGTCATCCATGCAAGCACATGTTCACTCATAATTATTGCCTACTAGAATGTTAGATATGAAAGAATTAAAAAATTAAATATTACATGTATTGATAAATATTTTAAGGGGATAATTTGATAGCTTAGAAAACGTATGGTAAACACCTGATTTTTAATTTTTTAAATAAATGAATGTCCTAGTTCGGTTTCACAGAAAGGCACAAGTTGTCCTTTCAATCCAATGAAATGAGAGGGGGAAAAAGGAGATAAATTAAACAGCATATATTTTCTAAATCTTTCATGCCAGAAAGCAGAAACACCACTGTAATGTGCTATTATAAGATGTAAAATTGAACTAACATAATTTTTACAATTATGATATTTAATTTACAGGCTTAGTTGCCTTAATTTCCTACTCAAGTTTCCATTAACTAGAGGTGCATCGATATATTGGCGGTTTATTGAATCAGCACTGACAAAAGCAAAATTAACATCATTGGCCATTGTCTTTTTTGACCTGTTTAGTCAATGTCACTGATAAATGTTGTGCGCATGCATGCATCTGTAGCATGCACATGGCCGGGAATGCAGCCCGGCAGCATGGAGAGCAGCATCCAGCCAATAAGTCTGGGGAAGGGGGAGGAGTGGCATGGGAAGGCAGCTCAAGGCACCAACAGTAAAGGAGGAAGTGGGGCAGAGTCAGGGACTGCCTAGCCAGGGCAGTGAATGTGACTCTAGGGCCGGGAGTAAGACAGAGCCATGGGCAGCCCCCGGGGGACACAAGAGTGGGGGCAGCTCCCTGCCACTGTGTACATCCCTAGGAGAGGGATGGGAGGCATTGCCCCCCCTCCAAGATTTGTGTGGGGTGAGGGTAGGCTGTCTGCTGCAGGCTCGGGGCCAAGGACTGTGCCAGCTTCTTCCTAGCAGGGGTGGGTTGGGCTCAGCTGTGCAGCACAGGCAGTAGCAGTGATGGTGCTGGGAAGGGGGAGCTTTTGGGAATCTTGGGGGGACTGTAGCCCCCAGGCCTTCCTAGTGCTGCCCCTGCTCAGGGCATTCTGCTCATGCAACGTGGCTCCTGAGAGAAAGGCAGTGGAGCAGAGTGGGCTGTGCTGGGAGAGACTTGGGGGGACTACAGCAACCCCAAAATTCATTGTAGCTCCCCCATATCTAACCATCCAAGTACTGCCACTCTCTGCCATACACAGTTGAACCCAACCCACCCCCAGTAGGAAGAGGCTGGCACAGCCCCAGCCCCTGAGCCTGCAATGGGCACCCCACCCTTACCCCATGCAAAACTTGGGAGGGCACATACCCCCCATGCCTCCCTCAGGTATGTGTGCAGTGGCAGGGAGCCACCCCCCTCCCCTGCCTCAGAGGAGCCACTCACTGCTCCACACTGCATTCCTGTAAATCAGCTAACAGATCAGTATTGGCCGATATGGCTGGTTAATAATCAGCTATTGATATCAGCTAAAAAAGTCTTTATAAGTGCACGCCTACCATTAACATATTGGGCAGGTGCAGACTCCACACATTTTTTGGTTTAAGTGGTTGGAAACTAGTCCATACCCATAAAAGGATAGAAGTTTGGAGCACAGACACAGGTTAAAAACAGCAGAAGCCAGTCTGATGGACCTGGATGGATGTAGTATCAGACTTAACCGATTTTTTTTAAATAGATCTATCCATCTTCAGTACCAGATTCCTTCCCAATTCAAGTTGGTTGCAGTCCTCAGCATCCCAGGCTCCTTTGAAGGCCCCAACTGACAGCCCTCATAGGGTAGCTTGCTAGCTGTTGGTCTGTGCTTGGTTGCTCTGAGATGTCAACTGCAGGCAGGTGGGGGTAGGGAAGAGAGCTTCTCTAGCCCAGGAATTTTCTATCTTTATACAATGTCCTTCTTGGGGGTGGGGGAGGGGAAGAAGGCCCCTTAGTAGCAAGGATCAGGCCCCTCAGAGCTCTGTGGAATGGCAGGTACCTGGCAGCGGGCACCCAGCATGATTTCACTACTCAAACCACGCTGTTCACAGGCGCTCCAAGGAAGATCACATGGTTTCCAAGCCTCAGGCCTGCATGAAACCCCTGGGGCTGCAACACTGTAGTAGCTGCAATCTCCCAGCCCCTGAGTTTTCATATACCCCTGGGACTGAGAGGTTGCATTCATGCCCTGTAACTCCCGGGACCCAGATGAATCCCAGCACTGGGAGGTATGTTGCTGGGACCCAGTGTCCACAGCTATGGCACTCTGGGACCTAGCAGCTGCAGGGTTCTGCCAGCACCCAGAGTTGGCAGCTTCTAAGGTATAGAGTCCCCCTGGCTGGGAGATGCAGCTGGTGTGATATCTAAGCCTCTAGGCTGCATAAAACCCCTGTGCCTGGGAGATCACAGCTACCACAATCTACCAGCCTTGGGGCTATGTGAAACCCCCACTGTTTGGAGACCACAGCTGCCATAATCTCCTAACCTCAAAGTTGAATGAAAGCCTAGGGACTAGGATATCACAGCTACTGCAGTTTCCCAGTGTGGGGGGTTTCATGCAGCCTTGAGGCTGGGAGATGATGGCAGCTGTGATCTCCCAGCCTTTGAAACTCCAGAGAATAGCCTGGAGCAACTGCAGGAATCACAATGGGTGCCTGATGGCAGTAGTGGCTGGGCTGCAGGGTATGCCATAGTGACCCACTCTAGAAGCCTAGGGCTGAACACAGGGGAGGGTCCGTGGTGACAGCAGAGGGTTTGGGGCATCTGCCTGACAGCCAATCGGGGATGGCCCCTGCTTGGCTGCGATCAGTCGCCTTCAGAAATCTCTGACATGCTGGGAGGCACGCTGGAGCATCCCCTGCCTTCTGGCCTCAGCCCATGAAGGCATCTGCATGATTCCCCCACTACCAAAGCACAAATGTATATTCCATTAGCTCCCACTCCTATCTATACATCGTAGAGAAACCCATGTAGACTGGATCGATTCTGCATTGGATGTTTTGCGCGTCTGTACTTAGCCATTATGTAACTTAAATTTTAAAATGTATGTTAAAAAGGTCCACAGCTACATATTTGCAGTGTATGATATTAAAAGAAAATCACGTCAATTAATTTTTATGTTAAAAGTTTTTGGGACAAAACAAAAATGACGTTTAGTAATTCACTTGAATACTGTTGGTGTTAAAGACATTTGTTTCTGTATGTGACCTGTGATTGTCTCCAAATAGAAGATACTATATTTTTTTTTTGAGGAGGATGGACAGGGCTTTGCAAAATTCATGGCTTTTCAGGTATTTTGTTCTGGCCTCCTTGTTTAATGTGTGCCCCAAGCATTATTTGCAAAACAGCATTCAAAAGCTATTCTTATAGAATTTTCCAAGATTCTCATCACTGTAGTTTCTGAACACTTCAGAAACAGTGGATTTTTTCCATACACATTGCTCTGAGAAAAGCAGGTATTATTCCCATTTTGCAGAATGGAGAAGTGAGTGTGACACATTAAGGTCAAAAGTGTATAGTCACTTTCCAGAGTTCATTTCCAGATGCCTAGATCCTGATATTTTACAGGGCTTAGCAGTTCAAAGCAGTTCATTTGTGCAGAAAGCAGATCTCACTGGCTTCAGTAGGAATTATGAGGATTTAGCACTTCTGCAAATTAGAACTAGGTACCTCAGGAAACTGAACTTCAGAAAACATGAAACACACGAACAGCAAGATTCAGAAGTGGAAATTAAGTACCTGTGAAGAGTCAAGAGTGGTTTTGGGGAGGCGGGGGAAGGAAGGGAAAGAAAAGGAGAACAGGAACAATTTTCTTGAGGTCAAGAAGAATTAGGATATTGTATTGGTGAAGATTCTGTTATGAAGCAGTCAGAGACTTCAGTAAGAGCACTGTCTGGGGAGCACAAGGTGCAGAAGCCAGACTTGAGAGAATGGAGGACTGAGTTGCAGAGAGGATCTTCAGAAAGTGTTTGAAAGTAGTATGTTAAATGGGCTTTGAGACAAGAAGAGGCATTAAGACCAAAGGCAGTGATTATTCTGGTTTTTTGTTTCATTTTCTTTCTGATTTATGGGAGAACTGAAGCTTATTTCTATTGTGAGTTAAGCAAAAGAGTAAAGGAGGAACAAAAATAGACATCACAAAATGATATAGGTGGGGATCATTGGGCAACCAGAGGGATTAGAGAAGAGAACATGAAAATCTTCTCCAGCTGAAATAGGGAAGGAAGAGGAATGAATTGTAGAAGAGCATAGGAAAGGTAAGGGAGGTCAAATATCTTGTTGATTTTTTCTTAGAAATAATCGGCACATATTTTGTGTGGAAAGAGGTGGCTAAAAGAAAAGGGAGAGGTCGGACAGAAGACAAGTAGTCACCTAAGAATGGTAGTTTGAAATACTTGGGGGAAAAGTGTAGAAGGGCAATGTTAGCAAAGATTGGGAAATACAGTAAAGAGTGGTTAAAAGAAAGAACACAAAAAGGTAACTGACAGATGCAATGGTATATTAAAAGCCATGGAGAAGTTGCAGAAGAATCCCATAAAAGTTCTGAGTTTGTCTGTGCAGCAGCATGTCCTCCCTCTTCCCCACTCCTCCCCAACCTGTTCAAGGAACTACCAGGATATTTGGGGGCAGTATTGGGACATTCCAGGTACGGAGTTGCCCAAGATTGCACAGACCTTCTTCAGGAACTAAGAATGATGTTCCTTCCCTACCAGGGAGGAGGAAGAAAGTAGCTCATGTACACTGAAAATAGCTCTTACTCCATAGTCACGACATTCTCCCTTCTCTGTAGAATATTGTATGCAAAGTGAAATATATTTAATAGATGCAGTTGAGAATGACCTACCCCAAAATGTTCCACATTAAAAAAGGTGGAAAGCAGTAAGGGAAAGGAGAAGAGAAGGGAGCATGAGAAGAAAGACCTCTTTAAGAGGAAAACTACAGAGAAAACATTGGACAAAATGACTTGGTTTCAATGAAAACCATGAACAGAAATATCTGCATTCATATTAAAAACAGGGGTGGAGGGGGGGGTAAGGGGTCTGAGGCTGGGTCTCCCACATTTCTAGTGAGTAAATCAAGGCACTGACATAAGGAGAGGTGGAAGTAATAACTCTTCCTTCTCCTCTTCACTGGTTTTGTCAATGCCATAAATCCCCTAGGGAATCTAGCTTTCTGCTTTTTTTTTTTAAATGACTGGAAACAATGCATTTTGGAAAATTCCAAACAGAGTCGGATTTGGGGTTGACCCAAAGCACTTCATTTTCTTTTTCATTTCAGCCACAAAACTAAAAAGTCAATTATTCATACAGCCTTAAACCTGACATATTTATGTGCCCAGACAGCAATTATACTTATCACAGGCTAGAAGGCAATACAGTACTTTTCCCCAGACTCAGCCTTACAGGGGAAAAAAATCTCAAACCTTTCCTTCTAATAAAACACTAACGAGGTACTTTACAAATAGTATCTTTAGTCTGCGTGGCAGGACTAGATGTATATGCAAGAAAATGCCTGGTCTTGGGAAGAAATGCTATGTTGCTCTGAAGTTTTGTTCTAAAAGTTTCTGGGTAAAATACCAGAACAATAGTTTCTGAGCTATACAAAATGCAGTAGAATTTTCCTATGTATTTGCCTCTGATCCAGGTTAATTCTTGGAGTTCTTTCCTTGGAACTGAGCATTCATCTTGGTCTAAGATTTTTGTAAGAAGGGTTAGGTTACATGCTATTATAACTTTGACTGCTCTAGGACTTGTGTCTGTGTTCAAATAATATGAATCTCTTGAAAAATATACTCCAATTCCTTATCACTGATCTGTCTTCCACTGGGAAGCCAAGGTAGCATGAACAGCAGCAAAAGTCAAAGAAGCTTCACTACTTAATTACATTTAGGCCACCTTTACATGTACAATTAAAGGAGCGATGGGATCTAAGGCACAGTCCACACAATCGTGCCACCTGGTATGCCACATGTGCATGGCAGGAAGCAATCTTCTGGGATCACACATTAGATCTCATCTCACTTTATTGCAAGTAAGTCTCAATGGCTGGGAGTCCCTTCAGTTGAGGGACTCCCATCTGTGGATGTACCTCATGTACCCCAGAATTTGGGGAATTGTAGTTGTTGTGAACTCCCCAGGTCCAAGGGCTTCACATACCCCCTAAACCTTGGAGATTGCTACAGCCACTGTTCCCCAGTTGCCATGTCCCTCAGCTGCTATGAGTCAGCTGGGTCCTAGTGCCCAGTGTGCAGATTGCATTGTAGGCGGTGACTCATGACACCACCTAAGAGGCCAAACCCTCGTAGTGTTTCATAGGCTAAAAGCGACTAAGTGATTATAA
>JAGPOW010003316.1:16562351-16573145 GCA_030014935.1 Caiman crocodilus
GGAAATCAAAGCCTAGTGCGGGAAAAAGAAATTAGTTAGAGAGCGTTCGTTCTCGCCCTAGGAGTCTGTGGAAATTAAGGCTCTCAAGGTGCGACACCCAGCATCCATAACTACAAGCCTCTGGGTCCCTGTGCTGCCAGGACCCACAGTTGGTAGCTGCTGGGGCTGAAAGCTCCCATAGCTGTGGGACTCTCAGCCCCAGCTAGGCATGGTATACCCCCGCAGCTGGGAGCCTCATCATCTGATAGGGCTCCCAGCCACAGGAGACCCTGCTATACATGCTATCAATAGCAACCAGTTTTGAAGTTAGTGCTCATTTTTTAGGTTTAACTTTATAGCTGGTTGGTGCTTTCTATGGTGTGCCAAGTACTTTGTATGTATAGCAGTTCTTCAGATAATTGTAACATTGACCAGTTAATTTCGTGATATCTGTAACATGTAGAAGGTGACTTGTATAAAAAGGAAAATACTGTACACAAAATAAAAGACAAAAAATGGCGATTTCTCCCCCCCAGTCAATTTCATTATAGAGATTGGACCTTCAGGTCAGATTTCCACTATGAAAGAGATGGAGTCAGAATCTTCACACATTTAAAAAGATAATTTTTGCTAACAGGGTGATTTCTAAGCAATTCCAGAGAAAGCTCCAATGAATTTATATAAGTTTAATACCCAAACTCTTGAATACATGAAGGGCAATACTTATGCAGTGCTTTTGGTGTGCTTTTAGATAGATTATATGATTTTTTTCCTAATCTGTATTTAAAACTGACACATCGTTCTGATCCTTAAATAAGACAGATAGCAAAATCAGCAGCAAACCATATAGTATACAGTTTTACGCTAAGAGTTTAATATATACTACTGTTTTCCATAAATTTCAGTCAAGCTCCTTCTAAAACATCTGCTTCTTTACAGCATTATTTACAAGTTTGATGGTTTAACCCCATTTTAAACACATAAATTAATGTTGAACCTTTTAATGCAGAGTATTACCCAGTCATCTGATCCAGAAGTTAATTGAAACTGTACTATAGTCATTGAAGAACTTTCATCATGATGTAAACAAAAACAGCACAACAGCAGGGCTTTTTTTAATCTGTGTCCATTCATTCCCCCAATCAGTAAGAAAGACCCAACTTTTCATATTCCAAATCCTCTACGCTGCTTACATTAATGAAGACACATTAAAAAAAATCCAATAATTTTCTTGAGAATTTAAAGTAGTGACCAAAAAAAAAGTACTATTAGACACTGTGGTAGAATGGTTAGGGCACTAAGCAAGGAAATGAGAAACAAGGTTTCTGATCCCTTCTGAAAATATACCAAATAGAAATGGATTTCAATGCTTTTAATTTATCAGAATAAATTATTGGCAGTTTGTCACACTGTGATCCTGTTTGTTTCATTCACCTTTTTTGTTCCAATGGGTTTGCATTGTTGGGTGGTATGGCTAGGATTCAAAATGACCTATGTATATTGGAGAAAATCCAAAATCAAATCAAATGAAAGTAATCAAGGACAGACACAGAATTCTGCATTTGGGATGGAATAACTGAATGTACAACTCCAGACTAGGGAAATGATTGGCTAGACTATAATACTGCAAAGAAAAAACAGGTGTTGCAGCAAACCATAAACTGCAGAATTCACAGTGTGTTTTTGTTGCAAGAAAGCAAACAGTATTTTGAACTCTATTAATAAGAATGTCAGTTGTCATAACAGGCCCTAGGTATGACCTAACCAGGGCCAAATAGAATAGTGTGTCCAGTTTTGAGCACCATACTTCTAGAAGAAGATAGAGAGATTAGAAGGAGAGAGACTAAAATGGCTAGAGGCCTGGGAAACATGATTTATGAGGAAAAAAGTGGAAAAACTAGACTTATTGCATTTGGAGAAGAGTAGGGATTTGATAACACTCTTCAAATACCTGAAGGGAAATTATAAAGGGGAAAGAGAGACCTTTTCCTGTGGCTATAGGCAGTTCTTTAAGTACATACAGGACTAAGAGCAGTGGCCTCAAACTGCAGCAGAGGAAATTTATTTTGGAGATTATTTATTTAATTTTATTTATTCAATGTATACACCACCCTTCCCAACCAATGCTAAGCAGGACTTACAATAAGAGAACAGAATAACTGAAAGAACAAGAAAACAAAACAACTTAAAGGGTAACTAGAACATCCACATAAAGAGGAAACCCCATCCCCTAAAAAAAATATTTCAGTCTGGCTTTGTTTGCTAGATGCATGGCCAAATAGGTAGGTGCTTCTGAAAAATGCCCAGGCTCAGGCTCTGAGGTAGGGAGCTCCCGACCTGAGGAACAACTGCTAAGAATGACCTCCCATGATTTTTTGCCAAGAAGGCTTAGTATATTAATGGTACTTACAGGAGATTGCCCACGGCTGATATTAGGGATCATGGAAGGGTAAGAGAAAAGGTGGTCCTTTAGGTATATTGGACGCAAACCATTTAGGATCTTATAGGTCAAACCCAGAACCTTGAACCGTGTCCATAAAGCTACTGGGAGCCAATGCAGAGTCAGAAGTACTTGAGTTACGTGCTTCTAATGACCAGTTCACTCCTGTCAAAAGGTGGGTTGTCATGCTCTGTACCAGCTGAAGCTTCCAGACCATCTTTAAGGTCTGCCTGCATAAAAAAAGCATTGCAATATATTAGCCTCAAGGTTATGATGGTATCCAGATCTAAATCTCAAAGGAACAGTTGCAGCCTTCTCACCAAATGAAGTGAAAGATGCTCCTTACCATCACTTCCACCTGTAGATCTAGGTGCACCAGACATTTCAGAAACACTTCAAGGCTGCAAACCTGAATGACGAAGGGAGTCTGAACCGCATAAATGGTGTCCTATTCCCCCCATTGTGCAAGTCAAGAAGAGCAAAACATGTCCAACATGTGCCAACATTTCATAGGGTTGCCCAGTTACTATCCAGGACAGCTACATCATTGTAGCTGTCAATGGATATTATGGAGGCCATAAAGGCCAGCTCCAATCCTGAAGAGGAAGCCTCAGTGTAGATGGTGAAGTCCAGAGAACAGTGAGTATCATCAACACCATGTTCAAGACTAGCTTGGCAAACTCAGGGAATCAGCTGTGCAGTGGGGTGGTGCATACACCACTAAAATCAGCAACTTAGAGCATGGAGAGTAGGAAGAACTTTCCAACTATGAAGGTGGTCAAGCACTAGAAGAGGCTATGTAGAGAAATTGTGGAATCTCCATTCCTGGAAAAGAGCAGATTACACAGACACTTGGCTGGGATGGTCTAGGCAGAGATGATCCTACTTTGGTTTGTCTACAGAACTGGACTAAATGATGTTATGAGGCCTCTTTTCAGCCCTACTTTCCTATGATCCTATATACAATTGTACATGAGGACATTAACATGCGATAATAAAGTTTATTTACTGTAGATTCTTAATATCCATTATATATGTTTTATAATATAAGGTATACAAAATTATATGATATGTTCTTTAGACTGCTTTGGAATTTTCTAGCCTGTGTGTTAAGATTTCTAATGACTGAGTAAGTCCAAGAGAGATTTTTCTTTCTTTTCTTTCTTTCTTTCTTTTTTTTTTTTAAAGAAACAACTTAATCTGTACAATTTTAAATATATATTTAGGAATGCCATAAACTTTTTTTTTTTTTTTTATGCAATGGTCCTTGATTTCTGTTATGAAACAAAAAGGAAAAAAAATTACCGCATGGAATTCAGAAATGAATGTAGCTATTTGCTACCAGAAATGCCATACTAATGTTTCAGTTTAAGCCTGATATTTTTCCCATTCATAAATTCAGTAATGTAACAATGACACTCCAGGAGCATGTTAAAGCATGTTAACAGGATTTTTTTTTTGATTTTTTTTTTTGTGGATTGGCCCTGAGCCTAATACAGACCACCTTCAGTGATGCATTTTAAATCACTCAAAATCACATTAACTAATCAGGTAAAAAACCAAACAAATCCAAAAACAAACAAATAAACTCAGGCAAATCTTTTATAATTTATTCAACAGAATAGTATTCATTTAGGCAAACTACAGTAATTTCTGTGTGCACAGTCTGGGAACTGTGCCCTTGGAAATGTGGTTGAATTCCCATTGCCTGCATTTTTCAAAACTAGTCTGGACATGAAGTAAAAGTTTGATATGAATAACAACCCTGAAGTGAGGTATCATGGACAAACTGATATTTTGTGAAGTCTTTACTAGGAGTTCTTCTGCTTACTACACACTATAATTATTATTTGGGATTTGAGGCCTTGTGTATAGATTTTAAATGAGCAAACTACATTTATATAGATTATAGAAACCATTCAATCTAGTTATAATTTTATAAATATACATTAATACAGTTCACCTTCTGAAAGGTTTCTCATATTAAGATTAGTAAAACATAACTTTTTGCTTGTGTAATTTTGTTTTTGGTAGATGGATAACATCCCACTACACCCCCTTATTTAGAAGATGAAGCAATGCACAAGAGCCAGAAAACAGGCATTTCTATTCCTTTGTCACTAAAGACATGATTATCCTGCAGTCATTTCCTAGCACACTCTGCCACCCCATTTCTTAACCTAAAAAATGAGTTGGTAAATTTTTACTGGGAATTACTATCAAGTATACTAAAGGTTAAGCTTTCTAGAGCCACTACAGAAGGATGCTGCTATCAAGGCTTCAGTCTTTGATACACTTGAGTAGTTCTTGTAAACTACCATGGAGTATTTTTGTTAGCACCTTTTTGGATGTGGAATATGAGAATAAGAAAATGTATGTGGGGCATGCTCAAAGCAACTCTGCTACAGTACGATACTGTCAGGGTGCAGATGTACCCTAGTGATATATCTACATCACACTCACTGCTTTGACTGTAGTCATGTAGACATATCAGAGCTAGTTATAAAATAGGTACCACTGGAAGTGTAGTCACAGCAGCATGCAACTCTACATAGGCTGTAAAATCTACTTCAGAAGCTGAGTAAATACTCAGATGATTAGTCCATGCTGAGCTCTGTGGTATACTACTAGCACAGTACTGGAATTGATTAATTTAATGCTAGCTCAGGTATGACTAAATGACCTACAATCACAGCAGCGACTGCAGCGTGGACATACTCAGTACAAATGGGATGTCACACAGCTACTCTGTGCTCCACTTTCCCAATCTGTGAACTGGAGAAGATACCTACCTTTGATTAGTACCTTAAGATCTACAAATAAAAAACACTCCATAAGTGTAATTATGTGACTTATGTAAGAGTAACTATTACTGCAAACTACATTATTCACATCCTAATTAAAAACAAAAATCGAGCAGACCTTCGCAAAAATACCAAAATAAAAAATAAAATAGGTAAAGGATACCGCATTAGTACTGTTGAGTTACTGAACCTTTAACGGACACTGATAAAATGGAACTCATTAATAATTTGGTAATTTCAATGACAGAAAGTGAATTTATCAAGAAAGCAATCAAGTTCTGGACATCTACATTATAATGCTAATACAAAAATATATTCCTTTATAGGAAACTGCATGACATGAAACAGGAAAGAAATGTTGGTAAGACAAATGAAAACTGTTCCACTGTGTACTACTTTTAATTAACGTATTGGAAAATCCAAACCAAGGTATCTGGGAAAGGTAGGATTATTTTTTCTAATTAATTCAAAGTAAAAGTATCTTGGCAATACTTGAAAGTCTGAAATCAATCTTTTAGAACAAACTGAAATACAAGTGTTAATAAGCACATGTGTACCAACATAACTGGAACAGCTTTAACCTTGAATATTTTAGCTTTAGCAATTTAATAACGTTATTCATATGCCTTTGGTTCCTCGGATTCATTAGACTACTGGCAGTGACCAGCAACTGAATTAGTAGTTCTTAATTGTACTAGGTTGTTCTAACTGTTTTTGTGGAGCAACTATAAAAGAAGGTGAAGTTTACCAAAGATCCTGCAGCAGCAAAGCTGAAGGCTTTTTTTTTTTTTTTTTTTTTTTTATCTTTCTGCATCACTAGTTCCTTTGACCTCCAATCAAAACTCTAGCTCCTTCCTCAGCCTTCGGTTTGTGGCCAAACTCTTCTTTCAACTGTAGTACTTTCTTTCTTCACCTTCAATCTTTCCAAATTCTGTAATTAAAATTATTTTATTTCCCACTATTTCAAGAAGATGCTTTCTCAGTCACACCCTTGTCTTTATCTCTCTGTCCTTTCCACACACAAGTTCAAACTCCACTCACTAAATTTGAAAAC
Source organism: Caiman crocodilus (assembly GCA_030014935.1). Lineage (NCBI taxonomy): Eukaryota > Metazoa > Chordata > Crocodylia > Alligatoridae > Caiman > Caiman crocodilus. Next base: position 16,568,629 of record JAGPOW010003316.1, read on the forward strand.
TTCCTGTAGGTCTACCCATGCCAAGCATCTCCTTTCCTGTTCCTTGTCAGCACAATCCATGCCATGTGCCACCTCTTTTGTACCTTGCTTCTCCCGTCTCCTCCTTCACTTCTCACCTTTGAGCCTTTTGTCACTCTATCCTACACCTTGAGAATAATTTTATCCTTCTAATATACTTCTTCTGCTTACTGCTGCCCAAAACTTCTAGACTGAAGCAAATATTCCTGCATCTTGACAATGTATGTCATGCCATGGGGTATTAGAAAACTGACAACTGATGTCTTTCACTTCCTGAAAGCCAGATTTCTTTTGTATCCTGAGGAGAGAAAGGGGCACATGAGGAATGTGGCTATTTCTTGGCCAAGACTAAAATCAAGAAGCAATGCATGTCAGAGAAAGAAAATGTATTCCTTGAAATGTTTGTCAATGTCAAAATATCAGTTTTATTTATCTAAACTGGAATACAAGAGGAAAATATAATTTCCCTTATTTGTACAGAAATACGTAGCGCAAGCAACAGAAAACATGGAAATAATTTATATATATGCAAATAAACCTACATTTCAAGTATAGGTTTCTCAGCTTTAAGAAATATTATTTTTCTAACAACAGCTGGATATAAGTTTATAATTCTTGTAATATTTTTCCACTTATTTTATTTCAGTGATGCAAATTTTGACACTACATACAACAAAGGGACTGAAACATTACAATTAAGATGTTTTACATAAAAAACAGAACACAACAAAACAATGCAATGACACAAGCTGTATAACTCAGAGAATCAGCAGAATTGGATATCTCGCAGAACGGAATGCATACGTAAAATTCATGACAAAAATTCAAGATACAAATTAATTTTTTGTAAGAGCACTTATAGCTATACACGATAGTGAAATTATGGACTAATGAATAGGGCACCAGCCCTGGGCAGTGACTTAGAGGTGGTGCAAGAATGGCACCCACTGCCTTCCCAGCTGCCATTACACAGGTACAAAGATTCCTTGTTACACTTCTGGCTATACCATCTGCTATCAGAGTAATCTTGGTCACCAATGAATGGATCAAATCTATTTTGACTGCACTGGCCATGTCCACATGAGCATGGACATTTAGTTCCCTGGGGACAGCTGGCAGCAGCACACCTTGTGACACCACTAGCTGTCCCCAGGGAACACTTGTGCCACATGGGAGGCTGGGGCCAGAGTTTAATGTGAAACAATAAACTCTGGAATAGTTTGAACTGGAGTAAATAGCTCCCAGGCACAGCTTCTACACTTGTGACTAGAACAGCAGCAGTTTGAAGCAGGGCACAGCTGGCTGAGCTAACTAGGCACAAATGACATCCATGATCCATGATTTCCTGCATTTCAGTTCAGGAAATTATTCTACCATAAGACAGTACTGTCCCCTGAGTTAATTAGTTTGCTGCACCGTAATACAAGTGCACATGTAGACAGTGATGCTTTTCTGTGGAGCTAATTAGTGTACACCACAATAAAGCACACATGTACAGGCACCTATTATATACCAGCACATCAAAATTTGATGACAATGTTAATCACAGACTAAGTACTTAACATCTATCATATCAGTAAAATCTAGTTTTAGACCAATGTATTACCACTATTTACAGAATAATTTTCTTGTAAGACCATCATTTTGTCACTTTTGAAGCAGCACCAACAGTGTGTCAGAACAATACATTAACCCATTTAGTTGATCTGGTACAAACTTGTGTGCAAATATGCATATACCGGTATACTAATCACATCAGCTTAGCTTCCACCTAGGTCATCCACACACAAAACTGCACTGATTTAACCAGGGCATTCATGCCACAGAGCAGTGTTTAGTGAAACATTATAAAGCCAAGGAATGAGGTAGAAAGAACACAGCCAGAGCAGAGAAGCTCCCTAGTACTTCCACACCACACTCTGAATACACAATATTATTATTTAACTTATATGCAACTTTGTAAGAAGAGCAGGCCTCATTTTTCAGGTGTTCATCACATTCAGTCTCCATTCATACAACAGTTCACTGCTGCCAGGAGCAGCGCATGCAGCCATTTGCTGCTTCCAGGATCCAAGAAGGGAACCCAATATAATTAGGTCAGTGTAGGGGGGAAGGGACAGGTAGGATCAAGGAGGGCTAGTGGGTCTGGGCAGGGGAGTGGAAACAGCACAGCCCCAGGGCTGGACCTAGCAGTTGAGCTTTCCCAGTCCCAGGGTTGCACTGGGAACACATGCAAGATCAAGTTAATCCCCTCATAGATCAGATTAACCCAATATCAACCTGAAGTAGCACACTTACTCAAGTGAACTAATTTAGATTGCGCACATCATTTTGGTGGCAATTAAAGCCCTTTGCATGCCTGTATGTTTCGGCATTTAGATCGACCTAACCCAATCTAAATGTAATGCCTGTACATATTCGCCAGACAACAGCTTTTTCTTCTCTGTTCTTCAATCACCCTCATTTCCTGTTTATCAACTACAACTCTCAAATTATTTTCTGCACTAAACCTTTATGAAGAACTACCGAAGAAAAAAGAAAAACCTAAAGCATTGCTTAATTAACACAAAAGAATGTATCCCTTTACTCAAATATAACAGTGCATAATAAGACAGACATGATATGGCTGCAAACTAAACATAAAGCTTCCCACCTCTCCCATTCAAAAATGTGTATATATGTTTTTAACAGACATTGGAATAGTTAAAATTCTCCCACCTCAGGACCCACTTATTTATACCAATTATGGCTGAAATTCATCTGAGTCATGAACAGCAACTACAAAAAAGGATGGCCATTCTTTTATTAAAAAGAATTTTAATAGTGGGGGGTTTTAATAGTGGGGAATTTATTATTTTATCTCCTAGTCACTGATACTTGGGGCCTTAGACCTTATCCTGTAAGCCAAACAAATGTTAATCAGCTTAGTGATATTCTGCTTAGTGACCATATTGGAAAGCAGTCACACGGTAAGGTGAAAAACCTGCTCTGATTGCCCTTCACTTGCACAGCTCAGACTTGCAACTAGGGGCTTGGTGAGCAGAAGCAGGACTAAGTAGGATCTGCTCACTGCTCCAACTGGGCAGAAAGGCCCACTGCCATGTCAGCTGCAGTAAGACCAGACAGACCCAGGGAAGCAGCTTCCCTGGGTCTCTCTAGTCTCATTGAAACTGGCACACTAGCTCTGGACTGTGAGCAGGGCTGTTGGGTTTAAGCCCTGGAAACCCAGCTCTCAGTGCAGAGCTGCCACATCTCTATGACACCAAACTGCTTCCCTCTCCAGTCTCATCAAGCTGTAGCAGCTCTATGCTAAGAACAGGGCTGTCAGGGCTTATTCTCTGTACAGAGCCAGTGATAATTTCATTGAGACCAGAGACCACCAGGGCTGCAGCAATGATATAAAAAAGATTGACTGTATCAGAAATCAGGCTAATGTGGCCAATAAGTTAGCCGATAAATACCTGTGCACGTGCGCAGCCACAGAGCAGCATGCAAGCAGCGAGGAGCACAACCCAGCAGCATGGAGTGCTGTGTGCACCTGGTAAGTCTATTGTGGTGAAACGGGAAGAGGGAGGGAAGGAGGTGTGGGGGGTAAATCAATGCCCCCACATGGTGAAGGAAGGAGTAGGGCTGGGGTAGGCACTGCCTTGCTGGAGCGGAGTGGGTGCGGGATGGAGCCACAGCTCATATGGGAGGCATGGGAAGTGGGGGCAGCTCTCACTGCTTGTCTGGGTGGGCATGAGAGAGGGTGGGGCATGTGCCCCTGGATCTGCATAGGACAGGCCAGGCAGGCAGCAGCTGCAGGCTAGGGCCAGAGGCCACACTGTGCTGCATTCAGGGTGGGTGGCAGCAGTACTGGGAAGGGACTATGGCAAAATTTGTGGTGGCTGAAGCCCCCTATATAGGCCACCTCCCAGCACTGCTGCTGCCCACCCTGAGTGCAGTGCCGCAGCCTACTTGGCCTGCCCAGCACAGATCTGGAGGCACATTCCCTTCTGTCCATGCCCTCATGGACAAGTGGCAGGAGCAGATGTGGGAGCCTCCTGACACATCCTCTGCATGAGCTGTGGCTCTGACCCACACCTGCCCTGACCTGGCTGGGCCACTCCCTCCCTCACCATGGGGGGCTTTACTCTGCCTCCCCACTATTGCGCTTCCTTCCCCCTCCCCTTTCACCACAGCAGACTTACCAGCTGCACACAGCTGTACTGGAAATCAGATTGTATCGGCCAATATGCCTCCTTAAAAGTCAGCTATCAGTATCAGCCCCCAAAATATCTATCGGTGCACCTTCCCAGCAACACACTCCTAGCCACCATAGATGTCACCAGCCTATATACAATCATCCCACACCAGGATGGCATCCAAGCCTGCCTTACATATCTACAGGAACAAGATTTCAACTCAGAATACAGACCCAAAGATATTACTGACCTTATACACTTCATCCTCACACACAACAATTTCACTTTTAATAATCAACACTTCCTCCAGATGAT
>JAGPOW010003316.1:16576209-16592551 GCA_030014935.1 Caiman crocodilus
ACATTAGGAAGAACTTCTTCACAGTCAGAGTGGCCAAGGTCTGGAATGGGCTCCCAAGGGAGGTGATGCTCTCCCCTACCCTGGGGGTCTTCAAGAGGATGTTAGATAGGCTTCTAGCTGGGGTCATCTAAACCCAGCACTCTTTCCTGCCTATGAAGGGGGTCAGACTCGATCTACTGAGGTCCCTTCCGACCCCAACATCTATGAACCTATGAATCTATGACTAATGCATTTCCAAGGATTTAATGTATTTTAATGAATGTTGTATGCCCATTTTAAATTTCAACAATATGTTTATTCTGACTTTAAAGTACACTACTATACCACATATCTACACTCACATGCATGTTCATGAACTAATAACTTCTCAAACATTGTGCATTACTACCACACCACACACAAAACATGATCCAACAATCACAACAATGTTATTCAGTAATTAAAAGCGTCTCTACTATCAGTGTTGTGATTAGGTCTAGGAACCTACAGCAAAATATTACAGTATTTTTAAACGAGTGTATTAAAATTTGCAAGAGCAATGATTTTCAGGAAATATCTGAGAAGTCACCAGATTTTAAAGATCTACTTTGTGGAAAAAAAACTAACTCCAAAATCAAGAAAGACCACTACTAAAGGTTTTTAAAATTATGTATATGTGTGCGCATGCATGCCCACACATACACACAGACACAAACACACATACACATAAGTTACATATATCACCACTGCAATATCAAGGTTGATTATTTTGGACAACAGTTTTACAAGTACAGATATAATATTTACAGATGGTGTTACTTTCTGCAAGAAACATCAACAGAAAAAATGAGAGGTAATTATTCTGTATTTTTTAGTTAAACATAATGTCTTTTGGGGGCAGAAATTTGCTCTTGTATAGCCCATCAGACAACCTGGGCTAAATATTCTTTCCAAGAAGTAGTATGCACAGTCACTTTGAATGGTATCTAATGTTGACAACATAGGTAGTACAATAGTTTGAATGACTCCCAAATACTCATTTTTAAATCATGAGCAGTGGGGGAAGTGGGGAAAGAGTCAATATAATATCAAAAGTTGCCTTTCTTGACTCCTTGTGCAGGAACAAGAGTCAAACTTGAATTTCTGAATTCTTTCCAGATAGAATTTTAGGACAACTCCTCCAGCTTTTCAAATGACCAGAACTCTTTTGACTTCTGTGAAGTTGTACTGTTGTACAACAGTCAAGATTAGGACCTTTATTTTTTCTAGCATCCAGAAGGGATCAGAACACCCCCTTTTATTGGAAATGGGAGTACAAAACAGGAAGAACCCAAAGGAGCTAGGATCTTAGGGAAGAAGTAAAGCAACAGACATTGTCACCGTGAAAGAATAGTACAGATTCATTAATGCTGCTTAAGGAAACTATATTAACCTTTAACAGTGATTTAGCCTCAGCAGCAACAGCAATATGGTACTTAGATGTTTGACAGGAACGTGGAAGGAAAGAAAAGACTGCAGGATATTCAAGAGTACATCAAGCAAGCAAACAAACCTCATTCAAATTCAGTAGCCTTGTATGCTTAAATCACTTCCATACTTTTGAAAATATCACCTCAGTTTCAGCCTTCAGGGCAAAAAAAAAATGAGCGTAAAGGTTCTACACTACACAAACTTGTCAACAATATTAGAGATTTGAATGTGATCAAAATGGTGAGCACTTTTTCCAGGTTTCATTTAGAAAAATCAAGAAAGACTAAATGCTCTGTGCCCTTCTAGGGCTAGGGACAGACATTCATAAAGCCTGAGCCTGAATTGATTCAATCTTTGCAGTTTAGTTTAACCTGTCTAGGCTAAATCAGGTTGTATCTACACAGACATCCCAGACAATCAGGCACATGCCTACAGTGGCTCAGGCTACAAGTTGAGGGCCCCAGAGCAGCCCTCCCTTCCCTTCCAAAATGCTGACCTGTGGGCATGGCCAGGCCCTGGGAGGGCACTCTGATTAGGGAGGGATTCCCCCCTCTCCCTATGACCAGCCCAGAAGGCTAGGGACAGACCAGCTTCTGATCACTTAAACCAGTTTGTGTGTAATGTCTGTCCCTAGCCAGGTAAGACATGACAGGATCTTATACATAACACATACAATATGTGTATGGCAAAATGCATGCTTGTGAGATACACCATCAGATGCAATCATGCCTCCTGCCAATGTAGGGAAAGCCCCAGGGCTCCCCCTGCACCAGCAAATAGCAAGCTCCTGCGGCTACAAGCCCTGCAGTTGACAAGGCTCACAGCCAGGGCAGCAAATGGGACTCTGCCCCAGCTTCAAGTCTCTTCAACCGCAGGGCTTACAGCTCTGCAGTGGTATACCTCTGTGGCTGGGAGCACAGGGGAGCACCTGGCCACATATTCAATTAATGGTGTAAATTCCACATTTTGGGGGCAATAACTTTGTGGCTTATTCTTTGTTTTATCACACAAAAAACTGATTGACCGTGTAGCTTGGTCACAACTTAAAACGTGCTAAGCTGGTTAATCATGTCTTAAGTGCATCATGTAGACGGGGCCTTTGACAAGGTAACTAAAAAACAAACCACCCCCCTCCAAAAAAATCCTATGCTAAATGAGACACCCAATATGGAAATGCTATAATCATAAATGTCCACATTAATAGAATGACTAGCACTTATATAGAATTCAAGCAACAAGTCATTAAAAGTGATAAAGAATAGGTGCAAAATTCCTTGGTACTTAAATTCATTCAGCACCTTTATTTTGGATTGCAAAGCAAAGGAACTAAATACAGGCCTTCAAGCATGCACAGAAGTACTCTCAGTTGAGAAGCTAGGCACCTAACTCTCATGCTGCTCCAAAGGGAGTTGGGGGCAATCCCCAGGACAATGCCCAAACCACCAGGCTAAAAAGTGGCACCTCTCACACCTGGCTGCTGAATATGAGCCACTAGGTTGAAGGGAATATAGGACTCATAGCAGCCAGCGATGAAGCAAGAGGGACTCCAGCCCAGTGATATAGGTTCACCCCTGAGGAACCGCAAATTCCAGTTTCAGCTTATGTTCCCTTGGGCATTTATGCTCCCTTGGGCATTTCTGTGGTCACAGGAGGGTGTGCGTTTGTGTGGGCACATGGTGCCAGTCTTGTATAAAATTAACAAAACAGTCCTGGGACCAGAGATTCACTGGATCTAAACTCTCACATAACGGCACTTGCAAGCAACTCCTTCTATAGTTGGCCAGGACATTCTGTCCCATCCTGCCACATGATGACTTTGCTTTTTTTATTCATACATTCATCACCTTTCTGCTGGATTAGAGCAATGTGATACATTTTAAAACAAAACTTTAGGAAGCTAGTACAGAATGTTACAGTACATCTTCTCAGTAACACAGACTTCCATGAAAAAAATCCAGCTTGCCCTCCACTCTCCACAATGGATTCTAAAATGTTTATAATTTACTTTTGCTTGATCTTCAAAGCAGCTGATGGCATCCACCCAAGATATCTGATATGATAACAGAACAGCTCTGATAGGAAGATTATTGTCAACATCTACAACTCCTCTAGTACAATGCAATGCATTACAGAAATAACACCACTCACCTAGAGGCATAACATTTTCAGGGACCAATTTTAGATTGTGGAATGAACTTCTCCCAGGTACTGAGGACCATCACAAACATTACTAGTACTACAAGTACATTTCTTCAACTTGGTCTTCATTAAACAAATATATAATTAGAAAATAAGACATCCTGAAAGCCCCAAATCTGATATGTCACTGCATGCACTTTCTTTCCTAGGAAAAGGATGAAGTGACAAATGTGTTGCCATAACATCCAATACATTATTAGAAAGTGTATGCGAGACAGACAGACATAGTTCTTTGGGTAAATCTGATATCTTTTATTAGACCAACTCAAATATAGTTGGAAAAATTCTGCTTAGCAAACTTTTGAGTATAAATACCCTTCATCAGGTTAAGGAAGCATCTGCAGTTGGTTCTACTTACTCCATCCAGAAAGAGCATACACCAACTGCAGATGCTTCCAAAATCTTGCTAAGAATTTTTCTATTTTTTTAGTCCAATAAAAGTTCATTGGATTTACCAAGAACCATGTCTGCCTATGTCCTTAGACCAACGCAGCTACAACCTATACCCCTGTATATTTTACACACACATGTACAGGCACACACACGGAATGGGAATGAAATAAAAATCTATATAGTATAGAATACAATGGAAAAGTCCCTCAAAGCAGTGAACTAAAGAAAAATCTTGTTTAAGCAATTTAATTACAAACCCCGTTTTGTATTAAAAAGGTATGCTTCCTAAGAAACTGTTGAAGGGGAAAAAATATCGGTCCCCCTCAGAAACTCTCTAACATGGATTACTGAGTATTCCAGGTTTATCAGAATGAAAGTGAGTTGCTTTACCCTCATAGGATAGGAAATCAAAAGTTCCATGTCTGCACCTGGAGAAACAGGCTATCAAGACGTGTTCACAATGAAACAAGTGACTTGGTTTTTGGCAGCCAAGCGACAGATACTTCTTAGAAACAGCAGAGATCTGCTTATTTTAGATAGAGGTGGCTGTACTTTTCCTAAATAAGCACTTTCTCTTTTAAATATACAGGATAAATAAATATTACTCTTTCACCCCAGCTATCAAAATAAAGATAAATTTCATGTTTTCCATCAAGTTCTGTACAACTGATTTGGGTAATGTTGTACAGAAAATGAAAAATTCAAAAAATTCAAAATGAAATTCAAAATGAAAAATTCAAAAACAGGCAAGTATCTTTAGCATCTCTTCTGAAAGTGTATATATTCTTAGAAAAAGAACCAATACCACAAATGATGAAATGAAGTAAGTCTCCTGCTATGGTCTTTTCTATTCTTACCAAATAGTTCTTTTTACATCAAAATGGCAAGAAGTGTACTTCTCTTTCTCCCTGATAATCCATAAACAAATTGGAAAGCCAAGCTGGCAGCACAACACTTACAACCATTTGGATGTTGGCCAATTTAAGACCCTAATCAGCCACATGCCAAAGTATGACCAGCAGTTTCATATTTAGAATTTCAAGATTTTTTTTGGAAGGGGTAGAATAGAGCAAAAATTTATTTGATAACCTTTCAAGTTCCAGAAGTATCTCTCTCAGATGCAAAATCAGACATGTTTGATCTTCTTTTTAAAACTAATGGACTCCCAAAAAATGCGTTGTGAGAATCACTGTCTTATAAAAATAACTATCCCTATAAAAAAAAGTTAAAAAAGCAAATAATGTGGTTCAGCAGCAATTGGAAATTACTTAACTACACTAAGTAGTTATTTAGGCTTTGAAAAAAATCAGGAATAACTGCTGATTTCTCAACACTTGATGCAGCTATAGTTACTTTGGTTTATATAAGGACTAACACTGCAGGCTGCCCAAATTCTTTAGTAAAAATAGTAACAAGTCATATCTGGAAAGAAATTAGCATTAATCATTCCCTGTACTAGTAAAAATAATTTTAAATCAGGCTCTAAAACTAAACAAAAAATGCAGAAGGCAAGGATTTGTGTGGATCATACCTTTTATTGGACCAACTACATGGTTGAGAAAGCTTAAGCAAGCTTTCAAATTAAGCGCATCCTTTCCCAGCTCTAAAGGAAAAAGCAAGCACAGCTGGAGCTAAAAACAGTCTACAGGGCTGTGAAATTAGAGAAAGATTCTCAGGAGTAGTTGCAAGGAAATTTCAGAAGAAAAGACTGCTTGATTAGTAGAAGTTCAAGATCATTAAAAATGGAAGAGGATCATTAACACCTGTAGAGTGATGAGAGATTTGCAGATTGCAGTGATCCATCAAGTTCATGTCTGTGTTCAGTCCCTAGTTTTTAGTGTCCAGATAGCTTAGGAATTCTTGTTCCAAGGCTCACCTTCTCAAGATGTTTTGTAAATTGCCCTTGAATACAAGAACAATGAGGTCAAAAATTGAATGTCTGCTCCATGAAAAGTGTTCTGCCACACATTTTTTTCTCTTCTTAATCTCTTTCCTGTGTCCTGGTGCATAGTTTTAGTATAGTTAGCATAGTTTTACCCACATAGTTTACATAAGAGCATTTGGTGCACTGGGTGAGATATGCCACATTCTAGCATAGACATGTGTAGGATCCACGCTTTTACGGGTTTGTGTGCAAGTGGGGGGAGGGGGTGTTGGTCACTGTAGCAATGGAAAGGTCCAATCAGGGTCTGATCTTTTTTTCTGAGTATAAGCTGAAGTTAGTCAATGATTCCTCTTAGTAGTTCAAGTTTTCTGGGGTAGCAGGTGACCACTGGGGAGCATGAGGTGATGAGGGTGGGAGTGGCTCTTTTTATATTACAGCAGATTACTGCAGGGTACAGGGTGTCTTTTTCAGAAGAATGGTATGTTTCTTTGCTGGAGTACCCCCATTGTAAAAAGACAGATTTTAGACTGGCAAGGTGGGCATTGAGAATATTCTCCTTGGAGCAGATGCCATGGTTTCTGAGGGCCTGCCTGTAGATTAGAGCGTTCTTGATGTGTCTGGGTTGAGTGCTGGTTTTATGGACGTGAACAAGACCATCTGTGGTTTTCTGTATATACTCATTTGTCAGATGCCATCCCAGGTGCTGATGTTATCTAGAAAACTGATGTCTATGTACAAGTATTCCAAAGAGAATTTAATCAAGGGATGATCACGGTGAACCTGTGGTAGAAGTCAATAAGCAAGTCCAGATGTTATGTTCAGATGATGAAAGTGTCTTCTGTATAATGTGGGCATAGTACATGTTTGATGGTATAGTTTTCTAAAAATTCTGCCTCTAGGTAGCTCATGAAGAGTTTGGCAATATTTGGAGCCATCTTTGTGCCCATAGATGTGCTCATCATTTAGAGGATATGTCAGTTGTTGAGATGAAGTTGTACTGGGTGAGGATGAAGTGGATGATTTTGTGCAACGTCTTGCAAATCTGAGTGTAGTCTATGTTCCCTTAGGTATTTCAGGCAGGATGCTGTGTCTTAATGGTGTAAAATATTTGCATGCAGGCTGGTGACATGCATGGTTGCAAATATAGCCTTCTCAGAGGTATGTCTAATGGACTAGTTCTTTTGAAGGAAGTCTGTTGCATCTTGTATAAAACCTTCTCCAAATGACAAGTGGTTTCAGAATGGTTTCTATGGACCTCAATAGCTTTTCAGTGAAGGAGCCACAATTGGATATGATTAGCCTGCAAGGGTTACCTTGTTGTGAGTCTTTGAAAGAATATAAAACACTCCTGGGCAGAAAAGTGGTAGTTTTTTTTGTTTTTTGTTTTCCTCCAGAGCTGCTTTGGGAAGGACTCAATAATATTCTCCGGTTTAAAAATACTGGTGTGTTGTCCTCTCCAAGTTGTTAAAGTAGTAGAAATTATAGAATTACTCATTAGTCTCAAGGCCACTATACATATGCAGGTAAAGGTCCAATGGTATCTAATGCATGATCCACACAATTACTCCTCCTGTCTGTCAGAGCAGATCGGTTAAAAAGGTGGCTCGGCACAGCTGAGTAAGGCACATTGCGAGTCCCAGGTGCAGGGATTTTTTCTGTAAGGCAGGAAAAGTCCATGGTACAAGATCAGAGCCCGCCAAAGGTTTGCAGCTGCACCAGTGAGTGCATGCTCGTGATTGGCTTGGATTAAATTATGCATACATGGCGGTTGGCAATTAGCTCACTGGCCACATAAAAGGCTTGGGCGATGCCCACCCAAATCAAAGGAGTGCTCGGATATTCGTGGAGAGAGATCCCCATGCGTAATTCAGAGACACGGAGGAGGCCTGATTACCCACCATCGACTCCCCGTCACGGTTTTTCACAACGTATCCCGTCCCCACGTGAGTGTGAGCAACCGTGTGCCTGTTTCCTGTCTATGAATTGTGTCTACACTGTATGCATCAACAAGGGTTTGTGTACTACAGCTTGTAAGTAACGTTTTTTTTGTTGCAACCCACTGCAGCCTCTTATTCAACTAGTTCTGCTCTAAAGGCGGCCGCATTCCAACGGCATTTCACGGCCTCCACACTGTCATGCCACATGTGCCATCGCGCGTTATCACTGGTGTAGAGGGAGACCGGGTTCATGATCCTAGGCTCCCCCTGCTCTGTCTCCTGCAGCTCATGGGGTTTGGCAGGGGTCGAAGTGGGGATAGTATTCCCTGTACTGTCCCCACTCTGGGCTGTAGGGTTCAGTCGGAGCAGTCCTGGGAAAGCTGTCTCCACTGCAAGCATTGTAGGCTGCAGGGCTCAAAGCAGGGTCACCACTGTGAACTCTGAGGTGTGGAGCTTGCAGCAGGGGCAGCACAGTGAAACAGTGCCACATCACACCTCAAGAGGCTTGCAGTGACAGCAGCAGTTTCCCCTGCACAAGCTCCAAGGCTGACAATGCTGCTACCACTGTGAACCTCATCAGCTGCAGGGCTGGCGGTGGGTAGTGCTCCCCTGTGGCTGGGAGCTCCTGAGTTAACAGGGCTCCGAGTCACAAAGGAGCACTTGGCCACACATTCAATGGCATAATTAGAACAAGCTACAATATATTCCACATTCTTTGTGGAATAACTTTGTAGCTTATTGCTTGTTTTATCATGCCATTAATTGGTTGAGCATGCAACTGGATCACAACTTAAGGCATGATTACCTCATTAATCACGCCTTACGCACAACATGTAGAGGGGACTTACTCACACAATCTTGACACTTGAGGATAACTAACTCTTTTGTTCACTGGTTTGCATTAGAAAGCTTTGTATTGGAAACGCTTAGAAAATCAGCATGCATGTCAACTCAGCAGAATTAGTCACAAAAAAGAGAACTCTTTCACATGAAGGCACTTGTTTCAAATTCCAGAACTGAATTGATTAGAAATAAAATGAACAGAACAAATAATAATTGGATACATTTATGTATATTAATAACCAATATTTTATCTGCAAAATAAAATTGTGTCATTTAACCTAACAGCAGACAAAATATACTGCATTTGAATACTGACAATGTTAATGGCTGTAAAGCACGGCATATATATTAAAGCAAATCATGAGAGTGCCCGCATAATGTCCCGGCTGACATCACTGAGGATTCCTAATTAAAAAAAAAAAAAATCACAACTATTTTTAGCTGTTTTTTTTAATAATTTACAATAGTTATATCTCTCTCTGCTAAGTGCCAGGCAAAATAACTTCATCAAATTATTACAGAAGACCTCTGATTTATTAGCCTTTTTAGAAAACACAAAGATAAACACTTTAGATATGCACACACACAAAGACAGAAAAAGAAATCACTGTGTATTTATGATTATGGAGACAGCATGTTAGGCTGCCTATCTACAGTATCTACCTAAATTTTAGAGGTGGGAGTTTTTAAATATAAAGATGCTCTGTATTAATTTGTTACTTAACCTATATTTCCTGATAAACACAACTTTCAAATTCATATTGCACTTATTTGTAGCATCAAATAATTCATCTACGGGCATCAAGAAAAACTACTAATACAGAATATGAGAACTAAAAGGACTTTCATCTGGCCTACGGCTCCAACTTCAGATTTCTTCCCATAAGACAGGTCAACAGTAATCAACAGCAGGTAGCTATATAAGGCTCACACATATCAGCATCATCTGGGCTCAATTTTAATTTTTTCAGTAACAAATGCTATTCAAATTCTACTTAGGCTTACTGAGTCAGAATCTTCCTAAATTATAAAAACAACATCCTTAGTAAAACTGAAAATATGCCTTAACCTGCTTACTCTCCTCCACTATTCACACTTTCTATCTATTTTTTTTTTAGGTCTAATCCCCTTGGGACCAAACCCAAAGTAGTACTTGGATAGGATTTACTAAGTAGTTGGTAAAAAACAAACAAACAAACAACACAACCTAATCCAAGGTCTTTTAAATGTACTATGTTCTGTAAAATGGTACTTCTCTCTCAGAGAAACCCTCTGACCTAAGCCAATGTGTGCCCCATGTGTTCTGAGGACATTTGGTCCTTAGTGTAAAGCTTGTGTAGCTGAAACACATTATTGGGTGCCAAAAATTTAAGCTGAATGTGTCCACATAGAAAAATAAGCAACCAGAAAAGAAACAGTCATGGATAGAAGGTGTTTAGACACAACATTACACAATGAACATTCCTTCTAAAGCACTGTGGAGGGTGGACTTCCTGGGAGTGGCAGAGTTAACAGAAACATTTCACCTAGCCTTAACAAGGAGAAGTACATACGAATGATACAGCTGAAGAATCAAGTCCAGGTGGCCCTTATTGCATGTAGTTTCTTATTAACTCCTTATTAATTATGTGTCTGTACAGCAAGTAGGAATCCCCATTCAACTGTATGAAATGGATCTGTTTTTCCTTAGTACTAGAGAGTCATGAAGCAGACCCAGATTACCTTTCTACAAACACTCACAATCAAAGAGTCAAATGTGAAAAAGTTATACACTGCATTTTTTATTTGTTTTTTGCATTCAGTTTCTTTTACTTAACATTTGTCAGAAGAAAATAATTAAATTTATTAGGGACATTAACGACAAGTTAGATTTGATAAACTTTGAATTAAAAACACAGGAATAAAAAAAGATACTAGAAACATAGATAACATGAATAATCTCCTTTACCTCAGACTATCACATCTAGAATGTTAATAAGAATAAGGAAACTTTTGCAACATAGATGACTGATCTGGAAAAAAAACCCTCAACGATGTTCCTAAAAACTTATCTTTTAGTTTTCACTACCACTACTACTAACAGTACTTTTCCAAATAAAAAAAAATTCCTGGTGACTGAAAGTGTCTTGATCAAGCATAAATTTATGGACTGATAAATGTTATAAGGAATTTTGTTTCTAGTAGCATATTGTGGAAGCAAAATAAAAGGAAAGAGACTATTCAGGGATAGCTTTAATCCAAATGACTGCCTTGCTCCTTTTTATTACAAATGCATATTTACAGATTTCTGTAAATCTTTAATTAACTTTAATGAAGTCATTGGAAAGAATCAATATACTTCACTGGGCTTTAGCTCAAGCCCCTGTGAGCTCCTGCTTAGAAAACCAGGGTCTTATATGTTTAAAGCGATAAGATTTTCAAAACAAAATCCCAAGCTTGCAAGGAATCATGGATGTGCAACAGTTCTGGTCAGACAGGAAAACAAACCTTGGAGGATTCTGGCAATATGTAGAGAAGGGTCAAAAACTATGATAATAGTACAAGAATGGTTCTGCAGTGATACTAGGTACTCTGAAGAGAAGAACAAGCTAGCTACCCAAGCATATTGAAAAAAGTCCCATTTCAATACAAATAGCTTCTATTAACAAGGGGGATATTTAAATCTGTAGTATATTCAAAAAAATCACCCTAAACAGAAACAGAAGGAAAGTAAACTAGCCAACTTATATCTTATATCAAACTGTGTTTGCATTTTGAGGGAGACACCACTAAGGTTAGAAAGATACTTAACCTTTCCTTCCCTTGTCAACTTCTGATGAACTGATAATACAGGTATCAGCTGCAATAAGGACTGGCATGATGCAGGTAAGTTTCCAGTAGGAACTAGATTGAGACCACTAATTATTTCATATAAGCTATTGGACAGATGGTCACAACTTTCAAACACTACCAGACTTATGCAGATTTAAACTCGTGACCAAGAGGTAAAGGCTCTGTATCCCATTAGTAATCCCCTACACCATCTGGTCTCTGCAAAAACACATATTGTAGCACAACACCAAACACATTCTAGGATACTATTTACTTTAAACCTCTTCAATAACTAACAATTTTCCCCTGATGAAAATTCTGTTTTCATTAGGAAAATATTGATTTGCTCTCTTTGGAATAATTATGGTATTGTTTATAATTTAACAACTTCATGTATTGCCTTAAAATTAAAGCAACTTTTGTGCACAGAAGCTGATTTAAGTCTGCTAAGAGTTTTAGTCTAGTGTTGCTTCAGAACCAATATACAAAAAAACCACATTATTTTTAAAAAGGCTTTATAGATATTTTTCAATAAACGAGTTAAGCTAAATTAATATTGCATTCAGAAGCTGAAGGCTAACAGACACCATTGCAATATCATCTGGATACTGGTTGCAGAAGTAAAAAGGATGTTTTTTCCAAGTCAGAGGTCACATTGTTGCTATCATGTCTGAAAAAAATTCAGTTCAGGAAGGGTCAGAAGCGTCAACTCAAGGTTGTCTGCCGCTCTTTTGATTTCCTCTTGTCCCTCAGAAAGCTGTTTCCCAGCAGCAAGTACAGCAAGCCAGTGGCATCACTGACGAGGCAGTGAACTATTTATAAAGTTCAAGGTAACACAGTAGTCTATTCAGCAGGGTGAACTTGAAATTCCCATTTTTCAGATGGAGGAAGAAAAAGGAATATGAGTCTTCAGTTAGAATTACTGACAGACTATAGCCAACAGCAAATATCCCCATTCATGGAAACCCACATCTTAGTACCCACTCCCCTGAGAATGAAAAGGGATCTGTCAAGATCAGTGCTCTGCTTCCCACCTTCCCAAATAAGGAAAACATGAAAAAGGGTATGGTATGGGCACACAGACAACCATGAGTGTAAACGTCCTGCACAGTAACTACCTATAAACTTACTTATCCCATGGCAAATGCAAGGTGCCTCTCATCAGGGAAACTGGAAGTGTGGAGTGGGGGTTGTCTCATATTTCCCAGAAGGTAAAACCATATACACAGATAGTTACCACATTTGACCCATGTGCTTTAAGTTCCTTGTGGATGAAGACAGCTTCAGAGAGATGTCTGGTTGAGTGGCAAGCCCCAGACACCCTTTTCAGTTCACTAGACCTCTAAAGAGTTTACAAAAATATGAAAATATACGAAAATACCTAACACAACTGAGCCTTCAGCTCCTGGCAGCATTCAGCTTATCTGATGCATGAGCCCTACAATCACACTTTCTGCCATGCTACACATGCAGGGCAGGAGACATGATTGTGGGATTGGAGATCAGATCATGATTCTGAACTCTCCCTAGCGCAGTAATTGGGAAGCCAGTCAGCTGATCCCTGCTACTAACCCCAGCAGCATATCCAAGTCAAGGGCTCCAATACATCCCCAAAGCAGGGAGCACAGATCAACTGCTACTTCCTGCTTCTGGGATGCAGTGGACTCGAAGCTCTTCTATTCCCTGAAAATAGGAGGCTGGCAGCACAAATCAGCTGCTGCTCCCTGCCTCCCAGACTCTGAGGTGCAGCAGAGGCCTCAGCTCCAGATGGACCCCAAAGGCTGGGAGCATGGATCAGCTGCTGCTACTGTCCAGGAGGTGCAGCAGAATCAAGTGCTCCAATGCACCCCCAGGGCTGGGAATGGCAGTCCATCAGGGCTCCCGATCTCAGGAGCACATCAGAATCCTCGATTCCAACAAACGGAAGGCTAGGAGTGGCAGTAAGCTAATCAGTGTTCCCATTAAGGGAAGCATATGCAAGTCAAGGGCTTCCATATGTTCCCAAGGCCTGGAGCTCTCATCAGCCTGGCCATAAATGCAATTTAAGGCATTACAGTAACCAGCCACAAAGTTAGTATATATTATTTGTGAACTAACTTTGTGGCTTATTCCTTGTTTTTATCACATTATTAATTGTATTGAGGCCAGGTTATTACTTAAGATGTGATTAACTGGTTAATCAACAGTCATATGTGCCAGGAGCACACTAATTGTAATATCTATATTAATCTGCCACGGGTAGATGAAGTGTAATAACTGTAATATCTGTAAAGAGACAGATACTACACTTGTTTTCAGACTGTCTAAAAATCAAGATTTGATATAAGCAGACAGAATTGTACTAAAAAGAAAAACAGTTTGAACAACATACTAGATTCAAAATTTAGCAAATAATATTTGGAGTAATGTTTGAATTAACTCTTAAACAAAAAGTTCTGAAGGCATTAAGTCTACCATTTCCTCATAGCGATTTCCCAGTATACAGCTGTTACAAACAATTAATTAGAATAGTGGTTTTCAAGCCATGGTCTGTGGAGCACATCTAGAGTGTCTGTAAAAGGTCGCTGTAAAGATGGCACCCCTGCCTGAAAGGTAAGTACTGCTGCTCCAGTTCCCCCATGGCCAGAGGCCACCCAAGCACCTGTAATGGGCAGCTAATTGTCAGCAGGCAAAGCGCAGCCAGGCAGTCCTGCCTCATCCTGGCACCACCACTTCAAGTGGGACCCAGAGATACTGCAGCCTTGCAGCCCACCCAACTTACCTAGCAATATCAATCTACAAACTGGAACAGGTGTGTGAGTGCAAACACATACCAGCTGGGATGGAATGTCCACTGAGAAATGTGGCAGTGTCTTGAGTCACTTATGGAAAGCTTTATTTGTAACAATAAAAATTGAACATACTTTTAGCGTAAACTTGGGTTCTACAAAACTGATGGGGAAGATCGACCACCAGAAAAAATCTGGTGGGGTATAGGACTATCTACTAGCTCAGTCTGTGCCCTGACCTTTCACTTTTACCACACATTAATACATGCGAGTGTGTGACTGTTTGACTTAGTAATGTAAGGGAATCTCTGTATGAATGGTTGCCTGCGTATGCTGGGGATTGTACCCAATGACCCAAGAGCCCTCCTTGGTGCTATGTTCCTATTTGAATTAACCTCAGAAAACTTTTTTGGATACCGAAGTTACTATTAGTGTTAGTATCACAAAGAGATCCTGTCAGGATTAGGAAGGGCCCCATAGTGCTTAGTAGTGAACAGTGAGTTATTGTCTCAATCAGTTTGTAATATAGTTCAATAGAAGATGTAATAAGTGGGAGCACTAAGTACATGGAAATAATAGAATTGAGAAAATGAGTGACAGCTACATAAACTGAACAACTAGTGCATACAAGTTAGTTAAGAGTTTTAAAATAACAGTGTAGCAAAACCCTCAGGTTTTTTTTGGGGGGGGGTATTTAAAAATGCATTCCCTCCCCTTCCCCAACCATTTCCGACTTTTTCTCTCCCTCTCTATTCCATATAGATAAGTATAAGTGAGCTAAGACATAGAATAAGCTTCAGCATTCTAATTTGGTAGCAAGTTCTGATTGTTTTGTTTTTTTCTTCTTCTTTATACTGTATATTTATTATGTTTATATTGATTTTTACTGTTCTATATTACCATTTTACAGATACTATATAATTTAGGTTTATATATGTAAGTTAGCATAAGTCATGTTAAGTTTCCGTTTTGTTTGTCAAGTGTCCATCTTGTTCTCATGCCATGTTGTGTAAGTATCTTGTAACCTATGGCTTATACCTATCCCTCCTATGTAACTTGATTCCTGAATGAATGGGGATGAATGAGGGTGCTTGAGAGACAATGGCAGTAGGTCTAAAAATAGCTCCCTCTGAATGACCGAACTATCAACACCAATACCTGGACCAATGACCCAGCCCTTGGAACCACCCTCAGCATTCGAGAAAAAAAAGATGAGGCAACCCACCATTGTGGCAGGCTGTACATGCTCAGCAAGAACATCTGAAGCTACACCTGTGTGAGTTGGCAGAGATCCAATCTGGCTTCAGATCTGGCTGCTTCAGATGGCCATGATCCAATCTGGAGCTCTGGACCAGATTTCCACCTTGAGCCAGCTGAACCAGCTCCGAAGCCGCCTTGGAGATGCAGCCATAGGGTATAATTGGGAATCAATGAAATATCTATAACTTTGTTGTTCCTTGTCTGAGTTGGATGAAACACACAGGGATGGTAGCCTCTGCTGAGAGCATGAAGCCTGCCAAGTTTCAAGAAGGTTGGTGCAGAGGTTTGGGAGGAACTGTATCCCAAATACTTGAAAGCTCCTGTCATGGCTGTGTATTACAACACAACAGGGTGAAAACTGCAGAGGTGGTAGCTCTTACTAAGGCCACAAAGCCTGCCAAGTTTTAAGGACATAGGTGTAGGGGTTTGCAGGGGACTGCCCCTCAAGCTGCAGTCAAACAAAACTTTTGACATGGGCAAAACTGTGTGCGTTAAGCCACAGCAGGGTGACAGCTGCAGCTATGGTGACCCCTACTGAGGCCATGACACCTGCCAGCTGTCGAGGAGCTAGGTGCAGGGGGGTTCTGGGGCCCTGCACCCCTAGCTGCTAACAGGCAAAACTCATGCCAAGGCTGTTGTCTGTATTGATGATTTCCTCTCCTTAGCCTAGTTTTGTAGGTGCTAATTGATGCTCGGTAAGTCATTATGTAGTAGCTAGGCCCTGTGTATTGAGCTGGTCCCTGAGTGAATCATTACTGATTGACTGGTAACTAGTAACACACTAGCTTAGCAGCCAG
>JAGPOW010003316.1:16592651-16620440 GCA_030014935.1 Caiman crocodilus
CCCCCCCCAAGACAGGCACAGTCAGTTCTATAAGCACTCATGGCACCAGTTTTGCTTGTCTGCAGCTTGAGCGGCAGCTCCCTACAAACCCCTGCACCAATCTTGATACTTGTCAGGCTTTGTGGCCTCAGTAAGAGCTACTTCCCCTGCAGTTTTCACCCTACTATGCTGTAATGCCTAGATGTGACATGAGTTTTGCTTTCAAGAATTTTTGTGAGTGCTGTGACCTACACATGTGCTGCAGGGGGCCATGCATGATAGATGTGGGCTGGCCTGGCTGTGCTCCTTGCCACCACATGTGGCTCTGGCTAGAGCCACATGCTGCCAGCAACTATGGGGGCCATGAGTGCCCATCGCCTGCTACTGAGTGGAAGCTGTGCACCATGGGAGGGGGTGGAGTGTTGGGGGTCCCCATATCCCCCACCCTCTCACCCCCACCACACACACACTGCCCCACACAATACCCCCCAACATATACTAGCCTCCCAACCATGCAGCCATACCCCCTCACAAACCCCACACATATGTACACCCCCCAGCCTACCATACACACACAACCACCCCCATCCTCCCATGAACAACACACAGGAGTAAGACTTTATTTTTTAGTTATTATGCAATCATCTCTATATACACTATGCAAACACAAGTCATGACAAAAATGTTTTTTGGAATAAAATTAAAATATATTATAGTAGGTGTTTGACTTATAGCACGATTTGTTGTTTTTATGGTTCCAAGATGGCAAACCTCCCCTCCCAAAAAGAGTACTTCTGCAGGCCAGGGGAGGGACTTCTGGTGGCAAAGGTCAGGGGTTAGGGGCAGGACTTCTGATCCCAAGATGGCAACCAGGGGGCAGGGCACTGATAGAATAGGTCTACCGTTGCAGCTCTTGACAGTTAACCAAAACTCATTAAGTAGCCCTCCATCTGAAATTATTGCCTGCCTCTGGTCTAAAACCTGTTTCCTTACAGAACACACATAGCAGCCAACAGTTTAGTTCCCTTTCTCATGCTGCATCAAATGCTGTGCTGAGTACGTGCAACATTTATAGTTGAATTCTGTTCAGTCAGTTTTCATTGTAAGACTAAGTTGTGGTTTTTGAACTTGAAAATAGACCTATGGCTTAAGACAGAAATAGTGAAACCTCAGCAAAAAAAATCAGGAGGTAGCAAATGCTATAGTGCCATTCAATCACAATTTAACAAGTACCAATCAAAGAAAGCCAGAAAGCAATGCTGCAGTTACTACTATCAGTAAGAAGTGACAAAGTAACATTTCAATAGTATTACCAAATCTCAAAAGAAAAGGCAATATGACCTTAATTACATTCAGATGGGCTTCACTTGGACTGGGTCAGTTAATGGTCAATGACCTCATTGTGTCCTGTGCTACAAAGTTCTCTCTAATGAGTCTGAAACCAGCCAATCTTCATCGTCACCTTGAAACCAAAGTCCCTCAATTTTAAAGACAGAAGTACCGATTTCTTGAAGCAGAAACTGTGTGAATTGACAACAAGAAAATTGTCCATTTTTCCTGTAGTGTGAATACAAAAGCACTTGAAGCATCTTTTCATGTGAGCCAGAGAATTTCTAAGGCTAGAAAATCTCACACAATCACAGAAGACCTGTTACTACCTGCAGCAAGATGTGGCGAAAGCAATGCTGAGTGAAAAAGCATCCAACGACTTGATTTAATACCTCTCTCAGATAATACTGTTGCACACCAAATTCATGAAATGGATGGAGACATTAAAAAACTAATGTATAGCCAGAATCAAGAGCTGCTCATACTTTGCTTTGCAGTTAGGTGAGTAGACAGGCATTGCCAGTGTTGTCAACTTACTTTTTTATGTCAAGTATGAGTTTTCAACTGAGCTGTTGAAAGATTTTGTTTTGCAGTCCTTTGCCAATCTGGGCATGAACAGAGTATTTATCAAATGGACTTGATACTGTCCTGAAAGAAAGTGGCATAAATTGGGGTAAATGTATCAGGAGTGGCACTGCTGGTGCACATTCAATGACAGGCAGTATTTCAGAGTTAGTTGTGCATTTTTGGAAATTAGCCCCTGATGTTCACTGGGAACAATACAGCATCTACTGGAGGCACTGGCAGTGAAGAAAATTATTGTTATTGATATAATTTTGTATTTCTTATTTTTAACACAGAAGTTTGTCAGTAATGGTCTACTTATGTTTACTATACACACAGTAGATTTCTGAAGGGGTCTGTGCCTCCATTCAAAAACTTTTAGGGGTCTGACAAATGATAAAAAGTTAAAAACCACTGAATTAGAAGATTTTAAGATAACATTTGTACTTCTATACTTTGTTTTAAACCATTTATTGCTCCTGAGGTACTCTGGCAAGTCTACCAAGCTGTCTAATTCCTGAATCAACAGCCTTATTCTCCTGTACTAAGTTTAGCTCATTGTCATACTGTGAGCACATGTGAGGTGCTAGTCAGCTTGCCCACCATAAAAGCTTCCTTTTGCGGTATCAGAAATCTCTATTGTGCACATCCAGTAACTATTATATTGTAGCTCTTGATGGTTTAGGTCCCTTTTAGCCAATTTACTGTGTTGCTTACATATACATGCATGCAAACTAAACCCTCCTTCCCTAATTCTATTTCTTTGTGCCAATCAAAATCAAAAGTGGCAATATTGATCATATCAAAGTTACAGATGCATTTCTAGAAAGGAATAACTATTATTGCTAGTCTTGTTAGAAACCCCCCATTAGCAGTTAACCTCCCTTCCAGGTTCTGTCTTCTCAGAACCTCAAAAAATGTTTTTTCCAGGCTCAGGTCCTAGGCAACCCTTTGATGATCAAAGTTGGGTGTCAGAGTTGCTATATTCAACAGCTCTTTGCAATGACCTTCCAAGCAATCTCTTTCTTACTTTTATCTATTTATGCATTTATTTTATGTCAGCCTTCTCCCATAAAGGCTCAGTGTGGCTTGCAATTTAAAAAAAAGATTATCATGATCAGGTCAAGAGCAAAGGTCTTCCCACGAGGTTGGCATGGATAAGGCAGTCTACTTTCTTTAGCCAGTCGCACATACAGAAGTGCAAACTCTGTGGATAGAGAGAGAGTAGTGGATGTGATATACCTTGACCTGAACAGGCTTTTGGCATGGTATCCCACAACGTTCACAATGATCAATGGAAATATGAACTAGACAGAAGTACTTTCAAGTTAATATGTAAAAGGTTGAATCATCGTGATCAACAAGTCAGACATCAATGGTTTAATGTCTAGCTGGGAGGAGGAAGCAAGTGGGATTCCACAAGGGTCTGTCCTGGGTCCAGTATTCTTTAACATCCTTATTAATGATTTAGATAATGGGATTAAGTGCACAAAGCAAAGTTGTGAATGTCACAAAGTTAGATGGAGTTGCAGACACTGTGGACAGTAAAGCTATGATCCAGAATGACCTGAATAAACTGGAGATATGTCCTGGTTTAATTTAATGTGATTATTTGTGAGCCTATTGCAAAGTTCTCTACTTGGGATGGAATAACTGAATGCTCCAATACAGACCAGGAACTGACTAGGTAGGCTGCAGTACCTCAGAGAAGGACCTGGAGTTAATAGTAGACCATAAGATGGACATGAACCAACAGTGCATTCTTGTTGCCCAAAAAGCCACAGTACATTGGGTTGTATTAACAGGACTTGTCTTGCAAACTAAGGGAGGTCAGTCTTCCCTCCCTATTCAACACTGGGGAGGCCTTACCTGGAGTACTGTGTCCAGTTTTGGACACCTTCAAGAAAGATATGGACAGGTTGGAATGAGTTAGCCAAGCATCAGAAGAAATTTAGTTTGAGGATTAGGAGAAACTGATAGGAGGGTGGTTTTAAGCCAAAACAGACTACCTAGACAAGTTGCAGAATCTCTATTCATGGAAATTTTTAAGAACCGTTTCAGCAGTGACTCAGTTGAAATGTTTTAGTTAGAGATTAGCAATCTTAAGCATGAGGTCCCTTCCAGCTCTATTTCCTATGATCCTTTCCCTTCCCATCTCTAATGGCTAGGAACTTATTTGTAGCTGGGCTGTGTGGAGGTAGCATCTGACAAGTCCGAGGCTTAAATGCATATCTGGAGAAGTAGTGAAATACTTCAATGAATTTGTACCTGACTGTAGAAGCTAAGGCTTTAAGAAAAACACAAATATTCAGAAACTCATAGAAGATGAAGGAAAATATTAAATAGATATCTAATTGCTTTCATTATCTAGGCTCAGCATTGTAGTAAAGAAAGCTTTTAGGGATGTTAAATCATCCTATAGAAACTTCCATTTCCTAGACAGGCCAACAGTTTTTGTTCTACTAGGCCAGATGCATTCAATCTCTGTTTTCAGAAAGGTTTTTTTGCAGACTTTAATTATCAATGTATTGCTGCATCATATTTAATAAATCTTCACTGATATCCAAAATTTTCATTACAGCATGCTAAGAAAAATAACTTCTTATAGAACAGAGATATTAGCTATTCAGAATGAGATTTTTTTTTGTGATATTCTAAAGAATATCAATCTGTATATTTCTGTAACTTTTCTGCAATACAACAAGCCTCTACTGGAGTATCAGAATATTGCTATCTACTGGGCTGTACACTTTAGTATCCCAGAGAAGGAATTGACCAATTTAGAAAATAAAGGGAAAAAAATCTCTTCTGGAATTTGTTATGTACCATCACCTTGGATAAGACACTAAGATAACACAGTGGTCAAAGATTTTGAAACACCTTCATAGAAATTGTATTGTTTCCATGGATATCTGTGCAAATAGATACCATCTGCAAACAATGAAAGTGCATCGGCCTCCTCTCCTCTCTAATTGTAAGACACTTGAAAAACGGATCACTACATATCTGCATATCCACTGACCACCTGTTCCAGGTGCTATGTTATGGGTAATAACATAATACTATGCATCTTTCCTACCAAGATCTGCAATGTGTTTTGCTTTTTAATGGCTTTTCCTAATTACACACATTGCCTATCTCTACAACCATACCTTTTCCTAATGGATGCCATACTTTACAGCAATTTACATGTTCAATTTTTGAAGTAACTGTAGTTCTTTTCCCTTTGTAGACATTTACAACTTGCCTCTTTAAGCAGAAAAACTAACAGTGGGGTGGGGTGGGAAAAGGGAGGTACAGAGAGGAGGTGAATCATACTGCACAGAAACTCAATAGAAACAGAAGAGACAAGTAAAAAGGTCACCATTTCTGCCAACAAAGGAAGCAAATACCAGAATGACTGAAATCAGGCCCAACAGCATTCAGTTTCCAGTCAAAAGGTAAGGCAGAAGGAGGAGTGTAGGAAGGGAAGTGGAGCTAAGGCTTGATCTTCACTAGAAATTTCTGGCAGCATAGCTGTGTCAGTAAGGAGGGCAAAAAAAAATATTCTAACCAACACAACCAATCAGCCAAAACATTAATGCAAACACAGTTACACTGGCAAAAAATGTAATTTTGCTATTTTAGCTTATTTTAGACATCAGATAGAGGACTTTTGTGAATGGGGGTTTGCTGCATAGCTATCGCAGCAAACCTTTAAGTATGGAAAGACCTAAAGTAAGGAGAATAGGGGATAAAAGGGTAAATAGATCCAATCTGTCAAAGTGAAGCCTGGTCAAAAAGGAAGAGGGATGAACCTATTTGATAACCACGTAATATTATATCAAAGGAACAGGACATGAAAAAAATGCAGTGGTGAATATATCTAAACCAAACCTCATTTTCAATGCAGCACTGGTTAGTGACCTAATAAGATGTCTGTAGTGACCAGCAGGCCAAAGATTAGACAGTTTAAAGGAAGTTAGCTTTGCTAACAAGGAAAGCTGCTGTTTAATTTTTCAACCACCCCTGAGTAGGTTTTATAGCAATTTTTATACCCTTGCCACCTTAACTGCTGGTGCAAGTTTGATTTGGTTTTTACTTGGAGAACAAAGCGTGCAAGATGTAGGGCACAGAAACAGAATTCAAAGGCAGTTGCTACTGCCAGGAAGGAAAGATAAATTTTAATTTACCAGCTAAGTTAGACTCTTTCATCACGTGCTGATACTATAAAAAATGTAATTGATTTTATAAGGTCTTTAATACATGGTTACAGCCTTGCAACTGCAAAGTTACTTGCCATGTCCCACATTCTGATATGCAAATCAATCCTTGTTTACATTTAGAAGCACAGGAACATAGTTGATTTGAAAAATAATGGGGATACATCAAACTATCTTCTTAGTACGTTTGGATAAAAAAAAGAAAAAACACTGCTCTGAATTACTGACACAGATTGTATGCTAAAATGTAAAACTAAATTTTAAACATAATTTCCTAAACTATCAAAAGCTATATTAACCAGAGATTTTATGTTAAAAAATGTTTTGTGTTCTTAGCGGAAGGCTTTTCATCTTATAATATAGATCATTAGAACAGATTATCTTCAGGTACATTCTCTCTCCTGTTGCTCTCTCAACATTCATTAAATTGGAAAATGTGTCTACTGCTAGCTTACTTTACAAAATACAATATGAAATCCAGAACTGCTAGCTGGTTTAACACTGCTTTTACAATCACTGAGGAAGACTTCAGTTTTACAAATATTTTTTACAAATATTAAAATATGCTACAAATTTCAAGACCACCAACAGCCCCCCCCCCCATCTTAGATTTGGACTTAAACATTAGCACTCATTTATTCAAGACTTTCGAAGAAACTGAAATGCATCCCAGAGCAATTCACTCAGAGAACTAGGTCTGTTAACCACATTTGCCAGTGCATGCTGACAGGTCTGTTGCTAAGAGAGAGACAAGGCAGGATGGTAAAGCTTGTACTGTCTTTACTGCAATTGCAGAGTTGGAATATGAGGCAGCTGATGGTGCCACACAACAAGTAAAGCAACTGCTCACAACAGTTTTCAGTTCCCAGCACCCCTCCATAATTCCTCTGAATTGAGGACCACCCTGGTTCAGTAACTAATTGATTTATTGCAGCACTTAACTCCTTGGAAACCAGGGGAGAGGAGTGAGCTTTTAGCTCCCTGCAGAGCAGTGGAGCAGGGACAGGCATGAACTGACCTCCTTGCACTGGAGCCAGGTGGTGCTTGCCTCCCTGCATCAGTGCCAACTAGAAAAGAGTACTTACTTCCTCGCACTCCACAGCACCCTCAGAGAACCACTGAAGAAAACACCAGGCTGAAACATCCCATTCAAAATGGTTGCCCTGAATGCAGATGGCAAACTACTTAAATGGTCCACAGGCCGCATTTAGACAACTCTTCTCATACTTACCACAATTTGAGTTTGCTAGTCCAGAACTCAAAGGAAATTAACAGAGCCTAAATTTAAATTTGGAAGTAAACTTTAATCGAAAATTGACTACACTTAGACCAAAAAGTGTATGGCAATTTCAAGTGCTGCTTTTGAAGAAACAGCAATGTCAGAGGTATCTGCCATGTGCCCCAAGTTGTAAGAACAATTAAAGGCAATCTAATTATTTTACTTTCTTCTACATGATCTATGAATAACCCTGTTCATTCACTCCCTTCATTGGCCATGGAAAGAATAGGAAGTTCTATATTGCTCCTTATATGCTCAAATTAATAAACTCTACATGTTAAAAAGGACTACAATGGATTCCACTTTATAGAAATCGCTGGTTAACAGAATCAGCCACTTATTTGAATCAATATAGGAAAATCAAAACCATTTGTATATTATTACATGTAAAAATCAGTCACATTAGAATCACAGTTTTTGTTTTTTGAATCATTTTACTGGAGAAACCTGGGGATTTTGCAGTTTTGTGAGGAACCCTCTGCTGGCTGGCAGAGTTCCAGCCTGCAGGAGGCTGGGAGGGAGTGAGAGGAGGGTGACAATCAGGTGGAGGGCACCATGTGCACATACATGCACATGGCCCCAGGTAGTTGGGAGAGCAGCTCCTATATGTAAGTGAGGGGTGAGGTGAATTGAGCCCCTGTAGGGAGGGAGTTGGACAGGGCTGGGACCCCAATGGGGAGTGGGACAGGGATGTGAGCTACTTGTCCAGGGGGAAGAAGGCAGGCTCCCTGGCAATGTGCCCACTGTGTGCTATAGCTTGGAGGGATGTGACCCCATGATGCTTTCCTCACTGCCCATGCCCACCCCTAGCCCCACCCTACACTAAGTTCTGGGGGGCATGGGTCCCCTCGACCCCTCTGGGAGGGCACACCACACCAGGGAGCTGGCTGCACATGCTGCACCCGAGTCTGCAGCGAGCAGCAGCAGGCGGGGAGCTGGGCTCTTCTCCACTGCAGCAGCAGCCACCACCTCCTGCCAGGGAAAGAGGGCTGTGGACCTAGATCCCTGGCCCCATAGCTCTAGCAGCTGGGGAGCCAGAGGGCTGTGGATGGGGACTGAGAATCTGTGTTTTTAAAAAAAATGGGTCTCCTTTTAATGAAATCAGCCAGTTAATAGAATCACATCACCATTTTACAAAGTGATTCCAATAAGAGAAATCCACTGTATAAATCGATTAATGTAGTTAAAACCACATATTTTTTCCATGTTCTTCTGAAGCACTAAGGGTTTTTTTATTTATGACCAAAGAGCATCAATACCTTTGGAGGTATGTCCTGTGCACAAACTCAGGGTAAAAATAATTGCCAAATTTGGGGTCAGAAAGGACTCCCCCACACTTCCCCACCCTCCCACCCCCGATCTGGCCAGCAAAGACATTGAATTGAAGAGGGAGCTCACCTTCCTCTGCAAAAAGGATAGGTGGACATACTATAGCTAGTTAGTTCCCCACCCCTGCAGGTTTTAGCTCAGTCTTGCCTGTTCCATACCCAAGGTGAAGAATTTGATCTCTTGAGCCTCCTTAACTCAAATTATTCAGATCATTAAAGTTGTCACAGAGTGAAATGTAATGCCTATATAGGATGCCAAGCTAAATGCTCCACTGGTCCACTCTGGCCTTATCCACTAGGAAGCTATGAAACCTATTATAGGAATTGAATGAAAGGCTGATTCAATCAGTTCGTTATTAAGGAGATCAAGACAGATCAATTTGGAAGCATGCTGAATTTTGTGATGGGCGTTTATTACTACTATAACTGAAAATTCCAGTTTTCTAGGAAAGGATCCCACAATGCTTCAGCCTCACATAAACAACAGAGTGGGATACTGGAACACAAAGCAGTGAAGGATATAAAAGGTAATTAGATTACAACTGGAAGGAGATCTTCAAAAGAGACAAATATAAAGAAAAAACAGATCTACATGCTTCAAATTCCTGGAGTCTAGTTCAATAGACCTATTATTTTTTCTGATGCAGTTTTACAGACAGTAACAGTGAATACGCAGCATGAGTTGGGAACCAGACTAGACTTGTTCTGTATTATCAGATCTAAATTTCAAATAGATGGAATTACCTTCAGAATTATTTACTTTATAATTTCCACTTAAAACATAAATTTCCACTAGCTGTTATAAATTCCACTTGAAAAGTTAATATGCAATTTTCGTTATTATTCAGTCTTTGATTAGAAATGTAGTTGGCATTTTTATTTCTATTAAAGTAAGGTCAGGATGAACATAAAACTTACTGAAGCTGTCGGTGTGGTTAATTTATACTACCTTGTGGCGGTGACCTCAGGCATGCTGCCCTGTTCTGGGCAGGTTGCCTCATAAACCAGAAGCTGTGTAGTCACAGTCCTGTGAGTGAGCTAATTAACTAGAGGCAGGGTAGCTGGCACTGGCACTTGGCAGAACCAATTAGCCTACCCTGAGTGCTACAGGGAGGCAACAACACTGTTGGGGATCTATACGCATGGTCCAGGGCAGGAGTGGGGAGCTCTAATTAGAGCGGCTCCTGAAGAGCCATTCTATTTAAAAAGCCTGCAACGTCATGTATATCCAGCATTTCACATTCCAGAACGGCAGTGGGGCCGTTTTAACTGAACCTCATTTGACAAGTTTTAAAGCACCCTCATTGTCATTTTGAAACATGGAACACTAACAATACATGTGGAAACTTTTAATTAGTGTTCGATTAATTTAGTCTGCTTCAACAGCATCAGAGCACATGTACAGGAGCCCACTGATTCCAGTTCAGGAGGCACTTTTCCTGGGATAGCTCAACAAGCCTGAGGGCACCACCATCAGAGACAGTACATTTACTCTATAGACACTGTCTAAGAGTTCAATTTCCACTAAGTTACAGCGTCCAAGGTAAGATGTAGGTTAATTATCTTTGGAAATTCACAACAAAAAATGAAAATTTATTTTATTTGGAAGAATAAGCCAAATGCCAGAAAGCCCACCATTTTCTTATAAACATTACCAACTCTGAAGTCTTCTCATTCCCTACCCATCACCAGCTTCATTCATATTGTCACCTCTGAGCTTCAGTTTTATTTTACGTGCCTTACTAACACTCATAAAGGTTACATACCAAACTCACTGCATGTCAATAAGAGATTGCATCATATAACAGATCATGAGATGCGAACTAAATCATTTTGATGAGTTTCTTTTTACATAAGCCCCTACTAAATTCGTATCAAATAGATAGCATGACTTTTAGAAATGTATAAGAGATTTTACTCTGATTCACTGATTTTTCCTCCCATTTAGATCTCTTGCAACACCTGTGAAGTAGGACTTTTCAAATGGTAGAACATTTGGTAACAGTAGCAATTTCTTAGCCAGAGATATTTTATAAATTGAAGCCATTAACTGAATAAGGAATATAAAACAGATTACATCTTCCATAGTTGTGCCCTTACCAAGGTTATGCCCTTCAATTGGAGAGGAACAGAAGAAGATGGAAAAAAAAATATCGACTATTTTATCCTATTTTTCTTTAAACATACAAGATTTCAAAGTTTTGTTATATATAAATTCACTTAAAAGTATATCAGGTCAATTTTTATTTAAAATTGAGATTTCCCCAAAATTAAATGCAATGAACATGTTCTCCTGACATTAAGCAGGTTATAATGGAAAAATACAGCTTGAGCTATTCACTATCCTATGTCATTTACAACCCAAATATTGTTGAATTGTGTTGGTAAATTAAAGACAAAGTATGGATTAGAAGTGTGACTGATCAACTTTTACTTTTTCTCTGAGTGGAATGAAATGCAAAAGTCTCCATGCAGCAGCATGATGTTATCAGCTGAGAAAGTTTTCAAGAGTTTATAAATTACCTCTAGAGAAGTTGCCTATTTTGCAACCACATCAACACTGTTAAAGGACCCGCGTTACCATTCTGAAATGTGGAACACCGAATAAGTGACACTGCAGGCTTTTAAATAGAACAGCTCTCCAAGATCCACTTTAACTAGAATGCCCCACCACAGAGCATGTGTATAGACACCCAGCAGTGTTATTGCCTACTCTGCCCCAGAAAGGAAATCCCAGCTCATGGGGACACTTACCTGGCCACCTTCCTTGTTCATCATGCAAACCCCTCCTAAACTCCACTCCTAGGCCTGTCCATGCCCTGCAACCTGGCTAGTTAGCAGGTGCTTTGCAGGCTGTTTGCACAAGGTTGAACCTCTGGGGGTGGGAAGAACACCCCCAGGCATGGGAGGAGGAGTTGGGTTGGTACTAGAACTCCCCACCACCCCAGGCAGTAAACTTCAGGGGTCAGTAAGTTTGTTCACATAGAACAGGAGGGTGGAGAAGGAACACTGCACCCTGGGATACTAGAGGACTGCAACTTGGGCAGCTCATCAGTGGAGAGTGGCCACAAATTCACAGACCCCAAGATGAATAACATGGATCAGAGATAAGCCTGCCCTACAGTGGCATAACTTTAAGCCACCTAAAGTGCGGTAGTTTCAGGTATTAACGTGTGGACAATCCAGGGCTAGGAGCTCCATGAGCTGCCTAAAATGAACAAGTCCTCTAGACAGGTTATTCGATCAAAATCATATGGAGTTAAAGTGAAGGTTACACAAATATTGGTTTGGGATAGTTTAGAAAGAAGAGAGAGCTAGAGGGCTTCTAAAACTCCCTTCCAACACTAATTTATGAAAGTGCACTGCATTTTTTTCCTAAAAAAAATCTGATTCCAATGCTATAGACTTCTGCTGTTTGTTTGATGAAGACTGCAACATTTAAGATTATGTTTGATTATTCTTTAATAAAAAACTTCCAATTTAAAAACAGCAATACTTTGGCTGATATTTTTCAGTCCATATACTAAGATATACAAGTGCTTTATGCTGACCCACCTTCTGGATCTGGCAGCATTATTCTGTCCCCATTAGGAAAAACAGCTTTTTTTTTTAAAGTGTAATGATCCAGAAAGAACAGCTTAAGTCAGTAACAGACGTGAGAGCCAATGTTACTTAGAAAGTAAGTCTCAACAGTATAACATGAATAGAATAAATTTAGCCAGGCACTCCATATATGTCTTTTGATGCCCACCTAACAAGGCACCTGAATGTTTTTGCTGTTTGGAAGAACTTATGACTGCTATACATCACATGTTCCTGAACAGAGGTGTCTTTTGTGAATCTTTACAGGTGCTTTCACACACAACTTTAGTTGTAAAGTACATTTAGACTTACAGAAATATTTGCATCCCTAGACTCATACCACCCAAATGTTTTAACTATTGAAGCTCTGGCATAATGATACAAATTGCCCTGCTTGTTAAAATAGTGTTAGTTTGATTCTCTCCATTTCAATATTTTGATGCCTGTGCTTGTTGGTTGAGACTTTATGCAGTTGAAGGGAAGTGACTAGGCTGGTAGAAGGAGAAAAGAGTTACTTTTGCTAGTACACATAAGTAAATTTAGAGCATTAAAAAAAAGCAACTATAGGGATTCCCTAACAATATTCTTCTTTAGTAAAAAGGAAGTAAATTTTTTTGTATATAGTACCTATAAAGAGAAGGAAATTATATTTTTGTTCAAAGTTACTGGAGAGTAGAAAGTTAGAAGCTATAAAAGGTGGAATACTAATGGATAAGTTACATTATAAAAGGACAGTTACCTTGTTACTAATGCTAAGCTTCTGTCATCTCTTTTTCCTCTGTCTTTAATTATTTTCTTTTCAGCTGGTGACACATGATTTTGGTCCAGATTGGATTTGCTTTAACTTGAAAAATTAGATTTTCTCCTTGAAACCTTTTAAATACATATATTTGATTTTGCTAATTTGTAGGTGACTGTTTTCTGCCTCTTCTTTCATTTATTTTCTTTTTTGGACAGATGAGGTTACATTAATTTTACCAGCTACAGCCAAACTATATAAAAGTGAATCACAAAGTAGCATTGGAAAAAAAAAAAAACAATGGTTCTGAATACTGCAGTCATTGTGTTAATGTAGAAAATAAATGTCTTGAAATCAAAGGAACAACAAAAGCAAGATAAACAGGCTTAAATATCTCCAGAAAAATATTCAGGCTGAAGGAAGTTACTGTACAAAGATCAGTACAACCAACAAGAGATCAAGACAATCTTCACAAGAATAAATTTACTGTAATAGTAGGCCAAGAATAAATACAAACTTTAAGTAAAACATTGAATATTTTTATACTATAACAGTAGGAAAAATTACCTGAAGGAAAAATTGTCCTCAATTACCCTGAATGTAATAGTCTTTACCTTCAACAACAGAAAAAAAACAAACAAACAAATACATGTACACAACAAAAGTTTTGATGAATTAGGAAAAAGTTTGAATAATTAAAACTCCACAAAGGAGTGAGCATTTCCATATGTAGAACAAGACTGAAAAACCAAAATGATAAAAAAGGTTTTAGGATCAAGCTTCTCATAGCTAAGGACCTAGTAAACCAAAGCCTCTGGGAAAACTGGTCATGATGTTTTAAGTTAGTCATCTGCTTAAATGTATTGCATTATCAAGAACTGAAAATTCAAATGGATACTGAGTTATAGAAGCAGGACGGGAATGCATCTAGGGGCTAGGGACAGAAATTGCACATAAACTGGTTTAAGTCATCAGAAACTAGGTTAAATCTGGGACAGTATAGACAGTATAGACAGTATAGAAGTTTAGTGCACATAAACCAGTTTCAAAATGGCTGAAAGTTTTTTAAGATAAACCTGGTTGAATGTAGTATAAGCTTTAACTAATTTGGGTCAAACCCATTTATGAAATTTAAAAGCTATACCAGAGTCCCCAGTATCCCAAGATTTTGCAGCCCTGAGCTGGGTTGTACTTTCTGCTCTAGAGAGCAGGGCTGGCCCCATCCCTCTGCTCCCTAGCTGGATCAGTGAGGGCTAGTTCACTGGTTGGCTCACTGGACCACCCAAGGAAACCCTGGCTAGGGTCTGAGACCAGAGAGGGGTGGTAAAACTTCTCTTCCCCTGAGTAAAGAACTGCCCTGCCCTACTAAAAACTCGCTGCTAGCTATTACTGTGGACTGCAAATCCCAGAGGCACTTGGAAGCTGGGAGAGGAAGGGATGAGCAACCCTGCAGAGTCCTACTGGTGAGATTGTGGACTGCAAATCCCAGAGACCTCGGGAGCAGCAGAAAGAGGAAGTGAACAACAGCCCATGCTAATTACATGAAAGAGAGCTGTGCTCTAGTGCCCTCCTGGCTTCTGGTATGAGCCACTGCAAGCATGTGGATGCGTTTCCTGAATCAAAAGTGAATGTCTGTTCATTTACTTATTGGTTCAATCTTTGCAGCTTAAACTAACCTGTGAAGACTGAATCCATTCAGTCTTGGACTTTTAGACTGTCTGCTTAGTGAGGGAGGTCATCTACTCCAATCCCCTGATCAAGGCAGAATCCCTGACTAAACCATCCCAGTCAAGTGTTTGTCTACCACAGGGCTGTTCAAATTCTGAGCAACCAGGAGCCACATGCCAAGCAGACTGCAGTCCATGGGGGCTGATGGCTTATAAATGGTATTTAGAGATTTGCTTTTTGAGACTTGGCTTATAGGTTTATGCATATGCATTAGAACGGTTTAGGATGGGCAGCAGGGTTTAACTGAATTTTAAGAGCCTGTGTCTCACATACAGAGTTCCTCAGCCTTCAGAAGCAGACAGGCTGTCTAACACAACAAACCCAATGGACACAGACAGCCTGGGAAACTGGGGGCATGTACCACACTATTCCATAACATGAGAAGCTGGCACTAGCTAACAAGGCCCTGGAGTGGGGAGACCTGTGTCCCAGTTTTGAGGGAAAAGACCAAATTAGGAGAAGGTCTGGAAGGACCAAATTATTATTTATACATATAATGAGCTATGTGGACAGTATGATGAATGCATAGAGACCAATCAGTGATAGCCGTCGGAGGGGAAGGAGAATACAAAAGCAGAGACTTGAGAGTAACAAAGGGTCCCACCCAGCTCCTCCTCCCACTCTCCAAGAGGGTCCCCATCCTCTGGGATGGGTCCCCAAGGTCACCATGGACAGAGGGCACATCATCAGCCCATCTCATCTTCCCCACTGGAAGGGGGATGAAGAGGGGAAGGTGGTGTGGGCCTCCGCATCCCACATCCAGGCTAATGACACACTGACATCTAACAAAAAGCCTCAAAGTGAAGCCTGCATCCCTGCCAGATGTATTCCAACTGATGACAGGCCTAGAATTAGTATATAATGTTTATATATAATTACCTGGCTGCTTGTATTGTTTCTTTTCTGTTATCACTGTGGATCTATAAATTTGCCTATTATCAAATGGAAAGGTCATGGTTGGCCTGAGGCTGGGTCCCCCTTCTGGAACAAGGTATCCGGGTCCTAAATCCAGAGCCAACAAGGGCCATATGCCATACAGGCCACAGTCCCTGGGGCCAGTACACCTCTTCCCAACAGACAGTGTGGGCAGCCCAACTCTCTCTTCTTTCTTCTGGCTACACACACCTTACAGCAGCCCCAATCCCAAAGCACTGGCAGCCTGGCTCCCCCCCACCCCACATGCAGCATCTACCCCCTGCCTCCAGCCATGCACACTGGCCCAACTATAATGAGGGCAACCCAACTCAGGCCTTTCTTGCATGCAGCAGGAGTAGCCCAGCTCCATTTACATTGGCCATGTAGCTCAGGCATCCCTCAGTCACCCTCAGCTCCCACCATCCACACAACTCACATACCCCAGCCAGTGCCACCCCACTCTGAGGAGAAAGGGTGAGCTTGAAGAATCCAGCTGTTGTGGCAGAAACAAAGACATGGCGGGGGGTAGGCAGTGGCTAAACCTTTCAGGGCTGCTAGCTGGACCGCCCTACTCTACTCTGCTTTAATAAATGCCCCCCTTATTTCCCTCTAGAGCATGTGGGAGAAGGGAGTTCATGCATGGTGGGGAGGGGAGAGGAGAAGATGACTCCTTCCAACTTTGACACCTTAGGGGGTTTGTACATGACACAGGGATTTACTTTTCCCTAAATTGAAATGGTGGGTTTTTAAAAACACTGCTTCAATTCAGGGTGACAAACCCCCTGTGTTGTGTATACCCATGTCGGAGCCCGATCCTTATGGCAGAGCAAACTGTTGGCAGGCAGAGTGGTCCCTAAGCTGCAGCGGGTGGGGTGGGGTGAGGACTGGTGCTTCCCTCCACAGCAGCAGTGGCTCCTGGCTCAGAGGGAAGCACTTAAATCCGGCTTGCCCTCTTCCCCACCCCCTGCCTCCCCTTCTGTGAAGCCTGCCTTCCCAGGCTGCTGCCAGGCTACCTGCACAGTCCATGCCTGCACAGCTGCATGGGTCACAGCGCTTCCCTTCATGGCAGTAGGATTTAAAAACTAAAATTCCTCCAAGGTGTTTTACTTTGCAGCACCCCAAAGTCATCTGCTGCATCCCAAGGTAATTTAAGGCACAATACGCTACTGAAAGTGCTATAGCGGCTGGAATTAACATGTAATATGCCACAAAATGTACAAATAGCAATCCCATTAAAGCAGCGCAAAAAGCATTTAACCCGCTTTAAACCTGCTTTCAACTGTCGTCTACAAACACCCTTACTTTTCCGTCTCTGACCCTCCCTAGTTGTCTGTGAGCCTGCCTCATGGAGCTTCCTTCCAGTCCATCTCCTAAGAGGGGGAACTTTACCTCTTGAAAGGGAGATGTATATTCCAAAATTCCAAGCAGCAAAACAAACAGCTCCTCTTCAACAGAGTCACTTAATAGGACAAGGCCACACAGCCAGAGGTTCTCTCCCCCTCCAAAGGGTTAAGCAGTCCCTCTGTTCTCAACCCTACCAACACAACCCTAAACATTCCCCAAGTTAGCCTATTCTCTCACCAGTTCATGCAGCCATGATTCCCAAAACTGCTGTGTCCTTTGCTCTTTTCTCTCACCCCACTCACCTCTCACACCCTGCTTTCTTGACTGTTCCCTCCATTGTCATCTTTATCTCAGTCTGATTCCCTTGATGCCTCAGGGCTATTGTTCCCAAAGAATAAGTACAGAGCTCACAAAGTTTCAACACAGCTATTCAGTCTCTTTTTTGCTGGCGGTCCATCCTGTCTCCACTTTGTAGGCAGTTCTTATTAGCAATGGAGATGCTTGTACAAACTAGCTGAGGAACCAATAGGCAACATACTATAACATTAACACATAACACTGAAATATGACAATAAAACCCATAGTGCATGGCATGATAATCTTTCCAGGTATTGAGGTCAGATTGACTGGTCTGTAATTATCCAGATACTCATTTCTTAAAGATAGGCACAATATCTAGGCATCCAAGAACATACCCAACCTCCACAAACTCTCAAAGATAGCAGCCAGTAGCCCTGAAATTCTTTCAGTTAATTTCTTCCAAACAATAATAAATCAAAATAATTGTGAAAATGATCATGTTTAGCTACAGGGAAAAAATATTTTTCAGCTGGTGAAAGTGATAGTCTTCCTCGCCACATTCTAAATTTACTATGAAATTCATCATGCACTTGTATGCTGGAATAGGTAAATTCTCAGCACACAGTCAGTTGTACAACATTCTAAATTACAAGCTCTAAGTTTTATGGAAATAAACAGCAGACAGTTCCCAACAAAAATATCTACTAGTTTTATTTATTGAGTGCTCAACACATGAAAATGGATTTTCCCAGAATTTCCCAAGTAAGGCCCATATCCTGAAAATACTTACAGATATTTTTAGTATGCACCTGACTAGCATGGTTAGTCAAATTGACATAGTTAAGTACATATATACATGCTTGCAGCACAGAGACTTTTCAAAAACCTGAAAGGAAAAAGAAGTCTATTCATGATGGAGTGTCTACACGAGATGCTAACTGTACAGTAGCTGAATAATACTGCACAGTACCGCATCATGGCACAAACTGCTAATATGCTACTGCACAATATTACTTAGTATTTGATTATACAAGAACTAATTAAATGTGCAGTAACCACTGCATAGCAGCGCCTCATGTAGATGGCACCCACTGTGACTTAAAATGAAAGGAATCAAACAGTACTAGATGTCAGGCAGATTCATCTAACATATTGTGTGGAGCAATATTTTGTCTAAACTTATGTGACCCAAAGCTCTTTTATTACAGCTTTAATCCGATATTTAAATTTCTTTTAAGTGTCTGAAACTACCCTGAGCAATCACTTATGGCCTGATACCTCAGAAATTACATGCATAATTTTAGCTTCAAAATAAATTACAGTATAGCTACTCTCAAGAGCTCGAGAAGAAATTTTATTATTTGATTTAGAACTGAACATGAAGTGTACATATATATATATAAAATATAATTATGGGATATTTACCATGAAAAAATGAAAAAATGTTTAAAATCTGGAAATCA
This sequence comes from Caiman crocodilus, assembly GCA_030014935.1. Classification (NCBI taxonomy): domain Eukaryota; kingdom Metazoa; phylum Chordata; order Crocodylia; family Alligatoridae; genus Caiman; species Caiman crocodilus. Next base: position 16,611,404 of record JAGPOW010003316.1, read on the forward strand.
GCACTGAAATTTTAAATAAAACTTAAGGACAGAAGCATCAGGAGTTTGCATCACTGAGGCTATGAAAACAAGGCAAACTCTAGAAAGATTTCACGCTACATGGTAAATAAAATAAGTCTCCAGGCCTCACAGAACGACATAGACAACAGGTTTGGTGACTTGACCCTTTTCTTCCTTAGAATAAGTCAGAATTTGGATATGAACCAATTTAATTCACATGTAAAAAAGAAAATGATAAAGCAATAAACTAGGAGGATTACAAGATGACCCATCCTTAACAGTTGAGAAAATTATCCAAAAAAAATTAAAACAGTATTTATTATTGCAACAACACTTGAGAAATTCACTCCAATTTTCCTGACTATTCTCACTGATTATTTTTTGGCTATATAAAATCTCCAGGGGGAGATACTTAAGAAGTTCTAAAATAACTGTACATTGCAATTATAATAATCTACTTTGTATTTTTCAGTACTTTGAAAATCATTTTATTTCTCTGAATAATTCACCTGGGATGCTTTCCCATAACTTTGAAAAAATATAACAGAGACACTATACAAGTGAATAGGTGAAGCTGCGTACCAGAAAAGGACTCCTTGCATCTCTTTACGCACCACCATAATGACAAAAGTCTAATAATAATTTTATAATACGCTACAATGCACATCAGCATCCTAAAATGTTCCTCATCCAGGATCTCAAAGTTTAAATTAGGAGGACTACAGATCAAACTATTTAGTTTGCTGAATAACTGACAGCATGAATGTTAGTCCAACTGGACTTCCTGCTGGTAACAGAATGCATAACAATTTCCACAAATTAATTTCAAGCAACAGAGGCTGGAAGATAAAGAGAAGGTTTGAGGACTTTGTATGGAAGAAAAACAATGAAGAGAAATAATGCCTGCTATTCTATAGTAATCTGTTTTCCTTCAATATCTTATCATTACACAGCATGACATAAAAAAGCAGTAACAATTTAAGGTAGTACAAAAACCTACTGGAGAGGGGACCAAAATCTACTCATGGCTGAATTAATCCCAGCACCCAGGAGGAAACTGTACAGTGATCTGTCAAGTGAAATGGAAATCTCTTATCTGCAATTTTAATGAGGTTTAATAAACCTTTTACCCATGTTTACTTTAAAATACAGTTTTCAAGGTAGAAACAAATTCTATTACTGGATAATTTGGCTAGGGACAGATATTACACATAACCCATTTCAAGTAATCTGAAACTGGTTTGAGTTACACCTGGCTGAATGTAGTACCAGACTTAACTGAGTTGGATCAAAGTGCTTTATGCAATGTCTGTCCCAGGTTTGCTGGTTTAAGTAAAAATCAGACACCCCCAGCATGCTTTCTGGGCTGGGCAGGGCTCTGCTCCACAGCAGAGCTGGCCCCACCCCTCTGCTCCCTGGCTGGAGCTCAGCAGAGACTGCAGACATCCCTGCCCCCCACCACTCCATCCCCTCTACCTTACAGACACCTCTCAGCATTAGCTAGCAGAACACATGCTGGCTACAGTTCATGCAGTGGCAGAAGGAACAAAGGGAGAATCAACAGGTATCTGGTAATACTCCCGTTGTTTTCTTAATGAGGTGTTAAACACTGTTATCAATTCCCTGCTGGGCTGTCAGAATGGGTAGGAACTAATGAGAACATGCTGTCATGGCCTGGTCATGTCCCCCTCAACTCAGCACTATGCAAGGGAAGGGAGGGCTGCTGTAGTGCCCCCCACACCTCTGGTTTCTAGCCTGAACCACAGCAGGCATGTGCCTGCATGTTTGGGATGTCTGTGCAGTTAAAAACTGATTTAGCCTAGCCAAGTTAGACTAACCTGCAAAGACTGAATCAATTCAGGCTCAGACTTTTTTAATGTCTGCCCCTAGCCCTGAAGACCAAGTTTTTTTCACTGATGTACCTTGAACAACAATATTTTTGATATGACAATAATTACTTACTTATTATTTTAGCCATCATATTAAGCTGAGTTTTCACTAAGCTGGTAAATTCTCATGGCAATTTTGCTAGACTATTCTTAAATCTCCCTTTTCAATATGGTGGGCACATCTACACAACTGCAGAGTTTTCTCGTTAGCTCTGAAGTAAAGTCTCAGCGTCTATACAGGTGGCTCTTTTAGGTTGCAATAAACTAATAAACACTGCTGTAGGATAGTATTTGTCAAAACAAGTACTATCCTATGTCAGCATTATTTATTCCACAACAATACATGTGTAGGTGCTGACAGCGCTATTGACTCCATTCTAACCAATAAACTCCATTCTAAACAGCACCAGAGTTTATTCAGTCAAATTAATAACACGTGTAGATGCTCCCAGTTTGTTGAGCTTCCACTTCAAAGGGAGCTCTTCTTTACAATGGTACTAAAAAGGCATATTTATCGTCACAGTGATTTATTACCTTAGAGATTAAAATTATGAAGCGGCTCAGTTGTCCAGTAAAGACTAAGTTACTTGTTAGATCAGAGCGCCACAAAGTCATACCTGGATATCAAAGATTAGTTGTATTTTTTCAGCTCCACCAGTGTTCTGAAAGACAAATTAATCTCCCCACTGTTACCTCTCCAATTTCAATGCAATTTTTCAGATTTAATTGCTTTAAATGCAATAATTCTGCTACTAAAGCTCACAATCCTAACTGGTTTTGCTTCTATAATGCTAAGATGTGTAAAGAAAACAAACTATACAGAGCCCACACTAAAATAATCATATACGACTCCAAACATACACAGGGAACCTTGTTACTGAGAAAAGACAGAAAGACAGGACAAATATGCAAGGCCCATTTAAGATTAGGACTTTTGTAGGTTGAAGTGCCAAGGACCCAGAAAGGGGGAACCCGACTCCAAGCAGACTCACAGGGCTCCAAGGGAGAGAATAACATGCACCTCTAGCAGGAACCATTCCTGGGAGGATGGCAGGTAGAGCAGCAGAGGACCCAGCTTCTACAGTAAATATCCTGCCTAGCAATAAACTTCTCAAGAACTACACTCCAGGCCAAAGATAAACCGCAGGCTGCAAGAAAACTAGAGATGGCTTAGTAAGAAATAGCTGATCCCAGGCTCTAGCTTCTCCTCTTGCAGGAACTGTAAGAGGAATAATGGGAACACCCTGCCCCAGGGCTTAGCAGCAAGGATCAGCTGACCAACAGGGGAAGGCCTAACCAGTATAGGCTTGCCTCCAGAGTTGAAAGGGACACTCTGGTCCTGACTGTGGAGGAGAAAACAACTTTCATACAGCATGGAAAGAACTCAAAACTACCAGAAGAAGAGCAACTTCTGCCTGCTGATGGGTGCATCTAAAGGGATGATAACGACCTTTCTTGAGGACTGTTTGAATTTTTCCAGTAAAGTAGGGATTTTTGTTGAAGCCTGTTTAAATTTAGCAAGTGGGTTCTGTTTTGTTAGTGATTTGCTTATGACCACCAGTGGAATGGGAACATCTGTAATGGGTGATTCAGAGTACGCATAGCAGAGTACCTTGCATGTAGCAACCTTTAACATTGTGCAGGCTGGGAACCTGTGTAGGGAGAGGCTGAGGCTATGGGGCCAAAGTCTGAGCCAAAATTTGAGACTATAAGGCTAAAACCTGAACAAGGACACCGAAATCATGAAACTGAAGCCAAAGCCAAAGGGGCTGAGACCACAGGGCCAACCCAAAGTGCAGGGGCTGAGGTCACCAAGCCAAGGCCTGAGTAGAGGAAAGTGGAAGTGCAGAGCTGGAACCAAGGCCACCGTAGATGAACTTAGAGGTCTGTGAACAGAAATCAGGAGCACTGGAAAAAGGAGATGGTCTAAGGAAGGGGATGGTGTGAGCAGAGAAAGCCTCAGACAAGCAAGCCAAGCATCGCCTGCGGGAGCAGCTCAGCCTAAACCGACGACAAGCGAAAAAGGTAATCAGGTAAGTGACATGGGCTGGGGTACCACTGGGATTAGGGGGGGGCAATCCATTCATCTTCAGGAGGCCTCAAATGCCTCTATACTAATGCTCACAGCATGGAGAACAAGCAGGAGGAACTAGTCCTCCTGCTAGCCAGCACCAACCCAGACATAGTGGGGCTCACCAAAACTTGGTGGGACCCAACGCATGACTGGGCAGTGAATATCAAGGGCTACAGGCTCTACAGGAAAGATAGGACAGGCAGGAAGTGTGGGGGTGTGGCGCTCCATGTCAAGGAGCAACAAACATCCACAGTGAGTAACACTGGGTCAGAGGAGGAGCAAAGAGAAGTGCTCTGGGTTAGAATACAAGGGGGTTGGGAAGAAAGGGACTTAAGGGTGGGGGTTTACTACAGACCACCCAACCAAGGAGAAGATCCAGACCATGAATTCTTAAGTCATCTCACAGAGATAGTTAGGTCCAAGAATGTGGTCATCATAGGTGACCTGAACTTTCCAGACATCTGCTGGGAGGAGCAGATGGCCAGGTCTGACCACTCATGCAGGTTCTTAACTGACATACAGGACCTGCACCTAATCTAAGAGATACACCACCCCACTAGGGGAGATGCCTTGTTGGATTTGGTCCTGGCCACAGGCGATGACCTGGTACGGGGTCTGTGCATGCTCAACCACCTGGGCAATAGCGATCATCATCTACTGGAATTCACCATCCAGTGTAAGGTAGCAAAAGCCTCCAGCAAGGCAGCAGCCCTGATTTCAGGAGGGTGGATTTTAACAAGGTGAGAAAACTAGTGTGGGATGCACTGAGGTCCCAGAGCAGGAAGGAGTTGAGTGTCCAGGACGAGTGGTCGTTCCTTAAGGAGATGACTCTTCAAGCTCAAAGGGGAAGTAATCTCTACAGTAGTCAAAGGGGGCAAGAGGGTGCAAAGGCCCCCATGACTCACCAAAATCATCTGGGAATGTCTCCAAACAAATAAGAGGGTATACGCCCATTGGAAGGGAGGGGCCACCACAAGAGAGGGCTATACCTCAGCAGCTTAGGAATGTAGGGGGGTGGACAGGAAGACCAAGGCGGAAATGGAGCTGAGACTAGCGACCCAGATCAAGGACAACAAGAAGTCCTTTTTCAAATACATAGGAGAGCAAAAGAAGGTGCCAGGTAACATGGGGACTCTTCAGGACACACTAGGAAATCTGGTCATCTCACCTAACGGAAAAACTGACATAGTCAACAATTTCTTCGCCTCCATATTTCTGAGAAGGGACCTGGATAACTCCCCCACTGGCACCCCCGAGGGCCCTGTGGGTGGCACCAGGCCTAGGGTTAATGAGGATCTTGTCAGGGAACTTCTGGAGGGACTAGATGTATTTAAATCTGCAGGTCCTGATGATCACCACCCCCGAGTGCTGAAGGAATGAGCAGGAGTCATTGTGGGACCTCTGGCGCAGCTCTACGAGTGCTCAGGCAATGTGCCGGAGGACTGGAAAAGAGCCAATGTGGTCCCCATCTTCAAAAAAGGGAGGAAGGAGGATCCAGGAAAATATAGGCCCATGAATCGTACCCCAGTCCTGTGGAAGCTTTTTGAAAGAATTATCCTGGCACATGTCCAGGAAGGGCCAGCAGAGGAGATTATGCTCAGGGGCAACCAACATGGGTTCATTGGGGCAGGTCTTGTCAAACCAACCTGGTGGCATTCTATGACCAGGTCACCAAGTCCTTGGATGCAGGTGTTGGAGTGAATACAGTCTTTCTGGACTTCAGGAAGGACTTCAACACGGTCTCTCACCCCATTCTCTGTAAGAAACTAGGAGACAGTGATGTTGATGCCTACACGATCAGATGGGTCACTAACTGGCTGGAGGGCCGCACCCAGAGGGTGGTGCTGGATGGGTCTTATTTGACCTGGAAAGATGTGGGCAGTGGGGTTCCCCAGGTCTCGGTCCTTGGGCCCGCGCTATTCAACATCTTCATCAGTGACTTGGACGAGGGGGTAGAAAGCACCCTGTTCAGATTCACAGATGACACTAAGATGAGGGGTGAAGTGGGTATGCTAGTAGGAAGGAACAGGCTGCAAGCAGATCTAGACAGGTTACAAGGGTGAGCCAATGAGAACTGGATGGGGTTCAACACTGACAAGTGCAGGGTAGTGAACCTGGGGAGGAGGAACCAGTGTCATACCTACAGGCTGGGGGACTCTCTTCTCACCAGTGTCAAGAAAGAAAATAATTTTGGAGTCATCATTGATGCCACAATGAACATGGGCCGACAAAGTGGGGACACAGTCAGGAAGGCCAACCATACCTTGTTGTGCATCCACAGATGCATCTCAAAGAGGTGATCCTCCCCCTCACACTGGTCAGGTTGCAGCTGGAGTACTGCATCCAGTTCTGAATGCCGCACTTCAAGAGGGATGTGGCCAATATGGAGAGAATCCAAAGAAGGCCCACCCACATGATCAAGGGTCAGCAGGGCAGACCTTGTGAGGAGAGGCTGAGGGACCTGAACCTGTTCAGCCTCCAAATGAAAAGGCTGAGAGGGATCTAGTGGCAGTCTACAAACTAGTCAAAGGGGACCAGCAGGCATTGGGAGAGTCCCTGTTCCCCCAAGCACTCCTGGGAGTTGCAAGAAACAATGGACACAAGCTAGCGGAGGATAGTTTCAGGCTAGACATTAGGAGGCGCTATTTCACTGTCAGGGTGTCTATGACATGGAACCAACTTCCAAAGAAATGGTGCTGGCTCTTACCCTGGGGGGTCTATAAATGAAGGCTGGACAAATATCTGGCCAGGGTCATTTGACCCCAGTACTCTTTCCTGCCATGGCAGGGGGTTTGGACTAGATGATCTCCTCAGGTCCCTTCTGAATCTATGACACTATGAAACTATGAGAATGAATAGCCCCTCTGAGGTATAGGTGTGGCTATAAGGGAGTCTGGCGACCCTAATTAGAACAGATAGAGCAAGAAAGAGGTAGAGGAAGCATCAAAGCCTGAGACTGGTCTAAGAACAATACCACCAAATTGCTTCTCTTCATGACACTAGGTGAATTACCCAGCTTCCTTGTTACATCAGGCCTGACAGAAGGAGAGGGACAGGGAAGTGCAGAACCAGCCTGCAGGCAAGGTCGCTGAGGGCACACTCTAGGTGGGTCCTGTCATACAACCACAACAAAGTAAATAATCAAATACGGTCCTAATCATTCAAAGAGATCTGTCTACCCGGATCTTGGAAGACTTAAGCTGAAATTCCATTCTCCATCAAAATGGACAAAAATGTAAAATAAGAGAGGATAACACATAACATTGACTTTTAAAATTGTTCTCCCCTTCACATCTATTTTCTTTTGTTTTATGTTTTAAGAGTTTTAAAACATAATTAATGCTACTTTGTTAGTAAGTTAACATCGTGGCACTGTCTCAATTTAAGGCTCCTCTAGATATTCAGGTAAAGACATGACAGCATCGGATACATGATCCACAGAATTGCATTTCCTGCATTCCACATATTCATGGCAAGAGGTGTGATTGTGAGATCCAGAATCAGAACCTATCGTCCCTTACTGTTGGTGCAGGGGGAGGCTGGGATCAAATTCCAATGGTGGCTGGTGCAGGAGATCAACTCTCAGGCTCCCCCTGCACTAGCTATTACTGCTACGAGTCCCACAGCTGACAGGGCTCATGGTGGTGGTCATGTTCCACACACTGCCCCCTGTGCAGGTTTTATCAGCTGATAAGGCTTGCAGCAGCGGACGTAGTCACAAACTTTGTCAGCTGAAGGGCTGGGAGCAGGCAGTGCAGCCATGTAGCTGGCAGCTCTTTAGATGATGAGGGTCCCAGGCACAGGAAAGTACCGAGCCACACGTTAATTTGATGGTGTGATAAGAACAAGTGACAAAGTTATTACACATTTTTTGTGGCTTATTGCTTGTTGTATCATGTCATTAACTGATTGAATGTGGAGCTAAGCCCCAACTTAAGATGTGATTAACTGGTTAATCATGCCTTAAGTGTAACATGTAGAGACAGGGCTACATATAGTCTTTAGCCTTAGGACATTCCCCAAAATTTATGGAACTGACTGAATGAGAAGCTCAAAAAGTAATCGTGTTGAATCAAAAAATAAATGAGGCCATCCCATTTAATAAACTAAACTTCACTGGGGGAGCCTTTTATATCAAAAGTTCAGTAGGACAATCAAATTACAATGCAAAGAAAAAAAATAAGAATCTGTGCTAAGATTTTTTTCCCCAAAATGATGAAACTAAGCAGCTTTAAATTATAAAAAATGCAAATAAATGTTAATTAAGAGATGGAAAAGAGAACTTACAGCAAAACCAAAACTGACGCTGAGCGCATCTACACATGCAAATAATCTGGGAGCAGTTTACTTTCAAGAAACTACTTGAGAGTAAACTCTCCCATGCACATTAATTCCTATGCGGGATTTTTCTGACAACAGGTCAACCCGCTTATTCTGATGGGAGATTTTTTGGACACCACACAGCGCACATATTCAGGGATGTAGGAGTAGATTTGCTGCTTCTAGCAGCAGACTGCTCCTGCTCTCTGCAACCCTCAAACAGACTCTGCAGCAACCGTGGGGAGCTCTGGGCTCCACCTGGGTGCTAACCCAGGAGACAGCCGTCTCCTAGTGGGGGTTGGGACATTGCCCTCTGCTCCCAGAAGCTGCCTGCTGTCAGTGGGCTCTGCCACTGGACCCTGGGGGGAACAATGTCCTCCTACCCCCACAAAGGGGAGCTTCCAGCCCCCACTTCACAATCATGGGACCAGGGCTGGGAGATGCTCAACTCCCAGACCAAACCTCAGTCACAGGTCCCAGGCTTGGAGATTTCATAGGCATTAGGAGCTGGAAGGGACCTGAAGAGTTCATCAGGTCCAGCCCCCCTGCCATAGGTGGGAAGTCAGCTGGGATCAAGTGACCCCAGCAAGTAATAAATCCAGCTTTTTGAAGGAATCCAGAGTAGGTGCTTGCACCTATGGTGCTCAGGGGCACCTGCATGCTCAGGGGCAACCAGCATGGGTTCATCAGTGGCAGGTCTTGTCAGACCAACCTGGTGGCCTTTTATGATCAGGTCACCAAATTGTTAGACGCA
>JAGPOW010003316.1:16622765-16636822 GCA_030014935.1 Caiman crocodilus
TGTCTAGCAGCCAATAAAAGGGGAAATCAAAGCCTAGCGCGGGAAAAAGAAATAAGCTAGAGTCCGTTCGTTCTCGCCCTAGGGGCCTGTCGGAATTAACGCTCTGGAGGTGCAACAAATACCAAAAGTGAGGTTAGGAGTTCATCGCCTCAAAGTAGCATAACATCACAATTAAACTCTCATATATCTCAAAAAGGATCAGATTGTTCTTCAAACAGAAGTTCCAAAAGAAAAAGGAAAGAAAAGTTTATTTATTTGAGTGACAGTGGGTCACTCAAATAAATAAACATGCATTAATGCACATTTTCTGATGTGCATTAAAGTTTAGCACTTCCAATGTGAAGTACTAAATTAATGTGCATTAGGCTGCACTAATGTGTAGTAGTGCATTTTCACACTTTGTTATTAACCCTTAATGCACAATAAGCTAGTTTACTGTGCAATAGCATAATGTCATTATTTATGTGATACTATTTTACTGAACATTGAAGTATACTGCACATTAAAGCACTTGTGTGAATGTACCTAAAGATACATAAGCTCTTTGAGAAACAACGAATGGCCACTACTAGACTGTGATTCAGTCAAATGAGATGTGCAGTCACTATGGGCAGATGTCTGACGTGATACAAAACAGGATACGTTCTTATGGATAAATGAGATAGTAGTCTATGTGTGGTCTTGCTTATAAACCAGAGGAAAATGGATCTCACCATTAAAGGAGAATTTTAAATACTAGGCTAATGAAGGAAAAAAATAATGTTGCTCTTTTTTCATAACTTAGACCCCATCCTATATGTCTTAGGTATATGTGCATTACTTACATAAAGGATGAAGGCCAAAATCCAATTAGCCCCCCTATTTTATTCTACAATTGTATATGTCTTCATTTTTATCTATTTTTGTATCATCATACACAATGTTTTGTTTAAATTTTGTTTAAGCTATTTGAATATATAATTTTATAGTATGCTTTGACCAGTGACAAATTACATCATTTATTATATATAATTTGATTGCATTTTTTTTTTTTTTTACCTAAAGTTGTAAATAAACTGCTACTACACTTTGTAGGCCCCAATTCAAATTGGCACTTTAGAAGATGATTAACATACAGCATGTGAATACTTTAAAATCAAGAGGAATAGTCAGATGCTTAAGTGCTCTGCTAATTTGGGGACTGATTCTTTTAGATGTAGCTGAAACTGAAATGTGTTCATGTTAAAGTAATCTAAGCAACTGTTACAGCTATGTCTTAACTTACATTGAGACCCACAAGATGACCATTTCTATCTTATCTGAGCTGTGAAAGCAACAGCAAGCAGTGGTCTTTCATCTGTACATAGTTAGTAGGTCATGACCTTCCTTTTTTGAAGACAGACTTCATTTCCATTCCTTTCTCACCGAGTTTAAAACTGCTGCATTATCCTCTACATTGTACTACACCATAAATCCATTAAAAGGCTAAAGCTAGTACAATATGTGGCAAGGTACTCATTAAGCATGGCATTTAGCCAAGGAAATTAGTTGTTAATATTCTGATCTTCACTGGCAATCTATTAAACACACAAGTAGGTTTAATTTTGTTTTGTTGCTCTGAGATGGTAGAAGTTTCTTTATGTAGCTCTGTTCTACTTGAATATGCTGGAGGATGTTGTAGGGACTTTTACCAATTCTGGAATACACTTCCCAGCCCCCCAAGCCTAAATCACTTTCCAGATGCTTAAGGTACTGCAAGAAACTCATCAGTTTCTGAGAGTTTCTATAGAGACGCACATGTGTGGTAAAGACCAAGGGGGTATATGGTGAGGGGACAGCAATGTAGTCTTTGACTGATTTGCTCCTTCCTTCCCATTCCTGAAGTACAAAAATTCAGCATCTATTTGTAACTACTTGGGATGAAGTTGTTTTCTGGGTTATGCAGAAAATAATTACCTGGGTATGCAGGGGAATGGAGGCATGTTTTAATCTAGCTGAAAGTAAGCCTGAGGAGGGAATATACAATTGTTGTCTATAAACTTCTCAGATAGAGGGTGAACATAAGTGAAAGTGATGCATTTGCACCAAAGGGCAAAGATGCAACAGCAAAAAGATGCATCAACTGGTCATAAATAAATTTAGGCTAGGATTTAAGAGATGCCCAACTATTAGAGCAATAAGGATCTGGTTCAAACGTCCAATAAGAGTAGTAGGGGCAAAAATTCTTATTAACTTTAATGTACTGATTATGATTAAAACAGGGATCTTGAAATTATGTCTTCCATAGCAAGAAACAAGAAGTCTTCCTAGTCCTTTGTTTCCTCACTATTTTCAGATGAGCTTTATTTTTAATTAAATGATCAAAATGTCTCAAGGTATGCACACAATCATGTACATGTAGACACAAATGCATCAAATGGTGAGGCTATATAGTGGTAAAGTTATAGTTTAAAAGTTAAACATTCAATTATATTTCCTTCTGCATGTAACCCAATCCCCTTGGAACAAGGATAACTTATTCTAGGTTTTGGTTTACTGTGTACTGTATTACTATAGGACTGGTACATCCACCATTGCCAATTCATAGGCTTTGGGGTATTGTCTGGGGAATCTTCTCTGGGTTGTTTGTTTCTTATTAGCTTCTCTGAACCTTTTGGGTAGAGTGGGATAGAAAATAGACTGATTAATACATTGTATTTATTAGATTTATAACATTAAAACATTGCTCAAGACTAATGTGATAATAGAAAGCAACTGGGCCAACTCCTTGGGACATGATCAAAATTCAAGTAGAAAAGTTTAACTTACAGATCTCATTACAGTACCAAATTGATTTATTAAACAGTATTGAACAATATTCTTCTACCAGTGCTCAGGTCTCTTTTAAATTAACTCTCTTTAGTAATATGCTATTTTCTCTAGAACTACAACCCTTCACAGAAGATTAAAACTAGTTTAAAATATGTGCTAGCGTTCTATGACTTCCTTTAAAATCACAGGGCCTGATAATCTAACTGACTGAGCAATTAGAAATCCGTCACAACCTGTAAATATAGTTCTCATGCATTAAGCATTAAGAGTACAGTTTTGAATAGAAAAGATTTCTCACTCTGAAGCTTTATTTTTCTACTGACTTATGCAGTTAAAAGTAAAAGTTAAAGTAATTAAAGGTCAATTAAGCAGAAGTGGTCTCAGCTTTAAAAGAATGCCACAGCAAATGCTTTTACTATTTGAATTACATCAGAAATTAATGTACTGTATATTAAGAAAGAAATCGATTAGTAAAAGTTATTACAGGTGAAAATGAAAAAAGGGTTTCGAGAACCTGTTACTTTTTAAGCCGGGGGAAGGGGGGCATTGCTGCTTAGTTTGGGGTTGTTTTTTTAGTGCAAACAAGAGATATCTATGCAATAAGGTATTTTTCATGTCCTCATTTTGAGAATTATACCTTGAGAGCATACAAGCAGCATTCATTTTTTTTAAATAGTTGTTCCTAAACTTTTAGGACAAATAGACCCCTATAAATTCTCAAAGTTCCTCAAAGACAACTTTTCGCTCCCCATATCACACTTAGAACACTCTGGGGTAGATCCTATCCAGGTCTTGTATGCCTAATGACAGAAGATTCATTAATATTTATTTCATCGAGTTCATACAACTAGATGTTATGGCCCAGATACTATTCTACCAACTATTGGGCGTTTAGGTAGACTTAGTTGCCCTATGTTCTATTGGGGTTCCCCAGGGGTCTCTCGTGGGTCCATTACAGTTTCACATATTCATTAATGAATTTAATAGCAGAGGCGAGTGTACACTTAGCAAATCTGATGATGACACCAAATTGGGTGGAGTTGCAGACACTCTGCAGGGTAAGGCTAGGTTCCAGAATGATCTGTATATGCTGGATAAATGCTGTGCAAATAATCAGGTAAAATTAAAAGCAGCACAAGTGCAAAGTCCTACACTTGCAATAAAATAACTGCATGCTTAAATACAGACACAGGAATAATGGGATAGATTCATAGAATGAGGTAGGGGGATTCAGGTGGTCATAAACTGAATATGAGACAAGCATGCTCTTGTTGAAAAAAAAAAGGAAAAAGCCAACTGAATACTGGGTTGTGTTAATAAGAGCATCACTTGCAAATCAAGAGAAGTGATTCTTATGCTCTATTTGGCATTGGTCTCACCTGGAGTACTGTGTTCAGTTTTGCGCCCCACACTTCAAGACATTTGTGGACAACTTGGAAAGAGTCCAACAGAGAAGGGCAAAAGTGATGAGGGGCTTTGAAAACAAGATTTAAGAAGAAAGGCTGAAAAAATAGAACTATATAGTCTGGAGAAGACAGAGAAGAGATTTTATAATAGTCTTCAAATACCTAAAGGGTTACGATAAAGAGGACTGAGAGACTTTTCTCTGTGGCTGTATGAGACAGGACTAAAAGCCTCAAACTTCAGCAAAAGAAATTTAAGTTGGAACCTAGGAAAAAATCTCCAACCATGAGGGTATTTAAGAATTGGCACAAGTTACCTGAAGAAGCTATAGACTCTCTATCCCTAGAAATGTTCAAGAGCAGTTTATACAGGTACTTATCTAGGATGGTTTAGGCAGGAATGATTTTCCACTGGGCAGGGAACTGAACTAGATGACCTCATGAGGTCCCTTACAACCTTACTTTCCTATGATCCTGCCCAATTCCGTCATGTACACATCCCTGAAAATCTACACATGCATCCACTTCTGTAACACACAATCATTTTACACTTATGACTGAGCCTTCCCCATGCCTTTCAAGGTGGAATAAAATTTGGCCCTCTAAAGGCATGCAGGACGAAGGTGCTCAGTAAACAACTCACTGTGGTCTTACAGATGAGTGGTCAATGGACCACAATTTGGGAGCAACTGTTCTGGAGCACAAATACCCATGCCCACCTTCTGCTTTTTCTTGACAGAAAAAAAAAAAGGCACTGAAGAAAAAAAAAACCTTAAGTGAAGGTCCTCTTGACACATTTTCTTTAAAACCTAAGCTTGATATTGAACATGAAAGATAAAATATGAAAACACTCTTCTTTTTAAATAGATTTTTGTAATTTAATGTTACAAGGAAGCATCACAGAGTAGCCCAGATTCTCAATGGAATACCAAAACTAATGGTATCCTGGGAGGTAATAACGCTGCTCTGCTTAACACTGGCCAAGCTTCATCTGGAGTACTGCATGCAGTTCTGGGCTCTATATTTTAAGAAGGATGTTGAGAAGTTAAAGCCCAGAAGCAGGTGACAAACATGACAAAAGGATTGAAAGACAAACCATACAAGGGCGAGTTGAAAAACTAAGTATGTTTAGCAAGCAAAAAGGTAATTGGTGGAGATAGGGCACATCTACATATTCATTAATGCAAAGTGGTTACTGCACATTTAATTTAGTACTTGTATAATCAAGAACTAAATAAATGCACAGTAACCAATGTTAAGGCACAATAGTGTTGGTGAACATATTTTTAGTGATGCTATTGAGCAGTAGTCTAATAATACTGCACAGAAACATATTCAAACTGTCTGTGCTGTGACATGCTACTGCACAGTATTATTACACTACTGCACAATTAGCATTTTGTGTAGATGCTACCACCGATTAGTAATTTATATTATGAGTAATATGAAAGACTGCCTCAAAGGAGAGGGAAAACAACTGCTCTCCCTTAGTGAAAAAGGCTCGATGCAAAGCAATGGTTTCCAACTGCAGCAAAGTAGATTTAGATTAGATATCAAGAAAAAAAAACCCAAAACTTTCTTACTGTGTGAGTAGTTAGGCAGTGGAACAGACTGTAAAAGGAAGCTGAAATCTCCTTCATAGGTGGTTTTCAACAAGAAAAGGTGGTATATGGTTGTCCAGAATGATTTTAGACCAATTCTGACTTCATTCAGGGGATTAAGCCACATGACCTTGAGGTCCAGACCTACAATTTTGTGGCAGGCAATCTTCAAAACAAATTATACAATTTGTACCAAATATTTTGTTTGGTTCTCTTCTCCAACTTATTAACATTGTCTCAATTTTGTCACACATAAGCTACAAAGATTTTCCTTCATCATCCACCTTTGGCATAACGCATCTTAACTATCTTCCAGTATTAACACATCTATGTAATTTTTTTAAAATCTAAAAGTAATCATTTAGCACGGATCTGGCCTTTGCCAAGTCTTGCTTCTTACTGCCATCCTCTCTACTAATTTCCAAATTTGTTGTTTGTTTTCATTTAATTGCTTACCTACAATATCTTCTTGCTTTGTTAACAAACATTCTTGCATTTATAGCTAAATGAGCTATTCTAAGTTGTGCCAAAGAAGCTACTGCATGCCATTCAGTAAAATTAGAACAAACAGCAAAATTTGTCACCGCTTATAATGTAGCACTAATTCATTTTTCATATCTTAAAAATGTAATTATACCGCATTTGTAATATAAAAGACATTGCTGCATATACTTAACACAAAATTTGCAAGTTCAAACTAATTAAAATATGTGTTTAAAAAAGATAAATGTTTAAAATATAATATATAAATTAAGAATTCAAGGAAAACAGCAGAATATCCATTAAAACTTACTTCAGCAACAAGTTGATAAAACTAGAACTCATGAACAAGATTCTATTCTATCAACTGTCTATTTAAGTAGCCTTGGGTGCCCAAGTGCTATTCTAGTCCACCCTGTGCAAGTCCTTAAAAATCCATTAAGGTATTTCATTTTTGCAGCATACTACCATCTTACCCTTAAGACAGAATCACTCCAAAAAGTGAGAAGGACTCACCCACCTTATTATGTATTAACAGTATTTTCAGGGACTCAAGCAAGGTAGAATAGGATCTACTTAGGTGGCTGAGTTTTCTGACATGTATAATAGGTGAACCAGACTCTGACCCTATACTTGCAAGTGAATATCTCAATTATCAGAATTTAATGCAACTGCATTCAATATGAACTAAATATGGTTACAAGGTCAAATCAGCACGTTCCCAGAAGTCACTGATTTCTGATCTTCAAAAGACAAGTTAATTATCTAAATGGAAATAAAAGTATCTAATGACAAACTGTTAGAATTACTATACTACTAATATATATATTATATTCATGGAAAAGGAAAGAAAATTCTGTAGAAGAACACAAATGAAATAGAGCACCGAAGTAATTTATCTTCATTCAGGTTATAGATGCTTGCGTCTACTCCCTTACCTAAGCACCTATAAAAAGGTTAGGATTTTTACATGATCTGGTTCTAGCAATCCAAATCTGGAAAGGACAGATGCCTCTCTAATTTAAATAAAAGACCTACTGCTAGAACACCTTCAGACACCACTATGATACCAATATTGGCTGGGTACATAACTGATCTCTACAGTATACAGATGCCATACCATTGCAGATAGAACCAACACACTGAACTTCATCTTGAAAAAAACTGCCTGCTAGTACAGATTGAAGAGCACTTGTATAAAAATCTGTTTGACAAACTATTCCATTATATACATAATTGACCTATTTTCGTGATAACAAAGTTGTAGGAAATTGTAGCCAGGTTGGCATCCAAAATGTAAGGAGAGATGAGAGAGGAGAAAGGAAGCACTTCTGACACCACCATTTGGCATCCAGACACATGGCATGCTCCAGGACTAACTTAGGATTTCATAATGCACAGACTGTACAATAAGTCTGCAAAGATGCTCAAAGCTGCAAATATCAGCTCAAAATTGCCAATACTATCTTTATCAATTCTTCATACTGCTCCTTCTCTCTTACCAATATTACCATAGGCTTATTCTGACTATACTGTAGCCCAGTGGCTCTCAACTTGGGTGCCACAAACCCCTTACAAGGATATTGTGATACTATCACTACTGCAACTAGGTGAAACTGGTCCTCACACCTCATTCCAGGAGGTGGATGCAGAGGTAGACTGAGACGCACCCAGTGGTAGCAGCAATGCTGTCATCTTCCTTGCCCACTGCGGAGACATGGAGGGCGGGGGGTAGGACAGCAGCAAATGGTGGTGTTGAGTGAAGGAGAGTAGTTCCAGCAGTGGTTTCTTCTGTCCTGAGATGAGACAGAAGTTTTGACTGGTCACAGACCATCCCAAGTAGAAAGAATGACTAGGGGAAAGATCCAGCAGGACTTGCTTTACCCCTGCAGCAGGACAGGAGCTCTATCAGGGCCTCTGGCTCTAACGCATGCCAGTTGCGGGGAAGGGGAGGAGAGAGATTGGAGTGCTCCCTTCTCCTAAGCATTCTCCCTCCAGGAAGCAGATGCAGGACATCCAGTCCCAGCTGTTCACAGCATATCCGTGCAGCTAGGAGCTCAATCAGTTGACAGAGCTCACAGCCATAGGGGCAAACCCTGCTACACATGCAGATGAAAGCTGGATAACAACCAGCTATAAAAGATAATACATATTTTCCAGCAATAACATTATAGCTGGTTGGACCTTTTTATGGCATGATAGCTAATTTGCACATGTAGACAGTCTAAATTAATTGAGCAATTAACCCTGTAATTATTCAATATACATAATGCACAGACAGGTCTACAATGTCTGGCTTTCGTCTGAGGCTTTCGTCTTGTGGTCGTCTGAGGCATCAGGACTTCCAAGATTTGTAGCTTCAGACCAGTTCCACCATCTGGATTGTCTTGGGCCCAGGGATCCCAAAGCAACAAGGAGCCATGGATGCAATGGTACTCAGGCTTCCTGCTCTGACCCTCGTTCAAGACTCCTGGGTCTGCATAAGGGACCTGAAGAATTATTTTGGAGATGCCCTATAGCAATATTTGAGGTGAGACAGATTAAACAACCTGACATTGGTAGTTTTTGCCTTAAAGGAAAACTTCTTAGATCATTGCTTTTCTTTCTTCTGCAATTGGTAAATAAATGCCTAGCTTGCCACTTCCCTAGCTATGCTCCCTGATTCACTAGTTTTGCTTCATCATGTACCAGAAGAGAGAGACTTGGGTGATCCCCTCCTGGGCAGACAGAAGTGCTTCTCTATAAAAACCAAAGTAATTTATCAGTATATTCTGTCCATGCAGCAAGAGGCAAAGGAGAAAAATTTCCTTACAGTCATCTCCATTTTTCTTCCATAGCAGAAAAGCTGCAGGCAGAATTAATAAATCAATAAAAAAAAAATCTCTCTGTTCTCCTCATTCTCCTGGAAAATATGCTGGTGGACTGTCAAACTAAATTTCAATATTTAAAAAGGGACACTGAAGTTTATATTTGAGTGCATTAGTTCTGTTTGCATCTTTGCTACTTATAAAATTAGAGATAAAGATTCATCTTTCCATTTCCACAGTTAGGCATTCACTTGGTACTGCAGATTGTATTAAGCAAAATATTTCCTTAGAGTCCTTTTAAGGAGGTTCTGTCTTTCTTAAGGTAACTGTTTAATATTATCATATAGGTTATGTTACATCTAAGAGTACATTTTACTACTTTGGTGGAATAATGTACTTTTAAAGCCTAATTAATGTACACATTTAATTGATCTTCACTTCTTTTCTTGAAGAAAATGTCTTCTGTGGAGTTTTTTTGTTTATTTTTAGGGGGCTTTTTTGTAACAACTAGAAAAATATGCCTCAAATAATTTTTATGAAAGTGACCTATATATTGTTAACAAACATGGAACAGTTTCCTATACATTTTGATCAATGCTATATCTGTAACACTATCTGCACCTGTACAGTTCATAAATATTATTTAATTTGTTTCCTCCACCACTCTTTAATTTGTGAACACTGCTGGATTTTTCTCTTTCATTCTTCATTTTTTTTTTTTAAAACTAGATTTTCCCAAACTAGTTGAGGGTTTCTATGCTATTTAGTGAAATATGAACCATAAATCAGCCCAAGATGCAAGGCATTCCAGAAATCTTGATGGATAGATAGCAATACAGACATTCAGCATTTAGATTCTACCAGCTTATTCTGAGCAGCAGATACAAATGCAGTTCAAATGAAATAGCTTCCCGTTGTTTACTCTTCGTAGATGTTTTAAAGCCTAGTACTATGCAGTTATGGATTTCTAGAAGGTTTACAAAGGAAAAATAGAATTCATATCTACTAAGTGCAAAACCACGAAGGAATTTGATTGAACACTAGTTCCACAGTGGAGAGTAGCATAGATACCTCCTATAGCCAAGTAAGGAAAACCATCGTCTTCAGACACTGAAACATTAGAATCAAGGTCACTTAAAACCAGTTTCCCTATTCTCACCATAAAATAATACCTCAGAACTCTTCAGTTTGCCTTTTGCAACAAAAGAAAGGTGCTGACTTGAGTATTCTCTCTTAAAAAAAAAAAAAAAAAGCGGGGGGGGGAAGCAAAATACTACCAAATCTACTTTTGATGACTTCAGACAGGGATTGAAAACAATTCTCTTCTATCCCGATGCAAGGGATAGATCAGTTGTTTTCCCCTTCAGGAAGGTAACTCCAAGTTTGCCTTGCTTTAAAAAGGTGACCCTGAAAACAACCGACTGTTGACAAATACTAAATGACTTAAATTGCATGGCTCTATTCTGGTCTGTAACAAAACTACAGTACAAGATTACTTAACATTTTATCACTTCTTGAGAACTGTGCAGGGTAGACTTCAACTACATATCAACCTCTTCCAGACAGCATGCCCAGTACGCCTGTGCAATGTGGCAAGTATTCAATTTGGATCTGGACGATTTGGAGGGACAGTGATTTCGTTTGGCTCATTTGGATACAAAGATTCAGTGCCGATTAAAAGATTCAGCCATAGACTAAATGGGTAGCAGCCCTAACCATGTGGTCACAGCTGCCTCCGGCTAGTAAGTCTGTTGTGGTGCGCTATGCCTTGCTGCTGCTTGCCCAGTCACGGTGGGAGGGGGGGCAGCATGCAGGTATAGCTTGCTTTGGAGAGAAGGTGCTGGGAGCAGGGGCTATGCCCTCTTGCCACTCACTCAGCCAGGGCGGAGAGGCGTGGGACGGTGCCTCAGAGAAATGGCATGAAGCTGTGGAAGCTGGTCCAGCTTTCCCATGCCTCCCAGACAAGCTACGGCTTCATCCCGTGAGCAGTGGCAGGGCATGGCAGCAGATGCATGCACCCAGATTGGGCAGGGGCTATGGGGAATTAAGGGTGGCTGCAGCCTGAATCGGGCCGAAACTCCTCTGAATTGAATCGGCTACCGGAGCTTCACACAGCCCTAATACCCAGGATTAAGTCTTCTTATAAGATTTTAATGTAAAATCTTGATAAATGAAAAATCTTTGACAGCAAAGATGTATATAGCTACCATATACATTTTAAGAAGTTAAACACTGTCGTATTTTAGTTTAGACTACTTTTGTTAACTTATTGTAATCTGATGCACAGAGCCTGAGCAGAAAAAAATAAGAAATTCTTCCACAGTCAAAGCACTATAATGTGATTGGAATAACAGAAATTTGGTGGATTGGTTCACATGACTGAAGCATTGCTATGGATGGGCACAAACTCTTCAGGAAGGACACACAGGGGAGAAGAGAAGGAGGAGTTGCATTTTCTATAAGAGCAGTATGATTGCTCAAAGCTCCAGCATGAAACTGGAGATAGGGTTCTTGAAAGTCTCTGGTTTAGGGTCACAAGGGAGAGGCAACAAGGGTGATTATCATGGTGGGTATCTACTATAGACCACCAGACCAAGAAGATGTATTAGATGAGGCTTTCTTCAAACAGGTCGTGGAAGTTTCCCTATCACAGGCCCTGATTCTCATGAGGGACATCAATCACCCTGATATCTGCCGGTAGAGCAATACAGCAGTGCACAAGCAATCCAGAAAGTTTTTGGAGTGCTGGGGACAACTTCCTTGTCCAAGTGTTGAAGAGACCTACTAGGGGCATTGCTCTTCGCCTGCTGCTCACAAACAGGAAAAAAACTGATGAAGAACTGTGAATGGCAACTTGGACAGCACAGACCATGAGATGATTGAGTTCATGGTCCCAAGGAAAGGAAGGAAGGAGGGCAGCAGAGTGAGGACCTTGGACTCCAGAAAAGCAGACTTCAACTTGCTCAGAGAACTCATGGGCAGGATCCCATGGGAGGCCCGTCTGAAGGGAAGAAGAGTCCAGGAGAGCTGGCTGTTTAAAGAAACCTTACTGAGGGTGCAGAAACAAACCATCTCCCTGTGAAGAAAGACTGGAAAGTATGGTAGAAGCCTAGTTTGGTTTAGCAGGAAACACTTTAGTGAGGTAAAACACAAAAAGGAAGCTTACAAGTGGAAATTTGGACAAACAACAAAAGAGAAGTATAAGAGTATTGCTCGGGCATGCAGGGATGAAGCCAGGAAGGCCAGAGCATAACTGGAGTTGAATCTAGCAAGGGACACAAAAGGTAACAAGAAGGGTTTCTACAAGCACATCAGCAAGAACAGGAAGGTCGGGGAAAGTGTGGGCCCCTTACAGAATGGGCCCACACCCAGTGACAGAGGATACAGAAAAGGCTGAAGTATTCAATGCTTTTTTTACCTCAGTCTTCACAGGCAATGTCAGCTCCCAGACTACTGCACTGGGCAGCACAGTTTGGGGAAGAGGTGAGCAGCCAACTGTGGCAAAAGAACAGGTTAGGAACTATTTAGAAAAGCTGGATTTGTTCGAGTCCATAGGGCCAGAAACCATGTACCCAGAGTACCTAGACTTTAACATTTTGATATGGTCTCCCATTCTTGCAAGCAAGCTAAGGAAATACAGGTTGGATGAATGAACTGTGAAGTGGATAGGAAACTAGCTGCATCATTGTACTTAGACGGTAGTAATCAATGGTTCCATGTCTAGCTGGCAGCCAGTATCAAGTGAAGTGCCTCAAAAGCTGGTCTTCACAGACAGTTTCCCACACACTGAACATTTGAGCAGTTAAGCCCACAATCTTCCAATTTTCCCACAAGGATATCGTGGAATACTAGACCATAAGCCCTTTGGACCAAAGTTAAGGTATAAGTCAACCTACTCTCCCATGTCCAAGTGGTGAAATCCCTGGTGTAGGAGATAAAATTAGTAAAACAGGACCTGCCCATGACAAAGCTATGTTGGCTGTCATTCAGAATCCTACCCTCTATGAATTTTATCATGCCCAGATAGACCTCTACTTGCTTTGTTATCACAGTCTAAAACTGGCTTCCACCTTTCCTCTATGGCTTTCCAAGGCAGCAGGAAAAAAACAAAATCCATACCCCACACAAGAAAAAAACCTTAAATAGCTGGGTTGAGGCTCATTGCATCAAAAGGGAATGTACACACAACCCCAAAAAGTGTTTTTCTAGATGATTGTAAATACACCTATATTCCTGCTGCTTATAAATATTGTCAAATACCTTAGAATTACAACAGGTGTATATATTTCTCAATGAAATTGGTTGGTGAAAGTTCAATAAGTTCAATACATATTTTTAATGTTCACTTCCTATATAAATATTATAAGTATACTAGCAAATTGCCCATCAAGAATGATGGGGGCAAAGGGGGGCAGACAGGGACAAAGTGGCACCACCCACTACCCCATGACTCTGCCATCTCCCAGGAGTGGGGAAGAAAGCTTGCCCCACTATCTCCTCAATCAGTACCCCATGCTGCACTGCTCTCAGGGCCAGAGGGAAAGGTGGGATGGAGTGGGACAGTGGAGTGCCACCATGACAGCAGGGACAGAGGGAAAGGAGTGGGGGTCCAGGCAAATGGCCAGCACTCCCCTGCTCCATCCCCACTGTCATGGTGGTGCTCCACCATCCCACTCCAACCCTGCTGTCCCCTCCAACCCCTCCTCTAGGGACAGAGTACCTCCATGGTGGTGGAAACAGAGGGGGCAGAGCTGGCTAGCACCATCACCACCTCCAAGGAGGAGGGCTGGGGGCGCTGAGGCTAACTGGCCTCACCCCTCACCCCGCTCTGTCCCTGCCATCTTGGCAGCACTCTGCCATATGTGACTATCTATGTTGATAACTCTGATTGGTTGTTTCAGTAAGCACTGTGATTGGCTGTCAAGGCAACCAACCAGAGTGTTCCAAGAGCATTATGGACAGACAGACACATGGAC
>JAGPOW010003316.1:16646832-16674858 GCA_030014935.1 Caiman crocodilus
AAAAAAAAAAAAAGTTCCCATCAGCACATGTGCCCAATATTGCCCTGTATTTTATAGTTGTGCTCACTGTTGGCTACATTTAATCAACTTCATAGTCAGTTTCTACTATTAAACACATGGTTCTCATGGCAGCATTTTAATGGTAGTTAATGTATATAAATGAAGTTTACTTGTATGCAAATGTAGAGGCAATGGGCTTTTTTTTTTCCCCCGTGTGGATGGGGGAGAAAAAAACTGATCTTGTATTCAAGTAAATACAGATGTTTTTAATTTTTTGTTATTGATGCAGCCATTATTGCATTATCCTTTTGTAAAATGCTACAGACTACTTTAGATACTTCAATTTTAAAAGCAATTTCATGGAGATACCCTAAGACAAAGTTACTTTGGGAGTCATTGCATACATGGTTATTCTCCCAAATTAATTTTATTTTGGGAGTATTTGGTCTCCAATTGTAGCTAGTGCAAAGCTGTGTTCAGTTCTACTGTTTTCCTATCTGTATGTGTCATAGTACTTGATATAAATTCAATCTTGATGTAACTTTATATTTCAACTAAGTTCCTATAAAGCAGAGATTTCCTTGAATTTGCCCACAACTGTTCCTACTTAGAAATCAATGGCTGAGATGTGCATATGGCCTGGGTTTGGTTAGGCAATTATACACTTACATTTTAAAAGAAGCCTAACACCTAGCCAGTCAAACCATCATAAGGGAGAGCGGCATATCAAGTTAATGAAGCTGCGGCCACATCCAGATGAGCATGGTTGTGCAGTATGTAGTGCTGCAGACACATCTGTGGCATCACATACCACACATTCAGCTACTCTCCACACTGCAACAGAGTGGCACAGATGGGTTTTTTGACCCCAGTATATCTAGAGGTCAAAAAAGCCCACTCAAAACAACAACAAAAACAGAGTGCAGTGGTGCACACAAGGGCAACGTGGGTCGCTCAAAAGCAGAGCCTGGCCACCCAGACTTATGCTCTAGCAGCTGGTGAGGTTCCAAGTGGCAGGATCACCACTGCTGCGACCCCAGGTGGCCCACAGAACCCTAGGTAAGGCTGGTGGGGCCAACCCAGTGCTGGCTCCAGCCTTCCCTACCCCACCCAGGGTAATCTTCAATGCAGCAAAGGGCACATGACACAGGTGCTCCCCAGAGACAACTAGCGGGAACACAAGATGTTCCACTGTTAGTTGTCCCTGGGGAACCAAACGTCCATACTCATGTGGATGTAGCCTAGATGTCTAAAAAGGATGCAAGAATGTAGCCTGGTAAATATGTACCCCTAGGTCAGGACATTCCTAACAGGGTGACAGCCCCTAGAAATAAAAGGGTTGACATGTTGAGAGCCAGACTGGCAAAGGTACTTAAGCCTACCTAGAAAACATAGCTGGGTCTTCAGTCATCCCAGGTAAATGGGAGTGGCTTGATCCTATAGCCAAGGAGGCTGGGTAAACCAAGCTGAGAAGCTGTGATGGGGAGGGGCAGAGCCAGAGACCATATTTAGGCACTGGAAGCTGTCTAAGGACTGCACCTTTGGATTTAAGGTGTAGGGTAAGAACAGGTCAATGTTCTGGAATTTTTTTTGTTTGTTTATCCTTGCATTTATCTCATCATATAGTTAGTGGTCTCTTATGTTTGGTCTGTTTTTATAATAAAACCTTTTATTGTTTATCTCCTTACTGGTTGCCTGTCTAAGGAGCAACTTCAGAGAGAGTGATTTTCCAGGTTACCCTTCCATGCAAAGGGAGACTTATAATTTCTTCCATAACCCTAGAATATGGGACACTCAGACCCCCAGTTTCCTCACTGAAACTGTCCAGGAATACGGAAAGAGGATCTGAGGTGCTGGGATAGGGAACCTTAGGGTAATTGCAGTCTGTTCCTTAGAGTGAGTGGTGAGGGATTCCCCACAGATAGGGTTGTGACAAGCAGCAGTATAGATAACTGCATCCATTTAAGTCTGTACATTTTATTAGAATAGAACAATAACAGAAGAGTTTCTTTTTAATATTTACAAACAGTTACAAATCATAATAAAGCTCCCCATATTTAGCATGTGCAATTCCATTACCTTTTTGAATATAAACTATCTTTTTAAATAGAAAACTACCCAGGCAGTTTTACTATAAGCTTCTATTGTTACTCTGCACAGGATGTTCAAGTGTCTAAAGTAGGATATAATAATCTTTACTGCAAATGTGCTAGTCTAGACTATACATTAAACGATGGAAGGCAGGTTGGCACCCAACAATGGCTATTTTTATGGGTCAAATAACTTAGATATACTAAAGCCCCCCAAAACGGGCATGTGATACCTTTTATTTGTGTAAATGCTATTTCAATAACAAGACCTTCCGTGTTGTCCTGTAGTACATGGTAACATAGAACTGACACTGAAAGTCAGGGGTAGGCAATTATTTAGGTTGGAGAGCTACTTAAGGAGTTTGGTGAGTTGCGTGTGGGGAAAGGGACATGCTAACCAAGCCCAGCACACCAAGGATGGGGGGCAATTGATCCCATCTGGCCCTGGGCCTGTCTGCCTTGCACCCATGGCCAGGGGCATTGGACAGAATAGACAGGCAGGGTCTCCATGGAGTCTGGCCCAGAACCCCCACAAAGGCCAGGCACACTCAGCTAAGCAAAATGGAAGTGAGCCGTGAGTGGTGGGGAACAACATATGGGAGCAGAACTAATGGGTAGGGCCAGGACTGTAGGGCAATGACAGCACAGGGATGGAGTCTAGGGTGGAGCCATGATCCACTCACTACAAGTCCCTGCAATGGGCACTGGTTCTGCAGGCAGCGATGTGTGGGGAGTGGATCATGGTTCTGCCCTGGGCCCAGGCCCCAGCCATATGTCATCACTGCCCTGTGATCTTGGCTCATCCTAGTCCCAGATGCCACTCTCCACCTGCTTGTGGCCCTATGCCATCCACCTCGATGAGCACGCCCTGCCTGTGGGATTGCTGGGCCAGTCTCCATGAAGACCCTGTTCTCCCACTCCATCCAGTCCCCCAGGAGTAGGTACAAGGCAGACAGGCCAGAGTGCCCAGGCAGCAGATCCATGTCCAGTGATGGCACAGACACTGGTAGCAGCAGTTGAGCAGAGTAAGCTACCATCGCAGAGACTGCCAGGAAGCAGAGTCCACCTGCTGCACTGTCCCTGCCCTGTACTGTGCCCAGCAGGAGTGGGACCAGCCATATGTCCAAGGCCTGAGCTTCCTCCTATACCTGGGCCAGGCGTGGCTTCTGGACCTGCCATGGGCTGGATAGAATCCTTTGGTGGGCTGGATCCAGCCTACAAGCTTTTTACACAGCTCTGCACTAAGTTCATATGAATAACATTCACAGCAGATATAATATTAATACTAAGGAGGGGAAAACATATGTCTGCCCTGTATAACAGGGAACTCTCGCCCTATTGCTATTACTAATAAAGGAAGAGTAAAGGGAGAAAAGAGAGGCTTCTTTAGGAGCAGGACTTTTTTTGTCCAAAGAGGTGAAGCCCAGAGCTGTATCAATTCTGCACCTGGGCAGAGCAGGGCAGAGGAGCTTCCTGTAATGATCTACACTTCAAGGGACAATAGACTGTCAAATTTGCTATGGGTTATGGGCTATGAGTGGGGATTCAGTAAATCTACCCATTCTTTTTAAGCTTTAAGGGCTCCTATAGACATGCCAGAAATCCAGCAAGTTGATTAATCAAGTTTGCTGGAGCACAGAAATTGACGCACTCCGGCAGCCTTCTGAGTCATGTGCATCAGTATCCCTATGCATCCCCATGCGGAAAAAAATGGCAGTGGGATGCTTTGAAATAAAATATGTTCGATGAACCTTAGTTTAAAGTGCCCCCACCACCATTGTTTCAGCGTGGAGATGATCCATAGGCACTTTTAATTAGTGCAGCTCTCTATTAAAATGCTCAGAGCCACATCTCAAAATACATGTAAAAATGCCCTGAGTTTCACTCAAACTGGCCAAATGCATATACAGGCAGACAAATAGCTAGTCAACAGCCTCCATTTTTGCCTATTTAAAATCTCTTAAAACTGAGGTTTTCACCTTCAGAAGTCTTCAACTGATGTTACTATAAGAACCACAAATTTAACAACATTTCCAATACTGCTGCCGGGGATGAGCTCTGAATGCCTAACAAACTAGATTTCAGCAAATAACCAATTATGACAGTAGGATGCATCAATTAGGGCAACTGCAGCCCTTGCTAGTTGTCTTGGAGTCTGAGGATGTAATGAAATGAATAAAATAAACATTACAGTTTATCCATAGAGATGATCCCTCTAAATTAAGGTTAAAGCACATTGACAAACCTGTATAGGAAAATCTGTATTGCTGATTGCAAAGCCAAGAACCCTTTTCCTTCTTCTGTCAACCTATTGTGATTATAAGCACTGTAGCCAAAACAAAAAATATGTTCTTGTGCATACAACTACCTCTCTTGAAGCACTGTATGTTTTTATGTTAATTTTTATTTAAAAAGGTAAGAACTATTCCTATTTAAAAGAAAGTTAAGGAATATATAATTGAACAGTGAAACACATAATATAATCAGAATAGTTTTAAGATAAGAAGGAACCCTGAAATTTTCATGCTTTATCATCATTCTGAACAAAACAGTATAAACATTTCAAATTAAAGCAAACTCATACTTCACAAATAATAAAAACCTCTCAAAAACATAACAGCTTCACTTAAACAAAATTCTGCTGACTCTTACATAAACATGAAAAGATCATGATTGCCGATATCACATAAAGACCTAAAAGGACTGACATTTCTCATCTGTACCCCTACAAATATAATTCTCAGCACTGAAATAAAGAGCTACTTTTAGTGACCATTTAGTATACTTCTGGACTGTGTGCTCACATGTGAACAACAAAAGCATGTAGAGAAGAGTTTTCCTGTTGTTAACCATCTTTCAGGTTGAAACATCTGAACTTTTCAGGCTCTTTTTCATTTTGATTCTGTATGCACTAAACATTTCCCCCACTAAATAATATGCTACTCATTACACACAAAAATAAAGGTAGTGTTAATTAAGCAGTAGCCAACAAGCACTATGTTAATTATTTCTATTCTTTAACAGTATAATATCCTTCATAAAAAAGTATGGATGTAACTAAGCTTTATTCATTTGTTAAAACATAAAATTTAACATCCTTCCCTCTTATCTGGAATCTCAAATATATGAACAATTGTCTGAATAAATTTTGTAGCCCCTAAATATTAGTATTCTACCACTGTTCAACAACCCAGATAATTTAGCTAACAGCAATATCTACCTATCTATATAGATATATCTACCTATCTATATATTTAAATAGATAGATAAGATCCCTTATCTATCTAGATAGATAAGATCCCTACAACAGGCTATTGCTCACTCCATATTTAGGATAGTTAACATTTGGTAACAGTGCTTCTTACCAAGAAAGTAATCAAATCAGAAGATAATATAATAGTAAACTAGAATTAGAGCTGACAGGCTCAAGAATGTTTGCATATAAGGTCAAGACTTCCAGAAATGCAAATGATCCACAGTGTTAAGTTAAAAAAAATACCTTATTAGGACTGTGATTTTTTTAAGGCAAGAAGTGATTTTTATTATAAAATAAAAAAAAATCTTCACTCTTGGTAACTAGAAGCTTCAAAAAGGTAACAGCACATGGCAAATACCTGTATTCACTCAAATTAAAGATGAGGTTCCCCCCACATTTAAAATGAGGCAAAAGAACCCCTCATCTTGGATTCAAGTATGAGGTGGCAGAGGGTCAGGTGATCTGAGCCACAGCTTCTGCCCACCCCTCCTGCCTCTGTCCCCCTTCCCGGCCAAATGAACAGTTGCCTCTGCGCCTGCCTCAGCAGCCTCTGCTGCTTCTGTCCCCCTGCAGCCACTAGCCCCAGAATTTACTCAGGCTCCAGCCACATACTGCACGATACTCAGGTGTCAAAAACACCTGCGGAGAAAGAATAAGTGGAGCAACACACACACGGGCAACATGTGCTGCTCAAAAGCAGAGCAGAGCCACCCAGAGCTGTGCTGCAGATGCCAATCAGGCTCCATGCAGCAGACTCACTGCTGCTGAAGCCCTGGGAAGCCCCCAGGACCTCAGGTGAGGCTGCTGGGGCCAGTCTAATGCTGGCCCCAGCCTCCTCTACTGCACCCAGAGTAGCTTACCATGCACCAGTGCACACATGGCATGGACATTCCCTGAGGACAACCAGCAGCACTGGAAGGTGTGCCACTGCTAGTTGTCTCCAGGGAACCAAACATTCACTCCACGTGTGGACATGGACCATAGGTCCAAGGACTTGTCTGCACTCACAACCAAAGGCTGCCATTTAATAAGCCTTTTTGCTTCTAAGAAAGCTGACACTCATGTGACCAACCCATTTGCAGTTTGTTTGCAACAAACAATTTAATGATTTAATACAGAACTATTTTAATTTTTAGAGCAATTAAAACCTAGAAAAGATCTAAATTGGCTATGATCTTCCAGACCTGCTTTAATCTTGTCTCAAAATTTATGTATGTCTTGTGCAGCAATAACATGTCCACAATAAGGAACTGAATCATTGAAGAATTTGCTTTTTGCAGTTTGCTCACAGCCTATATTCATATAGTAGTTTTAATACTCTCTTCAAATTTCTTATATGCTCATCATTTTCACCAGTTACAATAATGCCATTCAATAATACTGTGTACTTAGAATGCCTTGTAACACTTGATCCATTGCTCATTGCTATATAGCAGGAGCTGAGGCAATAGCAAACACAAGTCTATTATACAGATATAACCCTTCTTGAATGTTTCTAGTAAGATAAGCCTTTGAACCTTCTTTTATCTCCATCTGCAAGTAAGATTGTATTATATCAAATATGCTAAATCTGTCCCCTTGCTCACATGGCAAAAACTTTTTCAATTTGAGGTACAGGATATTTAGCATCTTGTAATACTCTTCACATACCCTTACTGCATCACTTCTTTAATAATTGGCACTATAGATATGTTCTGTCAGGGTTTACAGGCATCAGGCCTAGTGGATGGAGCCAGGAATGAAAACCAGTGGTGTTGCAGGGATGAACCAACGACACCTCCTCTAGTTCTAAACTGAGGGGCAGGATCTGAAGCCAAGAGTCTGAAAACAGCCACAATCAGAGGGTCAGATAGCAAGCCAAGGTCAAGCCAGAGTCTAAACACTGAGCCAAAGGGTTAACCAGAATCTAGGGTCAGTAAGCCACAGGAGTTACCAGGATAGAAGCCACTCAAAGACAGAAGAACAGAACATTGTGTACCAAGGCTCAGGTGCTAGAATACTTCCTTAAAAGCAGCCCCAGAACTAGAGAGAAAAGGCTGGGACTCAACTGGCCCTTCTTGGTGTGTGAAGTACAGCTGACCTAGTTACACAGGCTGCAGGGCAGGAACCTTACATTCCTACTCACTCCAGGATACTTTTGAAAGTATACTTTCCTTTCCTAAGTGATCCAATTCATTATCTATCTTTGCACATAGGTTATAAGGAATGGGCTGAGTTTGGCCTATCCTATCTTCATCTGTGCTATCTTACCTTTAAAACATGAAAGTATTTCAACTTTGTTCAGCCTTCCATGAACACTAAGAGACCTGGTTTAACATATATTCTAATTGTTTAACTGTTTCTATTTAAAAGTGCCTGCACCATTTTTACAGAATTCCAGTCCAGAGGATTATTTTTTTTAAACTATTCAAAACCCACAGATCAGCTCCCCCTTTTCCAATGATACAAGTCCAATTTGGCCTGTGGCATAGAC
Organism: Caiman crocodilus; assembly: GCA_030014935.1. Taxonomy (NCBI): domain Eukaryota; kingdom Metazoa; phylum Chordata; order Crocodylia; family Alligatoridae; genus Caiman; species Caiman crocodilus. The sequence continues at coordinate 16,654,652 of JAGPOW010003316.1, forward strand.
CCAGTGTGAAAAATTTAAGTCTCATAAATGATCCTTTGGCAAAAGACAAATCATAATGAGATTTTATAACAGATGGTGGACACATCTACACAAGACACTATATCGCCTTAGTGATGTGCTACGGTGACATAGCATTATTGGGCACAAACTGTGATGCCGGTGCTACGTTCCTGTAGTGATGAAGAACGTAACATCTGTGCCCCACCAAGACTGGTACAGTATCAGCGGATACGATGCAATTATTTAAGTACTTGCTAAAGGAAGTACTAAATGACTGCACAGTACCAAATGCACACTGAGGGCACATGCAGATGTGCCCTGTGTGAGGCAAACTTAATAGATGTAATCACCAGCCCCACCCATAATAAATGTCATCAAATCACCATCAATCAACATGATTTTGGAATGCTTTGTGATTCTCTATTTAGTAATGAGAGGCAGGAACATATGGTTGAAATAGCAAAGCAGCTGCAGTGTGGGTGACAGAACTGCAGGGTCGTGTGGAAGTAGTTTAGGATGGATGGGTTATTTATTTTTTCCATACATTGTACTTTATGCTAGTGATAAAGTGGTACATGAAGTAAGTTGGGAGTTGCTTCTGGTTGTAATTGAAACTTGACTTTAAACATTCTCATTTGGGTACCTAGTTAGTTAAGGCTGCAGCAATTCTTGGAGCTCTTTCACATGGCTATGAAGTGGTGAATGAACATACGGGAAGTTCAAGTTAGAGAAATCAAAAGGAAAAGGTATTAGCAGAGGTTGTGGGCCGTTACATAAATAAACATGTAAAATTAACAATTCAGGTTAACATTTTTGGTTTTGATTTATGCCTAGAAACAGATAAAAGTGGCTTTTGGCCAAAGGTAAGAGCACGTAAAAGGGGAAGAACATTCTGTCAATTCTTCCTTATGGATTTTTCCTTTATCATAGAAAGGATTATAAGATTTAGAACCAGCTCTCCCAAAGTACTTGCTACACTGTCTATAACAAATGCATGAAACTGAACTTGCTCCAAAGCCTAAAACAAAAGAAATATCTTGATAATAATAAAATGTTTGATTCAAAGCACTGGCCTTAGCTCTGCAGGACATTAAAAACCCTCCAAAAATTTAATTCAAAATTCACATTTACAACATATTTTAATTCATTCCTATTTCACAGTCTCAATTGATAAGTCATCCTGGACAAGTATTACTGGTTCATGAAAATCAGTAAAGCAGAGTCCTGACTTGCTAGTACCACAGCAAATTAAGAAGTCAATTTTTCTGTTTTAAAAAAAAAGGCTGTTTATAAACTGTTTATTTTCACCCTGTGTATTATTAAACACATTTGGAAATACAAGACACAGAAAGTGTTATTTTTTTCTCTTACACTGAACTGTCTTATTGCACACATCTTATTAAAATATAATACTGTCCATAGATGTAATAATGTCATTTTATAAGCTACTGAGTTCTTTTAAAAACTATCGAAACTGAAAGTAGCAAAACATTACTAGATAGCAGAGGACACAAGGCCCTTTCTTCCTTTTTTTTTTTTTTTTTTTTTGTTAATCCAAGGACAGCAGCATAAAAGTGTCTTGAAGAGAGTAAAATACCCACAGTGTCTTTTAAGAGGCAATCCAGGCACACGCACAAGTTCAGGGTTAATGTTCTTTGTTAACAGGGCTCCAGCTGTCTGCTTAATACTAAGATCATGTACCAATTTCCAATGGTTCTGCAGTTCTCCAATTAAGGCAATCATAGTAAGAGAAAAACAAAGTATACAATACTACTCCATTATCAAAGTTTTATGATTCATCTACATACTTTATTCTTCATCTGTTTTATATACTGCTAGTAGTACTATGACATCATAAACAATATGTAAGCAGACTAATACAAGGGGAAAGTAGTTTTAATACAATTTAAGCTAATACAAATTTCAAAAGTCAAAAAGCTCAGTATGACATCAATTGATCACTGACTTCATCTGAAGGCAGTGAAGACACTTCTGAACAGAGATTACACCATTATCTGTCTTAAATACTGCAAAGAATATGCCTAAAATGTAGGAACTGAGGCTACAAACTTCATTTACTGCTCCTAAAAAACAAACATTTTTACAAATGTAAAGAATCTGAAAGAGCCAGAGAACAGATTGTGGTTGATTACATAATGCTCAAGTCTTCTAACTGCTTTAGTACACTTTATAACCTACTTACAAGTTGAAATTATAATAGAAATATAAAAATTTGGACCTACAGAAATTATGAAGAACTTGACTACATTCCCAAACAACAATATTTAAACAAAATGTAGGATGCTAGCTATCATCTAACAAATACTGTTAAACTAAAACTATATTTTATAGTTTAACTGCCAGTTCCAGTTAACATTTTAGTAATACTTAATGTTTTGATGTAAAAAAAATCATTTTTTTCTTTTAGCAACAACATATATACAAAAACAATCTTCCCTATATATAGCTAGAAACCAGACAAGTTGATGGTAAATTGAGTAATTAGCAAATATTATATCTTTACTTGTCTGTTGTTACATTAAAGTAAATTTTCAAGAATGACTGCTCCAAACAAAAGGAGAGAGACATTAAAAAAATAGAGTTCAGAATTAACTTCTCATCATAAAAGTATAGTATGGAAAAAAATTCTTCCCTAATGTTGCTTTTGGTATAATAATTCAACATATAGGAAATAGATAAAATACCATTACTACATATGTAAGTGTAAGTGTGTACATACAGTACATGAATGGATTATATTTCCCATCCCATGCCATACTATACCCATGGTAAGGCACCAATCCATTTCTCTTTAAGTAGTCCTTGATTTAAAGGAATCTTCTTCTTTACAAGCTTCATTCCTCAAATCAAAGTACAGTAGACATTGTTCATAGGTTTTAAGTATCACCATACGATCACAATTAATGAAGATTTATTTATTTACAACAGTTTGGGGAAACGACATTTAAAATATCAGGTAGTCCAATACTCAGGTGCTTTTCAGCTATAAAATGAATTAAAGAACTATTTACAGCATTCAGTGTCTTCATACATCTGCTTTTGATGTAATATTTATACTTTACAAATACATTTAGAAAGAAATTTTAAAATATTTTAATACTATATTAAAATAGGACCAAAATATACTTCGTAAAATAATATGTAAGAAAGGATAAGGAAGATTTTCCCCCTGATGGAAGGTAGGCAGGCAGGCAGGCAAATCCATGAAGTTATATGAACCTTATTACTGTTCCTTACCAATTTAGAACAGATGGGCACATAGTGTATAAAACTATGTGTGTTTTATCAAGCCCAACCAATAGTCAGTTACATTGTTTAAAAATGGGACGATTACCTTATTTTATTTATTATATCAGAACAGAACTCAATTATGCTAGTTGCTGTCCTGACAGGTTAAATGATGCCATTAGAAAATTTGCTAATTTTGGATTCCCAAAAAAAGAAAGGAAGAAGGAACATTGAGTTTAACAGTGAAAATGCTGCTTGCAGAGCATAACTAATGCATATCTTCAGTATAATTTTAATTCCATTACAAGATCTTCTTTTCCATTTAAAAAAGGTTCTATGCATCCTATTATTACTAGAATGTCATACTTCATTGCTTCCATAGGCTAAGGTTGTAAATGTCTCGGCTACTTCACTCCATTTCCCTCACAAGGTCCCCATGTGTAATGTTTTTTGCTTGTAATTCTGTATTCCTGAAACTCCCTTAATTCATACCTTGTCCTTTCCCCTTCCAGATTTTGCAAACCTTCCCTTTCCCTATACCCATTGTATGCCATGACCTCCTCAGCTACACCAATTTCTCTCTCTCTCTCTCTTTTTAAATATGCTCCTTTATACTCTCTTTACACAGAACTACATCCATTCTCTCTTCTTCCCCATGCCAACAGCTGGATCTTTTTTTCCTTACTTTCCGTTCCCTCATGCCCCCAATTAGAGGCAAGCAAAAGGTCAATCCCTCTCATCCCAACCCCACCCTCCCTGCCCCATCTTCTCCAGTGACAGCCTTTTTAAGGTTTGTGAGGTGGCAATCCTGGGTGTTCGCAGTGTAAATTGGGTGATATCTGAGGGCTTGACTGTATTATCATGACTTTCTTGGTGTGTTTAGGGCAATTGCTGGTTCTGTGAAGATATGCATGTTGGCCTGTGGGTTTCTTATGTAACGCAGTCTGTATTTTACCATTCTGGATACTAATCACCGTGTCTAAAAAGGAGATGTTGGTGCTGGAGTATTAAAGAGAGTTGGATGGAGGCATGACTATTGTTAAATTTCTGATGGAACTCAAATCAGAGATAGCAGGTTTTCAGTCCAATTTATAAAGATGTCATTGATATATCTTAAGTATAACAAGGGTTTGATGGTACAGTCCTTAGGGATTTCTTCTTCCAGGTGGCTTATAAAAAGGTTGGCATACTGTGTGGGCATTTTGGTGCCCAGAGCTGTGCCCATGGTCTAGAGGAAAGGTTGGTTATTAAAAGTGAAATTGTTGTGTGTGAGGACGAAGTGTAAGGTCAGTAATATCTTTGGGTCTGTACTGAGTTGTCATCCTGCTCTTGTAAGTATGTAAGGCAGGCTTGGATGCCATCCTCATGTGGGATGTTGGTATATAAGCTGGTAACATCCATGGTGTCTAGGAGAGTGTTGCTGGGAAGGTGGCCTATGTTTAAGTTTTCAAAGATAGTCTGTAGTGCCTTGGACGTTAAAAAGTCTTTCACTCAACAAGGACACTCCTCCAGAGACATAGATTGCATGTTTGAAAGAGCCATCTGGATACCATGTGAAGAATTGCTGTAGTACAGAAGGAAAACCCCCACGAATTGCACATCCCTGGTTATGACATATCACCTCTCCCTCAAACCTATATGGAAAATCATTATACAATTGCAACCCATACTAGAAGGTGACCAATTCTTAAAAGAGATCTTCCCAGAACCACCCATCCTAGTCTTCAAACAAGCAGCAAACCTTACTAACCCCATCACCAGATGCAAACTTCCTCAGGCTCAGAACACACCAAGTGGATCCAGACCATGCCATAACAAGAAATGTAAAACCTGCCAACATACCTCCACCACCACAACCATTTCTAGACCCCACAACAGAACCATCGGCATTCCTGGATCTTACAGCTGCACCTCCAGAACTGTAATACATCTCATCCAGTGCACCAAATACCATGATGGAAAATACATAGGAGAGACCAAGCAACAACTGTGCACCAGAAGAAATGCACACAGGAATTTATTAAAGGCAAGAAAACCCTATTACCAGTGGGGGTACATTTCTGACAAGAAAACCACTCTTTCCCCAATCTCTCACTTCTAATCCAGAGGCTGGTATACATGCAGGAAAGGCAGTCAGTGAAGATCTAAACTGAGGAATCTATGGATGGGAGACAGGCTGGGGGTGGGAAGTGGGGAGGAGAAAGAACGTAGCGGGTACATAGTGAAGAGCTACCTGAGGAGTTAGCTATTAGGCAGATTATAAGGTGTCATAAATCCAATGTCTGTATTTAGTCCATGATCTTTTGTATCCAACAGGTTGATGAAGTGAAGTTCATAGGTTGTCTGTGAGAAGTGTTTTGTAAATTCACCTTGCAACTCAAAAATACCACCAAATCATTTTCATCAGAACTAAAAGAAAAAACGACAGACCTTGATACCCCAATACCTATGCCAGGGACTTGCTGCCTAAAACCCACAAACAAGGGAACCCTGGCAGACCTATAATATCCAATCATAGAACCCTGAGGAAATATCAGGTTTCATCGAATCAATCCTAAAACTGCATGCCACCCAAAGAGCAGGTTTGTCCAAGACACTACAGACATTCTATGAAAACTTAAAAACATAGAACACTTCCCCAACAAAACCCTCCTAGCCACTATGGATGTTACCATCTTATATACCAACATCCCACACCAGGTTGGCATCCAAACCTGCCTTATATACCTACGAGAGCATGATGACAACTCAAAGTACAGAACCAAAGATATTACTGACCCTATACACTTCATCCTTACACACAACTTCATTTTTACTAACTAACATTTCCTCCAGACTCTGGGCACAGCTATGGACACCAAAATGCCCCCACAGTATGCCAACCTTTTTATGAGCCACCTGGAGGAAGAATTCCTCAAGGACAGCGCCATCAAACCCTTGCTGTGCTTCAGACATATCAATGACATCTTCATCATTTGGACTGGAAACCTGTAATCTCTGATTGAGTTCCATCAGAAATTCAACAGTCATCAACCTTCCATCTGAATATCTCTGGAATACTCCAGCACCAACATCTCCTTTTTAGATACAACAATCAGTATCCAGAATGGTAAAATACAGACCTCATTATACAAGAAACCCACAGATCAACATACATATCTGTGCAGAACCAGCAATCACCCTAAACACATCAAGAAATCTGGAATATTCAGCCAAGCTCTCAGATGTCACAATGTGCACTATGGAGAACACCCAGGATTGCCACCTCACAAATCTCAAAAAGCCTTTCAGTCAACAAGGACACTCCTCCAGAGAGATCAATTGTGCTTTTCGAAGAGCCACCTGTGTGACAGCTGAAATTATGTCTGTGTGATAAAGGTGCTTGCTGAAGGCCCTATGAAGATTAAACTAAGTGTGGGTTTTTTCTGTATTTGTTTAGATATAAACAAATATGTTTATATGTTAAGATATAGGTTGTTGCTAAAAGCCTAATTAAAGATTAAGATGTAGTGAGGCCTTGTATAAAGTGAGGCCTAGTAAATTTAGCAAAGCCTTGAAGTAGTAAGGCCCTGTGGCATAGTTAAAATTACCTTATCAAAGGAATGCAAGGCTTATACTGCTAATTGGTCAGTCTAAGGACAGTTAAAATAAAAGGAATCTGAGTGATTGTATGTTATCAGTATCATTCAGAAGCTTTAAATTGGCTGAAATATCTGGAAACCATTTACAAGGAAGGTGCAGCTCTTTGAAAATGATTAGTTAGTTGCTGCCTGGACCAGTGGGCCCGTGGACCTCGAAGAGCCCAAGAACTATATTCCAGGGTCCTTTCCCAGTACGCCTTCGGACAGTGCTGTTCAGGGACACCTGACTTTGCTGAACTTTGTGGAAAGAGAAGCTGTGTATCAGGCATCAGAGGGGCTGCCAATAAGTTGCTGAAGCAAATTGTTTTTGCCTGTCATTGTTTCTCTTGTTACTACGCATAGTTGTGTTTTTGTTAAGTCAATAAATCTTTCTTACCTTTCTACCCCTGACCATACTCTCAATCCCGAACCCTCCACAGGTGGCTGGGACACACCTGGATACCACGTGAAGAACTGCTGCAGTATGGAAGGAAAATCCCCATGAATCGCACACCACTGGTTATGACATATCACCCCTCCATCAAACCTATCCTCAAACAATTGCAACCCATACTAAAAGAAGACACAACTCTTAAAGAGATCTTCCTAGAACCATGAATCTTAGCTTTCAAACAAGCACTGAAATTCACTAACCTCATCACCAGAAGCAAACTTCCTATAGCCCAAAACACCTCAAATGCACCCAGACCATGCCATGCCAAGAAATACAAAACCTGCCAACATATCTCCTCACTCCCACAATTACTACTACACCCCACAGCAGAACCATCACCATTCCTGGATCTTACAGATGCAGCTCCAGAAATGTAATAACTCTCATCCAATGCACAAATGTCATGATGGAAAATACATAGGAGAGACTAAACAACAACTGTGCACCAGAACGAATGCATGCTGGAAATCTATTAAAGGCAAGAATACCCAATTACAGGTGGGGACACATTTCTCACAAGAAAATCGCTCTCTCTCCAATCTCTCATTTTTAATCCTCAAAGCCTATGAACTCCACTTCATCAACCTCCTGGATACAGAAAACCATAAACTAAATACAGACATTGGATTTATAACACATTATATATACCCTGATTGACATCTGACTCCCCAGGTACCGCTCCAATATTTACCTGTACATTCATTCCCCCACCTCCTCCCCCCCCAACCCAAGCCTCTCTCTGACTCACTGACTCCTCAATTTACATCTTCACTGACTTGCTTTTTTGCATGCAGACCAGCCCAGCCTCTGGCTTCTTTACTATTCATTCCATCCAGGAAGAGCACATACCAACTGCAGATGCTTCCTCAGCCTGACGAAGGGTTTATAAATCCAAAAGAGATTTTTCCAATTATTTGAGTCTAATAAAAGATATCAGATTGACCCAGAGAACCTTGTCTGCCTATGTCCTTAGACCAGCCTGAGTACAGCCTACACCCATTTAACATGAATCCTACACCGTATAGGCAAGATGCACATCTGGCATAGTAAGAAGTTGCCTGTGATGTACAAACAACAGCAGACGGTTCCAGAGTGGTTCTACTGCTTGCCAAGATAAACAGGCATAAACAGGTAAGTGTTCATCTCAGACTAGGAGAAATGAGGCTTTTTTTTGTGTCCAGCCTTTCACAGAAAGCAAAAAGGTCATGATCATTAATCATTAATGTCTAAAACACTGAAACGTTAGACTTGATTAGATGTACCATTCAACAGTTATTGCATTGAATCCAAACAAATTGTAATGCCATCAGACTGAAAGAAAGTGTAAATGGAAAAAGTACATCCATTTTGTAATCTACCACTGAGACCATCCATGCAATGACTAACTCAGAATGAAAGGGGGGAGTCATCTTTTTATTGTTACAACAATTTGGGGCAGAATAGGTATTAGAGTTGCTACTTCCTTTATTTCCATTAAGTGCCTTTTCTGACAGCAGGTCTAGAAAACTACACTTTAGCATGGCTTAATCCAAGCAACTTATTGCTATGGATGTAACCGGTAATTGGGGGAGGTTTCGATTTTTGGTGGGGCTAGGGGGAAGGGGCTTAACCCTTCAGTTAACAGCCTTATTGCCAGCTTCTGGACCTTCATTTAGGTATAACTTCATCATTAACAACATGTCTCTTCATTTTCAACTCCTTCCACAGAGAGGGATGGCTTTTAAGAAAAAGGTAAGGCTGTAGGCAGATACTGCTATAATGAAGCAGAATTGAAAGGATCTTATCAACAATGCTAAAGCAGCCTCAACATTTATCTTTTGCCCCCCACTTCCCCATGCTCATGACAGTTGTCCACATAAGGCAACATCAAGAGATCTATGATACCTTACATGATGCAGTTTTGTTCTACATGCAGACAGCCAGTAAACAATTTATAAAAATGCTTTTGAGTCAGCTGTGAGTAGTTGACTACTATGATACAGTATTCTTTGAAAAGAAATCTGCAAACACAACAAAATTTAAACAGATAATATTGTTGCATCCTGCTTAAGAAATGCTATTTTGCACAGAAGACTGAAGGTACCTGAGCAAAATTACATCAAAAAGAAAATATAAAGAAATACATTCCTTTGATTTAGGGACTAGTGACTGCTTTTTAGAAGTAGAATTTGTGTCATGTTTTCAAAATTAGATAGATATCCTAAACAGAATGACAGGATTATTAGAAACATTGTTTTTTACCTTGAACAGACAGAGTTCTACAGGTGCAAGTAAAAATTAAGAAAGGATATCTTTGTACTTTTTTAGGTCTTCTGATATATATAACAATCTTCTGATATGTATATTTCATGCTGTGTACATGCATGCAAACACTAATACATCACAGAGAAAGTAGCTGCAGGTTTTTACCAAGCTGAGAGGTTTTTTCAGTTCTGCTATCATAATGCTACTAAAATTTGCTGTTGGACTTAAATGATCAGGCAAAGTGATGTTAAGTGAAAGGGAGCTTGCAACAGAACACTTTAAAATTATTTTTAGAAATGAAATTTTGCGCATATTGTAATACCATATGTACATGAATACAAGATGACACCCAACGATCAAATTGTATATATGGAAAATGTATAGTTGTGTCAATTTTCCAGGCACAGGCTAACTATTGTAGATTTGCCTTGAATTTGTCCCCCTCCTACAGTTATAGCAGAAAAAATAAATTTTAGGGGTCAGGTAGCCCCTTTGCTCTGTTCCCCACAACTTCTCTGCAGTACCCCCTTCCCACTATCAGACTCCACTTCCATGTCCTCAGGGAAAGCAAAGAGAAAATTTAAAAACACAGTTTTCAATGTTTATTTAAACATACCTTTAGTAACTTACATATGGTACCCACAGACTTAGTTCCTCAGAATGATGCATTTTACCTTTGTGTAATTGCCACAAGCTTTAGCACAGGTACTCCATAAACACACTTCTAAGCAGCATTCTTGTACCTACTTCCACAAAGTACAAACTATTCTTGATATCAATCCTAACCCAAAAGGCTCATGATTAACCATATAGTTCACTGGGTCAGTCTAAAGTCAACAGCGTTTCAAGCCATGGTAACCCTACAGCTCAACACTGCCCTATGTGCGTTGTGTACTCCAAACACCCCCCAGACAAAGGAACCAGGGGCTAATTACCATCCCACCATGACTAAAATCCAGTGTTCTTTGTCACAAGTCATGGGATTCTCCAAAATTGTATATGCAGATGAGGTAAAGGGCAATCTGGTCTGGCTCCACTTCACCAATCATATGCAACAGGCTAAGAGAGGGGGTGATAGAGGGATTCTAAGTGAATTGTTTTGGGCTCCATTTGGTGATGTTTGCCAGATATTTAATGGTAAAAAATGTATTTAATGAGGTTTCCTTGTATGCAAATATAAGAAGAGGGGTTTTCTTCCCCAATGCTAATTGGGGAGGAAAAACCTAATTTGTATTCAAGTAAATACAGTATTTGTCTGAAAGTTACTAAACTTATGTGAAACTAAGTAAATGTACATCTTTATATTGATCAAGCTTTGTAATTCCCAAAACATGAAAGGAGGGGACAGAAAGCAGAATACAACCTTAATAGAGGACATTATGATGCAACTCCCCCTCCCTGCCTCTGCCTCCTACACGTGCACTTGTATGAAGACTTAACAAGTATAATTTCAGATTCTCATAGAATACAGAACAAGGAGAGTCTAAATATCTGTTATGGACAAAAATCCTGACTTAAATTTTGATTGGCTCTTATTTTCTAATCCAAGGACCAGAATCACGTTCATCATCAATGTTTCCAGGATAGAGCAAGTTAAATCTGAAACACAAATAAAAAGAATGTAGCATCATGATAATGCAGTCATAGTAATTTGTATAGCTGACATGGCAGCATGCTGGTTCTGTACAAGGAAGACTTTTTCTTCTCCTAGGGCTCTAAATTTTAATCCCAGATCTCTATAGTTATCTAAAAATTAAGATTGGTTTCATTCTTAATAAATTTTCCTAAGTAACTGCAAGGCAGTGGCAAGGCATGCCTTTCCCCAACAGGTTAAGCTGTGTTGATCAAAAGACTCCTTCTGTCAAAACACTACTCAGAAAGATTTACCACCCAGGGAATGTGCTTAGGAGTATCCCAAAATAAATAGGACAGCACAGATTTTCATGTGCACTAAGTGACATCAGATGATACAAGAAGTAATTAGATTCAAACTGACAACTGCAATAGTTCAGCCTAGTTTAGAAGTATATGATTTACCACTACTAAGTCCACATCTAATAGAACAGAGGCTAATCTTACAGTAAAACTAAAGAAAGAGAGAGGACACCCAAAACTATGACCCAGCCTACCATGATGGTGGAGGTCTTTGCGGGACCATTCCTATTATAAGCAACCTGTTTTCAATTACTTATAACTTTGTCATGCCTAATGGACTTAAAAGTAATTGACTACAAATTTTCCAAGGCACTTTTTTATTTCAAACGTTCTCTAAAAACATTCTGCGTGCCACACCTCCTCCCCAAGTTTAATTCTAACAACCACTTTGTTGAGAACCTCTAATACCCATAAGGTTTGGAGCAAACATGCAGTTTGTAGGAAGGTGCAGCTATCTTGGCATCAAAAATATATCTGACCACCTCATTAAAGTCTATATAAATTTGCCCAAGTTTAAGCCTCTGAGAAAAATTAGATGTACACGTTTATTACAAATTTGTTAGAGATGGGCAGCATTTGTTTTCTAGAAATTCTTCCAACATGGCATATGGTTCATACCCTGATAGGTTCTATGAAGTGATGGAAACAACTACATTGCTTTCTCTACAGAGAAATCCAGTATTATAATAAGCATGGTATGGGTGAACGCCTGTTTCTTCAACTGCTTCTTCCAGCTGCAATGGCACCAGGACTGAGTGCTGGGAGTTCCTCCTGTATTCTTAATGTTCTACTAGAATCTAGGCTACATGGGGAAGGAATGCACCCGAGTCATAAAGAAAGTAAGGTACAGAAGGATGGGATAAATGCAAAAGGTTTATGCAGACAATATGAGAAAAGTATATAGGGAAGGGGACTTAGTTCCCAGTAGGTCTAAATTTATGGTGTTTAGGTAAATGGGGTGGGGTTTGGTGGTTGCAATATCATAATTTCTGCCTGTGATGCCACTAGGACTATCAGTGTACTGGCTTTCATCAGGGCACAGGCTGTCACAGGAAGTCAGGCCACCACAGTCAGAACTCCAGAGCTTTAGTCACAGTAGAGCAGAATCTCTCTCTGCCTCACAGTCACAAAAGGGTCTGGATGTAGGGGCCGGGGTGGGGGTGGGGGGTTCAGTATGGGAATAATCTGGGATAAAATTGGTTGAGGTGTTGGCAGGTAGGGTTCCCACACCTGCTAAAGGTGGCTGCACTGATAGATTCACAGCCCCAGGGCTGGGCTTTCCTAGCCCCTCAGCCATTGTGGGGAGATGCTTTGCTTTGTTCCAGGTTGTAGCAGTAGAGTGCAACTCAATTTAAACACTATGTCCCTGGAGAGGAGAGGAGGAAGGGAGGCCCAGGGCAAAGAACGCTGGAAGACAGTGTGGAGTTAAGTGTGTAAAGCATTCAGTTCTCCAGTAGAAACTCTACTAGAGACCACTTCTACTTCATCAGAAGGATAGAAGTTTCTATTAGACCAGCTATTTTTCTTTGGGGAGAAAGTGCCTGAACATGTGTGTAGCCTAGGGTTTCTATCAGTAGAACTGAATTTCACCCCTAGAATTGTAATGCTTGTATACACCCTCCATTAGTGCACGTGATGAAGGTCTGTACTACGGATCTAGAAATCCTTACAAGTTATGCTTCCTCATGATAGAACATTCAGTTGCCATGTGAAACTTAAAATGTTAAGATATGCTAAAACGAAGGCAGGGCTTAATCATGCATAGTATTCTTTGCTTCCATCATTATTCCTTGTGTGAATGGCCAGTTCTTGGAACAACTATTTTACTCTTCTATAAGACTAATCAGATTCTCATAACTAAGACTATCTTTTCTAAGAGAAAAATCTTAGATGCTACCAGCAAAAAGAGAGTTTACATGATCATATATAGTTCAGAACAATATTAAAAGGGAGGGGAAAATATTGTTTGCTTGTTTGGGGTAGGTATGCCTCTATAACTGAGTAGTAGATGCCTGCCTTTGTACTCATGCTGTACTCATGCTGGTCTAAGAATTGTCTGGTGCATTTTTTTGTTTGTTTGTTTGTTTGTTTGTTTGTTTTACATCAAACTGCATTTTTGTGTGTAGAGGCACACAAGTGTTCTTCCTTACAAGTTTGTGTCACAAATTGTCTATAGATCATGGGTATGTGTGTGGATAGTGGAACAGAAAGTTTTTAAGATTACTCCAGGAAAAGTTGTAGGGTCTCACTAACTCTCCCAGTCTTGCGTAAACAGACTTTTCTGTGCTTAAATTAGTAAAGACTAAGTTTTTGGAGGCAAATTAGTCATCAAGCATGGAAAGCAAGGGAGGACAGGGAAAGTTCTGCCAAGGATCATTGTAAAAGCAATGGCCAAACTGGATATTCATGACCATTTTAATACAGGTCCCTGTGGCTGACTGTTGATGTAGCTGATGAGAAGTTAAAGCTACTGAGCTCAGCCAGAATGATCACACATCATCTACATGGTTTAGGTCTCCCATAATGTTAGTCATTACTGCCATGTCCCAGTACACTTTTTCTATGCAGCCTCAGATCTGGAGCTCTTTACATTAATAAAATCACAGTTCTGATCTGCTCCTGAACTTGCAGGTTAAGGGAACACACAAGGACTTTATGTAAATTAATTTCTTCATTTGTGCTTAGGGAGATAGTAGTAAGACCAACTCATCCAATACTTTAGATTCATATGATATACTTTCAATATAAAACAAAGTAGCTAGTTACAGGAAAGAAGGAGATGTTGCCAAGGTTGTATGAATCTCAAAGCACTCTTGAGACCTGCCCAACCCTCAAAGTGTGGGTTTGGGTTTTTTGTTGGTTTTTATTTTTGGGGTTTCAATGTTCAGCAATCTTCTTTTAATATAATATTACTGTTGCTAAAAACCTGTTTTCCTCCAGCATAGCAGCCATTTTTTCTTCCTTTTAGAAGTTGATTAAATCTTTAATCAAGTCTTACATACTTATTCTGGAAGTATGATTTCAACTTGGGGGGAGAGGAAGTTAAAATAAATTTAGCAGAAAAATAGAATATACACTCTCTTTTTCATTTTCACAGAATAGGAAATCTTGACACTTTAAATATATGCAAGACACTGAATTAAGAAAAAATGAACTTTTAACAACTACTTATTACAAAGCAGTGATAAGAAAAAGCTTAAACAGAACCATTAATATATCTTGCATCATTAATTAACTATGAATAAATACAATATTTAGTTCTGTTATTTTGCTGGAGTTGCAAGAGGTTAAAAGATCTGATTACTATATTATTCTTCAAATGCTTGTGAAACAAAAGGAGATCAGGCATCTATAATTCCAGGTTAACACACACATGCTCATTACTTTCCTAAAAATGAAGGTTAACGCATGCACAGCAATATAGCTGTTAGCAATTAGAATGTTTTGCAGATTACAGTTAATTAATGTGGCCTTCAGAGTCTCAATCAATTTCAAAGTCAAGTTCAATAAAAGAATACTACATGTGTATAAATGTAATTTAAGTTGCATGGTATAGTTTGCATTTAATGGCAACTAATAGCCAACATTTTCCAGAATAGATTAAGACACATCAGTGTCATCTGCATAGTTGCTAAGTGTGCACTCAGTCCTATCGTTTAAATGATTAATGAAAATATTAAATAACGCTGGACCCATGACAGACCCCTGGAGAACCCCACTTGGTACCTCCTCCCAAATAGATGGCAAACTATGGATGATTGCTATTGATCACAGTAAGCTAAGTTACATACCCATCTGCCAGAACTTTCTGTATTTCCACAGTTTGTTAAGGAGAATGTTGTGGCAGAATGTCAAAAACCTTGCTAATGTCAAGGTGTATTGCATCCACTGCTCTCCTCCAATCACAGAGCCTGTCACCTCATCTAAAGAAATAAATAAAATTAGTTAGGTATGACTTGTGGTTGGTCAATCCATGTTGGCTGTTCTTGATCACCTTAACCTCTATGTACTTCACAATAGATTCCTTGAGGACCAGCTCCATGATCTTTCCAGATATTGAGGTCAGGCTGACTGCTCTGTATTTTTCCAGATAACCCTTCTTCTCTTTATTAAAGAGCAGCCTTTTCCTATCTTCCAGAACCTCACCCAACCTCCACAAAATTCTTAAATAAGGTAGCTAGCTCTGAAATTACCTCAGCTAATTCTATCAGTATCCATTTTATCTTGATCTTGTCAATATGAATGCATGTAGCTACTCTAAGTAACCCCTAACCTGTTCTGCGGGTTTCATCATTCATTTTCATCATGTGAGTTTTATTTTAAACTACAGCAGGAAATGAAAAAAGTTTGATCAGGTATGAATAATATACTGATTAGAAAAAGAACGATTATGGCAAAGCTGATGAGAATTTGAATGCAGTCAAGTTAAAAGTTAAAAAAAAGTCAAATAATAAATTCTGTTACAGTTGAATCAAGATATTGTGTATTTCTGCTTAAAGCTGCTAAATACAAGCTTCGATACAAGTGAAAGAGTCGCAAATGACTTAGTGAGAGCTTTCAGCTTGCAAAATACTCAAGAATGTATGTATTGGTTTCCTCTATAGTGTAGAAAACTAAAAGTATTAACTAAGAATATGCATCTATTGCTTCCACAGTCCTCAAAAGCAATGCCAAAAACAGTCCTTCCCACCTACTCTGCATGCATCCACCCCCAAAATGAGGTAATGAAGTCACCTTGGGGGCACTCTTGGCTAAGATTCTCATTCTTTCTGCCTTTCATGTGCTTAAGTGCATTAGTGGAGGCAACCCCCAGAGTAGTTTTATTGTTTTATTTCTGGATTTGACATATTCAGACTAGGAACCTCCAAAGGGGGCTAGGTTTTTGGGGGAGTTCTCAAAAATATTAGAGAAGAAACACAGACATATTTTAAATCTTATAACCATAATTAAGGCACACCACAGTAAACAGCTGGATTTGAGTTAAATTGTGTACAATTAAGTTCGAAAGACACGGGAGCCCTTAACCAATATGCAGACAGCTAGTGTTTATAACTTAAGCAACAGGCAAAAAAATAAAAAATATGTACATAAACCTATACCTAGACCTAAACTTGGTAAGTTTATAAGTGAAATACAATTGTTTGGATTATGATCACATACTGCATTTTCCAGGGAACCTCTACCTTCTCCAGTACACAGGTTCTTAACTCCTCACTGAAAGTCAGGATGTAAATCACTTCTGAAAATGGGACATACATCTCTGAGTCCCACTGACTTTCACTGGAATTTAGGTGTCTAACCCACTTAATCTTCTCCACACCCTTAAAAAAAAATCCCTCTAGAAACCCACTTGCCTTTCTGGTAACCAAATACCTTTGAAAATCTGGTCCTAAACACTTCAGTCGCATTGCAAATCTAAGTTACTTAAGCACTGAAAACTGTCTTGTGCATCTTACAAACATAGTAAAGCCCTGATTTTTGACTGGTGCTGTACATAAGAAATAAAGTTAGTTAGGCATGTAAAAAGTAAACATATTTTACTCCACCAAAGGTAAACATATTATTATGAAATATTTCTGCATGATGTAATGCAGCATAGCATGCATGCATACAAAGCAAAAACACCTATGCATTTACAGCCACTGGAATTAAAGCTTAAAACAAAAATTATAAATATACATACACCTATGAAATGTTATGTGTTGTTAGAAATGCTTTAGTAAGACTTATTTCTATTTAAGAATTCATATTCTTCATATACTTTATTGTTCATGGAACTTTATTAAATTCACATGACTGATAGAAAAGGGGTGGGGGGGGGGCAACTCACTGTGATTTTACTATTACAGTGCACAAGATGTCCTCCAATACCTCATAGTCAGTTTCTAGCTTCAAACATGATGCAAACAAGAAGAAAATCAACTGTTTTGTTAGAGTACAAAGTCCATTGGGCAATATGACTGCTTTTGGACTGCCCTTTATGAGCCAGTATAAATGCATGATGTACATTCACATTGTGGGTAGTAGTTGTTTTGGAAAGAACGGAGAAAAATCTCTCCAAAGAGAATTTCCAGTGGGTTTTGGGAAGCTACTAAGAAAGATGGACTACTAATCAACACAAAGATTTGTGGGCAGAAATGCAGTGAATTGGTTATAAGCTATATCCCGCATACAGTGTCAGCCTCTTGCATATGCTACTGTCTTACAAGAATCGTCTTGTATCAAATACCAATCTCTAGTGCTAACTCCCCACCTCCTATAACGTGTGGGTTTCTCTCTGCCTGTATCTCATTGTTGTCCCCTATCGCTTCCTCATCCACTTTTGATGTTCTTGGCTTATACTCGTCCTGACCGGGTAAGACAAGTTGAAGCATTTTGATGAGGGCTTAGAAACAGTTGGTACATACCAATACACAATGCAAGAATTGCTGTTATAACATAATTTTAACTTTGGAAGAAAAAAAGAAAAGCATCTAGCTGTTAAATGAAGCAGAGAGAGCATGCCAAGCATTTTTTGAATAGGCATAATATAGATTAACTACCTCCCATTATTTTTACTGTGTTTAACTCAGTTGTCCTTTGACAATGGTTCTTGACATTGGCATTCAATGTATTCCATTCCTTAGATAAGAAATTATAGGGGTAAGAAGAAAAATCAAACTGAGTAATCCTATTCTGTTGCCACAAGTGGCTCACAGCAGGAAAACTCTAAAGAGCTCTAAAAATGGAGTATGCCATCTTGTATTAAGGACATATACAAGCTCCAAGCAGGCAAGAAATATCAAGTAACCCAGAGAGTGCACAGTCACTTACAACATTTGTACCGTTATGTGTGGCATCCCTGTTTGTTTGCTCTCAGAAGTAGAAGACAGTTTTCAAACTCAACCACTTAAAGGTACCATTCATTTCCTACCTCTCACCCCAACCTTGGTCATTTGCTTTTTGTTGGATCCATGGTTTATAGAATAGTTGTTGAGCTTTAGAGAATAGTGCAAGGGGGAAATGCCATATACATCCAGAATACAGCAATATAAATAAAAGGAAATGCTAAGAGACACGAAAGAAAAGTGGCATTCCAATTTTGGAAAGAGGAAACTAGAAAAGAGACAAAATAGTAGAAAGGAAATCCCTATTGCATATGGTTAGAAAAAAAGAGAGATATGTGGAGGAAGATTGGTGATCTGGCAGGGAGAAGGCAGAATAAGAGGTGGTTTTGAGAAATCAGAAAGTAAACCCCTACATTGATCCCTTATCTCAATCATCTGAATCTTAGAAGAAACTGCCACTAGGTTTTTCCAGCCTTTTTCCTGTGTCTCCTTATCAAGCACAGGAAAGCTAGTAAATCAAACCTTCTGATTGTCTCCAAGTTTGTGCTGAGTTGCTAATGTCAAATATGTCATTTCCAAAAGAAAAGAATAGAGAGGAATAGTAATAGGATCAGTGCCAAATTTTCCCTAAATGCTGATGAGAAAGGGCCAGGAAAAATCTGTAATAATACCAAGAAAGCCACCAGAGGGGTACATCTGAAAGCTGAGGTCAGGTAGGATACAGAAATATGCTAAATATATTTTTGATACAATAATTACAACAATTAAAAGTGGCACCGAAGATACAAGCAGTCAAGGATTTAAAGGATTATGATAAGGTTGGTCATATCAAATTTAAAAAAAAAATTGGAAATCGGTTTCTGAAACAACATTTCAGAAACCAGTTCTTGAAAATCCTTGCAAGTATTTGGACCCTGTTTCATTATGCTGAACTGCACAAATGTTGATGGGTGTAAGTTAGTACTAGTTCAAGTTTGGAGCAATCACATGTTCAGAGCAGGAAAGGCCTGGAGAACTGAAAGGTAAGAATCACTTGAAGATCTTCTGCAAGAACTTGGAGAAAGACTTCAAAGACCTAAACTAGCTAATAGCCCATCAAGCCCTCCCAGTGAGAGCACGGAGACACAGAGAGAAACAAAGAAATCAACCAAGCTGCCCTAGGGTAATCTGCCAAGGCACAACAGAAACTATTGACCATCTTTTATGGCTCTGTTCATATGCCAAGGAGATGTGGAAAAAGGTAAACCAACTCTGCAGAGCAGTGACAGGTATCAGACAGAAGACGAGACGCAGAGCTAAACAGGCACGTAAATAAACAGCAGGGGAGCCCAACAGCCCACTTTGATTAGTTCATGTCCTACATCAAGAGGTTCCTATAGAAGTCCAGGAATCTCCTAATGAGCAGGTACACGAAACTTGAGGTTGCAGACTTTGTTAAAATGGTTTTGAGTGAACTCCAGTCCTACTACCAGAAATCAGTAGGAGAGGATGGGGAGAATCATAGTATCTACGGTCAGAAGGGGCCTGGGGCAGGCCATCTATTCAATGGCAGGAATGAGTGCTGGGGTCCCAGGACCCCAGCCAAATACCTATCTAATCTATCTTACCTATCTTGATATTTGGGTACCTAATCAGCTATTTGGGTACCTATCTTAAAGACGCCCAACAACTTCCCTAGGAAGCCGGTTCCACATCCTAGCCACGCTAACTGTGAAATAGTGTTTCCTAATGTCCAACCTAAACCTGCTCTCCAGCAACTTGTGACCATTGGTCCTAGTGACCCCTGGTGGTGCCAGGGAAAAAAGAGCCTGCCCTATTTCCTGCTGATCGCCCCTCAGCAGCTTATAGGCAGCCACCAGGTCCCCCCTCAGCCTCCGT
>JAGPOW010003316.1:16674958-16707805 GCA_030014935.1 Caiman crocodilus
GGACAGGCTCAGCAAGTGGGCGGATGAGAATCTGATGGTGTTCAATGCCGATAAATGCAAGGTTCTCCACCTTGGGAAGAAAAACCCGCAGCATCCTTAAAGGCTCGGCAGTGCTATGTTAGCTAGCACTAAGGAAGAAAGAGACTTGGGGGTCATCATTGACCACAAGATGAACATGAGCCTGCAGTGCGATACTGCGGCTAGTAAAGCAAGCAAAATGCTGGCTTGCATCCATAGATGCTTCTCAAGCAAATCCCAGGATGTCATTCTCCACTTGTACTCGGCCTTAGTGAGGCCACAGCTGGAGCACTGTGTCCAATTTTTGGGTTCCACAATTCAAAAAAGATGTGGAGAACCTTGCGAGAGTCCAGAGAAGAGCCATACATATGACCAGAGATCAGGGAAGCAGACCCTATGATGACAGGCTGAGAGCCCTGAGGCTCTTTAGCCTGGAAAAGCGCAGGCTCAGGGGTGATCTGATGGCCACCTATAAGTTTATCGGGGGTGACCACCAGTATCTGGGAGAACGTTTGTTCACTAGAGCACCCCAAGGGATGACGACTAGATTGAATGATCATAAACTACTACAAGACTGTTTCAGGCTGGACATAAGGAAGAATTTCTTTACTGTCCGAGCCCCCAAGGCCTGGAACAGCCTGCCACCGGAGGTGGTTCAAGTACCTATATTGAACACCTTCAAGAGCAAACTGGATGCTTATCTTGATGGGATCCTATGACCCCAGCTGACTTCTTGCCTTTTGGGCAGGAGGCTGGACTCGATCTTCCGAGGTCTCTTCCAGCCCTAATGTCTATGAAATCTATGAAACTAAGAGCTTAAAGCTTGCAACCAGGGCTAGTACCAAGAAGCAGTGTAATTGAACCAAGGGAGGGAATGCAGATGGGTGCACAGAAGCATACGAACGCCGATGTGGTTATTGTAATGGGTGCACGGGAGTGAGGTTTTAATAATAGGTTTAAGGTTTTTGAAGAATGGCTTGCTCATTGGGGGTGTCTGTGTGTGTGCGTGTGGGTGTAGATGTGTGTATAAGCTGTTCACACCCACAAAAAATATTTTTCTTCACATTCATTGTATATCAGTCTTCTGAACTCAGTTATCACTCCATTGGTGTTAGCAGTGACGTTAGAAAACTTGAAGGAATTTGAGTTCCAAACTGAGAACCAATCGAGCAACACAGACACGTGGAAGGACAAGGGTCTTTGTTATGTCATCTGCACAGTAAGTAGAACAGTTAGTTATGGAAATTTTGCAACCTCCACCTGCCCTGTCACTCCAACTGTCTTGTCCTGTCCTGTCCTGTGACTTACTGTCAGGCAACCCATCAGAGAACGACAAGCATTTAGGTAAAGGTTTGAATGGTTCCTGGCAGCCACAGGGACAGCGGAGAAAGTCAAACCCTCAGTCCTTTTGTGTATAATGGGGAAGGAACCTCTGGCTGTTTACGATACTTTTACCTTTGCAAAATGCTGAAATATGCATTTAAGTATAACACTGTTCATATCTGAGGAATACTGTATGCCAAAAAAGAATAAGACCTTGAAAGACATACACACATACACAGCACGGGAAATAGGATTTTCTATCTTAATATTCAGGGCAACAAAAATTAAGGTCCAAGCTATTGGTACACCAAAAGGGGTCATCCATACAGTAGACATGAAAACACGTAGCCAGAAAAAGCCAACTTACAGGTTGCACTTTCCTCATAGTAAAACACCACCCAGGAGTTGAATTTTTCATTGGCAAGCAGAATGCAAAAGCAGAGAGAACATATAAGACATGCAGCAGGTGTTAAGAACAACATGGTCCCAAACACCAGCATTTGGAAAGTTCTCTCATAAAAATATAAAAGGAACTATTTTGCAAGGAGCTGCAGATCCCAAACACAAACCTGAAGTGCATGCAATTAAGCATACACTGGAAGAAGAATTTTTTATAGACACGGTAGAATCAAACAAACAAACAAAAAAAATCAGGAAGAGGAACTGGGTTTTGCCAGCAGAAATGCAAGGAGTAATGGTTTTATTTAAAATCGGACACTGGAGCTCAGGTTAATATTACACCAGAGCATGAATATAGAAAAGTAAAGTAAAATTGAAACCAAAAGTGATTGTGACAAACATCAAAATAACTGGTTATTCAGGAACAAATATACCAATAAAAAGGAAATGCACTGCTAGTATCCAATATAAAGACAGAGTATAAAACTCCCATTCATGGTAGTACCCCAAGAGGTGACACCAATTTTAAGTCTGGCCACTTATAAAAAAATTAATCTAATTGAACATGTGCTTGTAATAGAAGACACAAAATTCAGACAGATAGTACATAAACTGGTTTGACCCAAATCAGTTAAGTCTGACACTACATTCAACCAAGTTCATTTTAAACCAGGTTTCAGACATTTTGAAACTTGTTTAATATGCACTGAACTTATGTTCTGTTACAGGTTTAAACCAGTTTCTGATCACTTAAACTGGTTTGCATAATGTCTGTCTGTAGCAAGGGGAACAGGAAAGTGAGTAGTGGCATTGCTATAACTAGTAACCTAAGCCCTAGTAACCTCTCATCTTTAGATGGGTAGAAACTGATTTTTTTTTTTTTGTTCTGTAGTTTTTTTGTTAACAGGAAGGATGTAGAAGTTATAGTTGAAAGATGTTCCCTAGCTAAGGTAATTGAAATGGTAATCAGAAGATGGTGCCTCAGCTAAGTAGCTAACCAGTCAGTTAGCATATAAATAATTGTGGCCAAATGAAGCAGATGAGCTGTGCCAGGATGTTGTCCTATACAATAACCATGTTGGACAACAAGCAACACATTCCCCACTTAGAAGTATTACCTCAGGAATCTCTGTGGCATACCTCTGTAAGGGCACATGCTCTCAGTGCTCCCTGTGCTTTAGAGGCCCAGTCCTGCACAGGAATTCCCTAGACATGCCAGACCAGGCCCCTCAAGCACTGGGAGCATCTGCCCAAAGCAAAGCAGCTGGAAGATGAAGGCAACTCTGGGCTACCTGCTCCTCCCGCCCTAAAGCAAAGAGATGTCTACCATGAAAAAGGAGCACAAATTATTACCATCTTTTGTTGCATCCATAAAGACATATGTGGCATGACAAAAGGCATGGGCATCTATATACTTTCATTTTGTACCACCTTAAAATTGTTATGGTAGCCAAAAGGTGACACCTGCTTCAGCCTTAGAAAGACAGGCAGATAAAGCATCTGAAGATGTGCTCCACAAATAAAGTTGTGCTTTTCTTCATTGTATACCTGTGTTTACTGAATCCATTGTTTGCTACAAAGAGGACCTGCTCTGGCAGAAGAAATGCCTTGAACTGTGGTGAAGTATGAAGAAAAATGACCTATAGTAGCTTTCAAGCCCTGCATCAAAAACACAGTGCAAGACATTGAATGGATACAGCCAGTGCCAAGTCAGTATGCAAAGTCTCCAAGGACTTGGCACTGAAATGTTCCTGGAAAAAATCTTATAAAAAATTAAGAGACTGACTTTTTACTTATGTGGTGATAAATTACTTCAGTGCCAAAATGTGACTGGTAAAAATCTAGGCCATTTGTCTCAACAGTGTCAAAGGCTTGGGACCTAAGGTTGCCCAAGTTTAGCATATCTAATCCTTAAGCATATGTATACCTAAAAATATTTCGTTAGCCATTTGAGCCAAAAACAAACATGGAAATGGCAGCAACAAACAAAACCAAATATGCATGTCCAATGTCTATAATGTGTCGAAACAAAACCTTTTTCTTGAAGCCTCTTTTGGCTCCATGCCAGCCATAGAGATAAAAAGCTTGAATGTCCTGAGTAAGGGTTACTACCCTTCTTAGTTCTTTACAGCTCTAAATAAAGAGAATTTACTAATGTTTTATCAAAACAGGCAAGTTCCTGCATAGTAATTGAGAGCATGAATATATATTCCTAAAGTGGACACTCAAACAGATTTACTTAAAACTGTAGAAGGACACTCAGTACAGAATAAGAATGCCTGCAATAATGATGTGGCAAAAGCTACTATGCTGTTTCTATCTTAACTTAATGCACACTGATTTTCCAGTATTTACAACCTTCTCCATTTCCCCCTCAACAAAATAAAATAAAAAGGAAGAGAGGGGAAGTTAAGAATTGTCACAAATAGACAGAATACACAAGAGATGGAATTTTAGTTATTGCAGAAAAGGAACAGCAATGATTAAACACAAGAGTTCCTTTTATACATCTAGATGTTGAACATGTTACTACTGTGCTTGTGAACCCCAACTGACATGACTAATGGGATTGGACCCTGATGGAGGGAGTGCCAAAATTACAAGCAGAAATGCACAGAATTAAAGCTCAAAACCAGGAGTTAAGTTATTTTGTGGATTTTTGTACTGGGAAATAATCGCTGTAAGAAAGGAACTTTGGTAATAGGTTTTTTTGTAGGAATTATATGAGGCAGGTTTGCACTATTGACAAATTGAAAAAATGCTAACATTTATCTCAAATTAGTGATTGAAAGCAGCTTTTCATGTACTGTAAATGCATCTTTGAATTTTCAAGAACAGGTATGTAGTACAGAAGCTGACCATACCTACAATTCAGACAGCAATTGTAAAAATTATAGACAACACTGAACTAAATCTTCCATAGCAACAAAAATCTTGGTTATAACCACCGATACACATATTTACAGGCTTCCTAGGGAAAAAAAAAACCTGAAGTGTTGCAAATAATATGGTGCCCAAAGATGAAAATAGTCAATCATAGATTGATTTAAACCAAATAACCATTTTCATGGTAAGAGTTAGATTTTAGAACTATTTTTATGTTGTAAGCAAGCCTTAAAAATGCACATTAAGAAATACAGGGGGGGGGGAGAGAGAGAGAGAGAGAGAGAGAGAGAGAGAAAGAGAGAGAGAGAGAGAGAGAGAGAGAGAGAGATGGAGGATTGCCTGGAAATTGAGAACTTTTTTTTTGTTCCCACTTTCAGTAATTGGGTTTCAACTCAAGAGATGACACTTTCAGTAATTAACAGCTCTACTATGTCATTTATTTTTGATTTTGATGAAGATGGACAAATATATAAATTTGTGCTTCTTTTTTAAGACAGGAATTAATGGTCAATATTTCATGAAGCAACACCCTCAAACATACACTTTTCTCATTATGATTAGTCTATAAGGCCTCAGAATTGAATTTAATTATTATTGACTAACTATGCTGAACAGTTGAACCTAAGGGTTATAAGAGCCTATTATACACAGAAATCTAACTCACAGTTTATTTCCAACCTCTATTTTGTTATATTTTCTTCATAAAAGTTTAGGAAAAAACCCTGTCTCTCATGCACATATGTCCACCCAGAACTTCACTACAAAGAACTGTCATGTGGACTTTGCCAAAAAAGCAAAATCTTTAATCATAACCTAAGAGGCCCTCAGATACATTTGGAACTGAAAAAAATGTAATTGACAGATGTTATGCAAGACAGTTGTTCAAACTGTAAATATTATGAATTGCATCAAAAGATTTAGGTCATTTGAAAGAAATTCTTTGAGAGTACATGCTGAATTGGATACCTGTGGGCTCTTCTTTGACTACTTCTCTCTCCAGCTGACTAATACGAGCAACTGATTAGTTTGGTCAGATAGAGAAGGCACTTGAAGATGCAGTCCTCTTTTATAGGTAGAAATAATTCTGTGAAAAAGTGCACTGGAAAAGTATTATGGGTTTTTATAATGCTTATTTGCATCTGTGAGCAAGCCAATCACAGATCAAGAAGATACAGATGTTCCCAACAAAGAACAATCTGACACAGAGGAGATGAAAATAGATTTTCATTTCTACACTCTAGGTAGAGACAACACCAAACATTAGTTATAAGAAAGAGTAATGATAAGTCCAAGAAACAGAAAAGTTTCTCCAGGTAAGGAGAGCAAGTGAAAGACCAAATACAGTACAAAAGAACACATCCTTCAAAAGATCTAATCTCTTCTACTGATGCAATGCATGAATGAACCTGTGTGCTGGCCACAAGAACTTCATGAACTGTCAGGCCAGCAGCCAGACAGCGGAAGGCAAGATCCCATTATCAAGCCAGGAACACTGTCTTTCTCTTGTTGGAACCTGGATCCCTTGCTACAGCCAAGATAAAAGA
Source organism: Caiman crocodilus (assembly GCA_030014935.1). NCBI lineage: Eukaryota > Metazoa > Chordata > Crocodylia > Alligatoridae > Caiman > Caiman crocodilus. The sequence continues at coordinate 16,681,129 of JAGPOW010003316.1, forward strand.
AACTGGGAAGATTTTTGTAACCCTGACCAGAGTTCAGAATAGGCTTCCCAGTCTAGAGGAGTCCCTAATTATGGGGAAATCTGCATTAAGATCTATGGGGAGAAGCTAATATTGAGAAAAATATACAGGTGAAGTCAGTTATATTTGAGACAAATCTGGAGATCAGAATTAATTTATCTTCCAAAAAAAAGATAATAGTCCAATAGTAACAAAAAGCATAACAAGATGTAACAGTTGCCTTGTTTTGTGTTTCTGTAAAGACTAAACCTAGGACCATAAGAAACAGATTCTTCCACCGTAAAAAAAAAAGAGTGACTCTATTGTATGGGAGTAGTGTGTGTGGTACATTGATCAGACAATGGGACAATTTTCATTAACATGCTAAAGCCTGATTTTGCTTGAATTGACCTGGAGTGTCAAATAAACAAGTATAACTAAACTTATTTTAACATGGACTCTTTCTTTGTAGTATCTCTCAGATTCATAATCCCTCAAACATATGCTTATTTGTAAATATACTTTTTGTATAGTATCTCTCAAAAATGTAGTTTTCAGTTTAAGATATATACTAATGGCTTAACAAACCTGAAAACTCTACTCTATGTGGGTGAGGCTAGCCTTGATGGGATGTTGCTTTGACAAAACTAGGCATAAAAATGTAGCCATTTTCTTTCACAAATCTGCTTTAAAAAGCCAAGTGTCAATAGGTTGACTAAGCTAAACTAAGAAAATATGAATTGTGCATAGTTTGGCTTAACGAAGATGACAAAGAACACACTTGTACATACAATTTTTCACTTCTCAATTCTGAAAAAGACACTGAAGAGAGACAAATATAAAACACAACCACCAGGCTACAACAAAAGCAGAAGGAATAAATTAGAAATGAAAAAAAATCTGATGATCCAAATGGAAGAGACAGAAATGCAATTTGTAAAACCCTCATTAAAAAAAAAAAGAGCAAGCAAGCTGCAGAACAATATTCTAGCCATAGCTTAGGATCTGATACAAAATAATATTAAATCTATAGTGTATTTATATTGAGTTATCTTCAGGTTTTTAAGTACTACATTTAGATAAGCAATGCCATCTTGACTTATGACCATGAGTGTAGTTTGCTTTTAAGTCATTTAGTCAAGTACAGAAAAAGATTATCAAAACTATAGACTCTCATTTATTCCATGTACAGCTTTAACAATGAGTAGTGTCAATAAATTCCAAGTTCTGTCTTCCTATAAGTCTGTCATCATGTCAAATATATTCCACAATAACTAGTTAGTGTACTAATGAAGTAATATTGAATTCCTCCGCTCCCACAGAGTGTGGGAACAAGTAGATTTGGAGAAACCCTTTCAAAAGGGGAACTTTTCAAAAGGGCAACAAGCTGTTAAGCTCTAATTGTTAGGTGTGAATGAGCTGAAAATGATTCAAATGTAGCAAAACTGTTCCAGCTTTAACCCTGGATGAAGCATGGTTAAGGTTCGAGGGGTTTTGCTACATTTGAATCGTTTTCAGCTTGTTCACACATAACAATTAGAACATAACAGCTGCTGCCCTTTTGAAACATTCCTCCTTTGAAAAGATTCCAAATGCACATGTGTCCACACATATTAAGGTCATTGTTAAGTCATTCCCCTCTCCCCCCACTTTTCTACTGCTGCCACTGCATGCAACCAAAATCCATCTAAAAGTAGAGGATAAGCAGTCTGTTTTTTTCCCTCCTAAATCTGGATATGGATGTGATTTTTACTGAACAATTCACTTTGCTCATCTTTGGAATTTGGACTGATTAAAGCCAGCACCCCCAAAAAGATAATTTTTCAAGTCACAACTATGTAGCCAAATGTTATCTGTAGAAAATACAATTAGCTTTGTGAAAATATAATTTTAATTGTCAACACAATTACTCAATAAATTTATTCTTTAAAGGTAAAGCAGATTGCAATAAGTCTTAGAGTGTCCTAGACATCCTGCAAAACCATTTATCTTGTCACATGATGCCTCCTCCCTAGCTCTGTAACTACAAATGGAATATGCTGATGTTAACATGCTCATAAGCCATCCTTTTCTTTTGCTATGGGTTTTATTTTATCAGCTAGGCATGCAAAGCACTTGATTTATGTTTTATTTTCCTTTGAATAAGTTAGCCATATTTTTAAGCTAAAATAGTTTTTCATTCCAACCAGATGCATCCTGTCTTATGAAAAGGAGGTATGTAGGGGAACTGAAAGTTACACAAAAAGAGACCTGGTGTTTTACTTGTCCATGAAATAGGACAAAAAAATCAAAGAAATAAAAAAGAACTGCTTGTAGATTTGCTATCATTTTGGCAAATACTAACCTGCCAGCTGAAGCCCACAGTGCAGGAACAGGCATCAGGATGCTAGTCAGAAGTGGGTCACTTGAAGCTCTGCTTTCTTCCTGCCTGCTTGGACCCACATTTCACTAATTTTCGGCATGACAAAAAAAAAAAAGGACTAATAGTAAGAGACTCTAAAAATACTAATTTGTGGGAATGCATATTATTTAACATAAAGAAGGTATGTACAAGTGTTACATTTAGATAGTCCTAATCAAGGTTAGGGCAATCTAAATGCCCAAGTGTGCAAGCATCCACAGGGTTTAGGCCCTCCTAAAGATGGCACACCAATGTTAAAGTTAGGTCTTATCTGATATAAACCAACTTCAGATCAGCAAGGGATTAATCCAAACTAGTGAGAGAATTAACCCAACCTAGTGAAAGGTTGCACATTGTTCACAGCAGAACCCCAGAGCTGGAAAGCCCAGCCACTCTCCAAAGCCGCCACCTCCAACCTTGACCAAGCTATTTTTACCCCCCACCCCAAACTATCCAACCCTGGACCTTCTAAGATTCCTCCCCATGGACCCACACCAACCTCTCCCCAACCCTCCCAACTACCTGTGCCTCTTCCCAAAAGCATCAAAATGCTCCCACACAGACCCAAACTCAGCTTTAGGCAGCTTAAACTCATCTGCCTAAACCTGAGACAGGTTCCACAAATGCTTATTCACTCCTTGAGTCAGAGCTGGATTTTGAATAGATGGATTACCCAAGAACCACTTCTCCAAACCCTGTATATTTTACTGCATTTATTATGAGCTAGTTTTAACCAACTACAGAATATTTAATGAGCAATATTTAGAAAGGAATAGAACCATAGAAATAATTATAGAAGCATTAAAAATGCTTCTATAATAACCTGGAGAGGGTCCAGAGAAGGGCCACTCATATGGTTAAGGGCTTGCAGGTCAAGCCCTATGAGGAGAGACTGGGGCACTTGGACCTCTTCAGCCTCCTCAAGAGAAGGTTGAGAGGCAACCTTGTGGCTGCCTCTAAGTTCATCATGGGGGTACAGAAGGGAATTGGTGAGGTTTTATTCACCAAGGCACCCCCGGGGGTTACAAGAAATAATGGCCATAAGCTAGCAGACAGCAGATTTAGACTGGACATTAGGAAGAATTTCTTCACAGTTAGAGTCACCAAGGTCTGGAATGGGCTCCCAAGGGAGGTGGTGCTCTCCCCTACCCTGGGGATCTTCAAGAGGAGGATAGCTAGGCATCTAGCTGGGGTCATCTAGACCCACCACTCCTTCCTGCCTATGCAGGGAGTCAGACTCGAACTATTGAGGTCCCTTCCGACCCTAGCATCTATGAATCTATAAAAACATCAGTTCTGAACTGGGCAAACATCAAGCTGATATTAAGGCCATTAAACTGGGTAAAAGCAGCACAAATAAGGCAATTAAAAAAAATACACTGTGTCACCAATATCTGACATCAGAATTTGGGGGTGTAGGCACAAGTTCACTTGCAAGAGTTGCAAATCATGAGAAAAATGTATATTGTATGAAGTTCACATATTGGATAGTCCTCACCTGAAAGGGAGCAACTTTGCAGCACCAAAATAGCACTTAGCGCATAGTAAACTGCTTGAACTTCCATTTGCTCAGCTTTTAAGTGCACTTACTGTTAAGTTGAACCTGTGACACAACACTTAGACACAGACAGTAGAAATCTAAATGATCCAATGAAAAAAACAAACTTAAAATACTTATGATCAGGGACATACATAGTGAACCCATTATTAACGAACTAAATTCTGTAACCATAAACTGTTAAGTTTTAGGTGAAATCATGTGCACTAGATATTAAAGTTCCTTTGGGCATTCTGGTACCCGATGAATTCTCTCTCTCTCTCTCTCACGACTCATTTCAGACAGACTATTAGCTATGCTAGAAATGCTGATACATGAGTTTCTCATCAGAACACTGGTTAAGATATATAAAAATGACATCTATAATGATGTCAAACTCCTTATATTTTGACCTTATGAAAAGGGAACTGTAGCAAATTAAATGGGGGGAGGGGGGTAGAAACCTATACACACAGCCTGGTTGACATTACTGGTACCAAAACATTTCATTGTTAAAAAAAGTTTAATGGAGGGGGGGAATTGTTTCCTTTAGGGGGTTGGGGTTTTTTTTGTCTGTTTGTTTTGGCTTATTTTGTTTTTGGTTTTTCGCGCATGGTTATGAATTCCTTCCTAAGATTTTATAACTATGCATTTGAAATGAGTAAGTTGTAATTTTTCAGTGCCTAATTAAACTGCAAAAGAAAAAACTTCTGCCTCAGATTCTGCTCTATATTACTGAAAGACCTCTACGAGAAATAGCTATAGTTTAACTATTTCCTAATGCAGCACTAACAGCTCTGAGATGCATGTGCTCAAATATTCATTTTTTGTAATACTAGCAAATAATGTTAGCAATTGCTATTGTTATTTAATGGACTGCACTTCACACATTCACTGCATCCTTATTGTGACTGGTTGCATCATTAACAAATCAGTTCCAAAAGGTTTCAATGAAAGCAAAAGTCTATTCAAAAGCAGACCATTAGGAAAATCGCGTCACATTTCAATAATAATACACTAGATTAGTCTGACACAACAGTCCTGAATAGGTATCCAAGTAGATAAAAGAAGTGATTAAAAATTATTCTGAAGCATAATTTATGACTAAGAAAACCAAACCAATGAAGTAACAGTGGGAGGGTGAGGGGGAGGGGAGAAATTAATGTAAACCAAGACTTTGTTGGCTACAGAAGTGTCCTTACACATTTCTTAGGAGGGAAAAAAAGTAGAAAATATCCTTATTGAAAATCTGACCCATTCATAACTGCAGACACATAACCAATATAACCAAATTCCTTAGGAAATAGCAGACTGATGTTCAGAGACAGTACTTAAGAATTCAGCTAAGATACAAAGATGAAAGAACAGCACCACCTAGTTCCCTACATAAAAGTTTTCAAATATGTATCATCCATTGATTTGCTTTAGATTATCAAAGTCACTTCCACAAAAGAAATCTGTACACAGAATTCATGCAGTGAAATCAAACACATTTCTGCAACAAGTTGTTCAGTATTTAGTAAGTATCTAATTTATTTACCTCCAAAAATAGCAAGCCCACTTCCTTTCCTCTCTTATGTGTGACAAGATAGTTAGCTGAAGTCACAGATTTCACCAAACTCCGATAGGCTGTGCTATAAGCACTTCTTCTATGGCCTTGAACTTACCACCTCTAGGCTATCAACTGTATACCTTAGCACTTGCACCACCCCAGTCTCCAAGCCTACTAACATTAAACTGAACACATTGACAAAATTAAAGATACACAAATGGGTACAAAAGAACTATATCCTAAGATTGTGCATCTTTCATTAGTGATCAGTGTAATTTGAGCTGCCCAGTTATTATCTGAATCTCCAACTCATCTCCAGAAAGTTATTATTTATTCATAAAGGACTGGTCCTTAATTCAGTAAACACATTGCACATTTCACCTTCCCAAGATAATTTGCTGGGAATTGTAGTGGGAGACAATAAAGCCTCATACGTGTAGCTTGTAAATAAGGATGATATTCACAATATGCACAGAGATTAAGATACTTGTAGGGAGAACACCATGAAGATTCATTCTAATCCCTGGAAATTTCAAGAGGTATTTCCTTCCACCTCGCCCCACACCATTGTATCATCATACTTCCAGTTTCTTATTTCAAAATAAGGGCATATTGACTCAAAAAAAAACATACTACAGAAAGTGGAAATTATGTTATTTTTGTGTGAAGTATTCCCCTTCAAGCAGTTATGCACTGATAGGAACAGAACAATTCCAAAAGCTTAGCTTGCATAGCAGTGTCTCCTTAATGCTGCCATCTATTGTCTGATTGTTTTGGTCAAGAATATTAAAAAAAAAAAAAGAGGTGTTCATAATTTTAAAACCTACAAATAGGTACATAAAAATTGCCTGATTTTTCAAAGTCCTAAATCCCACTGGGATTGAGACATGTTGGCACTCAGCAATACTGAAAATTGGAGATACTCAGATCACTTTTTTTAAGTAACTGTATACAGATCTAAGGCAGTTTAAGTTCAGGCACATACTACAAAATTCAAACAAAACAAAACAAAACAACATGATATCTACCAAACAATAAAGCCCATATTGAAATTTTCATTGCATTCTATGATCTATATAGTACTATATAGTACAAATATATTATGCTGTATGGCTAGATCCTAAAAGAAAAATGTTGAGAGCAAGACAGTATAAAAGCTATGTTTACATGCCATGTACCAATTAAGTGTAGCCACAAATGTAACAATTACATGCTTATTTTAAAGAAGATATATGTGCATATAGAAAGAAAACAAACGCATTCTCAAAATCTGTCATATCCCACCCTAAAAAAAAATATCCAAAACAGAAAGAACAGAATTTAGGAGATCAAAACACAAATATATTGAAACCACATCTACCTACAATACTTAAATTATGTCAGAATACATTGACTTAATTTTGATTTGGGGATTTGAATTGAGGAAAGTATTTAATATTTTTTACTCTCAACTTTGCCCCTTCCTACTGAAAACTATTACTAGGTTTGCCTTTACAACACTGAAATAAAAAGTCAGGTTCTTACTCTTTTAAGATGTGCAACAGAGTAAAAGCCTGTCACCCAACCCAGTGGTGTAACTAGGGGGCCAAGAATCAGAGCCACAGGTGCTATTATTCCCTTCACTCTCCAAATTGATCAACATTAATAGAATGGAGAAAAGATGACTCCTGAATGACTCTCACTCTTATTTTTCTGATGGCACATAGAAAAAGCATGAGGAAATATGAACACACCTTCCCACCACATTAGTGGGGAGCAGGCTCTCCATAATGCTTCCCAGGGATTGAGGTTGCCCTACCAACTCTGGGGCTTAGGGTGGGACATCTGAATGGACTTAATTGTCCAAGATTAGCAGAAGGATTTAGTAGTTTGCCTCAGGATTAAAGTAACTTTGCTCTTTATTCTATTCTCCACCTTGTCTAAAGCAATCTGTATAACCTGTTAATGAAAAAGGTTATACAAACTTTCAATATGTTTGATGAAACTTTCAATATGTGAATGGAGTTTTTGCTTACACAGCAACTGACTATAAGCTTGCCACCAACACCATCTATCCAGAATCCTAGAAGTCTTCGATCTTTTATTTTATTATTATTTATCAAAGGAAAGCAAGGGGTGGGGGAAAATCAGAGTCCCCTCACCTAATGGGCCAACCTAACTCCTCCCTCCAATATTTCAGCCATGGTATTGGGTATGGGGGGAGGGCAGGGGAAGCTGGAAGGTGTGGGAGGCTCTGTTCCATCTCCCCACCTCCAGATCCAGCCAGGCAGCAAACCTCAGCAAGCAGCTTGAAGCTGCTCCCTCCTTCTACCTTCCCCTGCTGATAGCTCTGAGAACAGGTCTGGGCTGCATGAGACCAATTTGCAAAAAAATAACCCTAAGGAACACATGATGTCCTTTCCCAGGTTCTCTTCACAGTTTCACTTAAGCACAGAAGACCACTTTCCCCATATCCTATATGTTCTGGGATCCTGCCTTTTTGCTCCTTTTGTCCAATGTTTCCTTTGGCTCATGTAAGTATCACTTCTTGGTTGACCAGAATTGTTTCTGTATGAGACAGTGCATTCTGCCATTCATAGGAATGAAAGTTACTGCCTCTCTAACTTGGTTTCAGTTCCTACTCTTCCGTAAGACTGCAACGCAGCAATACTTAGACCACTATATTCAATGTACATCTACTACGGTGACAATATGTGAAAGTTGGAAGGTTTTGAAAGCTTTGAGAAGGAAGCTGGGATGCTATTCTTATACTAGCATTCTTTTAGTTCAACTTTTCATAGACTACTTTAACAACATCTGAATGCTGAAGATTTTCCCTAATCACAGATAGGTAAAATCTTTAAATTTTCAGTTTTAGTGATTTTAGATGTTAATGAAAAGCACAATATGAGAGCAGCAGTGGAGTAAAGTATAGCATTTTATGGCCTTTGCTGCAGATTTAGAGATGCAGTGTTTAATCCTTGATTAGTAAACTGTTCAGTGAATAATGTCTCTAGTCGGTGCATCTAATTCCCTTTAATTTGCTAACAGCTGCAGTATTGCATTTATCTCTTTATATTTTGAACTATACGTTTCTCACCAGAACTGACCCTGTGGTGTGAATAAACATTTTCAGAGATTAGCAATGAACAATTAAAAGTTTGGTGTTTTCCTTGTACGACGTACAAGACCAAAGTGATTTTTCCTTTGCTGGCTGATATTTATACAACCATTTACTATGATGAAGCACCAAGTGCCACCAGAGACCTGCAGCCTGTTGCAACAGCTTGAATTACAGACCAAGATTCTACTATACATTCACAATCCACATTTTGGACAGGATGACAACAGCAGGATAAAGCTGAACGGATTGTTCCAAACCATCCAGCTTAAACTGTAGATTAATTTCTCCTCATATTGGTCCAGTACGTGTGCTTCTGCCATCTCTGTTTTCACTTTTGAGTGTACTTTTATGTGGAAATACTCAAACAATTGCAAAACTAGATCAAATAGCTACAATTTATTTTTTTATGGAAGAGAGGGTCAAGTGACCTTAAAGTTTATATTATTCTGAAAACAGATTGCTTTTGCTTCAGCCAGTAGGGTATTTCCCCATTTAGGTACTAATCAGAGCAGACTCCTACCATATAGCATGGCAGGAATGAAATCAGGTCAAGTTCCACTGATAATCTGGCAGATGTAGGTCAGTTTGGGATAAACATTTGAACAAATGGAAAATAGTGGCATCTGCTACACTTGCTAGTGTAGTGGCACTATGTGGTAATATGGCCTTACTTTCCTCAGAGATATCAATCAACTGCATTTTTGGCACTGCTAGAACTTAACTGAACTTCTGCTTAGTGAAGGCTCACAGGCACAGATAGATCAGAAAGCATCTGTACTGGACTATTGCTTATTTTTCTATACCATGAAAAAATTGTGTAATGCATATAAACCTGTATTGGTTATTCATATGATAAAGGTGGTAGATGTAGACTCATTTGTTGTGTGCACAGGCTTTATTTAATCAAGATAAGGAAAATTATTTTTATATATAAAACAATATAGTTGATTCAGAACACAAATGTTTAGCTTAAATAACAAAATACAACCAGAATTCTTGTAATCTTACTGAAAGGCTTCCTGGCATACTTGAAAAAAGGAGCAGTATGGGTAGACCATCTGAATTGCTTACAGTGGAGGGAGAGAGAAAGACAGGAACAGAAAGAACTGCAAACTCAACTATCCTTCACATTGTTAAGAGAGGACAGCCAAAGGTTGCATTAGGCCGTCTGCGTTATATTTCATAAGCTATTCACCCTTGAAAAAGTAACACATGGAACAAGTAAAAACTAATTGTGATGTTTCTGTAATACAGACTTACAATAACCTATACAGGGCCATTTTAAATCTTACAGATTCAAACTGATAGACAAACTATAAATAAGGATTATTTGTTCCCCTAAATGTACGTAATTAAATCACCCCTCACCCTCAACCCCTCCACCCCCATCAGCAGCTAGTTAAGACAAATGAAAGGTTTATCCTGTAAACGTTAAAGGAAAAGTATAAAATTATGCAAGCAATGGCATGCTTCCTTTAAGATACAAAGAGAAAGACATTCTAGTTTCTTGTTTTCCCTTAATTAAACCAGAAAATAATGTATTCAAGACCTGTTGAGGGGCAAGTATACCTCCCCTCAGTCATTCAAAAACGGACACAAAACAGACCTTTTGATTGGACTCGCATTGAGTATTAGAATACCATCTTGTCCTCCAAGCACAAGGATGCCAAGAGAGGAAATAGTTTTTTGTAGGACAGGGGAAACAGGAAGTTGATTGTATAGAGAAAGCCACATGGTTCGACACAGAAAACAGAAACTCCAGGCTGCATTATATTCAAGAGCTTTACCTCAGTTTCAGCATTCAGTAGCTTGTCTCCTGAAAGGAAGTTTTGTTTTGCCCTGTTTTGTTTTCCATGTTGATTTCAGATTTTTCTGCCTTATTCAAGAACATGGATGATATTTTAATGCAAGAGACGAAGATTCTAGAAACACCAATCTTGTACTCGTGTACTAAAGAAATTATGCAACATTTAATGAAATCTCCAACACTCGCGCTATTCAATTACTAAATTCCCCACCACCATCCCCACCCAGCCTCAGACCAATTTCTATTAAAATCACAGTCTCAGTAATGCTGATCTGTCTAAAGGATCACCTGAGTCCATTGCAAAGACTTAGGTGAAGAAAGTTATGCATATTCAGGCTACCAATAATCTCAAAATATTGGTAAAAAAATATATACATACTGAAGTAGTCAATAAGGAAAGCCTTTAAAATCCTTGCATTCATTATTCATTAACTTCTCTAAAAACACATATTCTTTTAAAAGCATGATTTTAATTTTCCAGTATATGCACAATAAGTGCTATAGAGGCAGATAATTCAGAAACTTTATTAGTCCTCAATTCACTCTGTTATCATCATATAAAAGGAAGAAAACTATTACATGTTTTGTAAAATTCTCAGTGACAAGAAATGTGCCAACTCTATACTTAATTAATATTTCATTTAAAATGAATGGCATTTCCAAAGTGATTTTGTCACTAGGTCTAATGATCACTACTATATTAATTTCACAATTTGTTTTTTGTAGGCTCTGCAGATCAGACAAATCGGGGGCATCATTACCCACATCGCTCAAGTTCCCTAGTTATGCTAAAGCCGTGGACCTGAATCCAGGAATCAAATGTAATATGGTGTCTGTTGTTTCTTGTGGGCAAAAGAAAATGGAAAAAAAAAAAAAAAAAGACAGAGGTTGACAGCAGAGTGAGATGTTATCTCCATATTAGACTATCATCACCAGCTCTTAGTTTCACTCACAAAAATATATTATAAATAATTCTTAGCATCAGATCACAATTCATACAATAATAATAGTAATAAATTCTCCCAACATGAGTATAAGAGATAATTCTCATTACCTCAGGTGTCCTCAGTTATTTCTGTCATTTTGAATGCAATTAAATATTGTTTTTAGATCTGCTGGTACTGTCTGAGATCCTGGAAGTTGCTTTCTGAGGTAACTGTATACTGAGCTTAGTCCCCAATTCAAATACAGTTTTATTACATAAACTCAAACCCCAACACTGGTCACATCCAGGGACATTACGAACAGATTCCTCACTGGAGCAAACAGGTGCAACTCAATTGCCAGCAGTGAATTTGCCCCAGAATTGGGTTATGACTAAAAATGCAAACTAAGGCTCAAAAAGTAACTGTGATACGTAGTAATGGGAACAACAAAACAATGAGGGTAAAAATGAAGGAAATGGAGGAAATACAAGGCATCAAAGGCACAAACTAGAATAACTTAATATGGGTGCCCTCTTCCAAAAGCTAGACAGCTGAAGACCTATTTATCTCTCAGAATTTAGAACAAGTGTTCCTTTGGATAAAGACTTCTTTGTAGAGCAAAGATATTTTCTTTATGATTAAATACAAAAGAATGAACTGTATTCTCAGATTAAAAGGAATGTAGCAATTATTATATATTGTTATGACATTCCTGTTCAAGTGACATTAAAAACTTTTTACAAGTGGATTATCAAGCTCTAGAAACTAAGAGATGAGTAAATTTATTTTTTTAAAAGTTTTAAATCAAGAATCTTTATTAAAGGTGGTAATCCTACAATCCTTACTCAGCCAAATGTTGACAGTAATGTGAGTTATGCCCGATTAAACACTTAGCCATGTAATACACCACTGCTGAAAAAAACTACTGCAGAACTCTGTAGTGATAACAGAAGCATAAGTAAGTTAACCACAAAATAACCTGCATGTATAATATGTCAATCACACTCAAAAGCTGAAAAACCAATGAAGGTTCCAAGCCTTGGATAAACCAGCAGAACTCCTAACTAAGCAGTCAACATGATGTACAGCCCTACATTTATCTTTTTAGTTCATGTGCAAAATACTCCACATCAATTTTAACCTCCCCAATAAAATATTAATATATTGTTAACTTGCTTTCTTATAATTATCTGCACCACAGCAGACTTTGCACTAGTTTTTAAAAAGTCAAACAATGTAAACCAATAGGCAGAGACACCTATTTTTATGGCATAATTTGTATAATCAATACTAGTAACAAGAGAGAAAAAAAACATTTATTGTGTTAGCCTAGTATCTATTCTTGCACCCAGTACAATATATTAGTAGTTGCTATTAGAAGTGTTCAGTTTTATAGTAGCATAAACCATTTCACTTGTTTTAAATCATGATTAGACATTATGCTATCATTAAGCATCAAGATAAAAAGGCTTCCCATAAAGGTCATTCAGATACACAACCTTAGTGGAAGTTCAAAAAGCATACCAATCTTACTAGATACTGACAGTTGTATCACGATATTACCTGATGTCAGTTAAGGTTACTTGAAAAATCAGCATTTGTTTCCCTACTTCATTGTTAAATTAGCTGATAAGGGCTGGGCTCAGAAAATGTATTTCCTTACATGCAAGCTTTTATTTTTTTTTTTTTTATAAAAATCTTAAGATGCACCAATAATCACAAACTCAGTCAAAAGAAGTGTTGTAGTCTATATATTAATTTAAGCTAAAGCAGTTAAATATTATTTTCAAGTGTCTATAATGACAGATCTGAAAACATCTGCCCAATGCAAACAGTGAAAAGGGGGAAGTCCTTTATTTTAGCAGTCACGTACAGTGCTATCCAGTGCCTTCTGAGAAGGAGAGCCTATTAAGGCATTAGATGCCATTTGCATTAGCACACAGCAGGGGGCTATAGCAGCTACAATTCTGGGATAATCCTAACCCACCTCTGTATACCAGGGATACAGTGCAACTATTTTTAATATTACACCTCCTCACATGATGCAAGTGTTCACAATGCATTGCTTTTCCACTTATGTAAAAAGAAGTAACTTTGGATTATATACTTACAGTGTTTTAAATGCATGTTGCAAACCAAATATAAAAAACAAAAACACATTCCTGTACTGATGAATTCATGGACTAGAAAACTAAACAGGGGAAAGCAGTAAGAGTACCATTAGTATTACCAAAAAAACTGAATAAATTAACCCCAATGGTATATGCTTTATGTACCACTGACTCATAAAGTCCTCTTTCATCTTGAACATCTATAGCTCAGAGTTCCTACTACTTTAGCAGTCACCATGGGAGAGGGCCAAACAGACCAACATCATCTCCAAACTCAGATAACAAACTACTCAACACATCCCTCTCCTGGTTCCATTTCTCTTCTGTTATAACAAGCACAAAATGGTTGTTATTTACCTCTCTGCAAAACAACCACCTGCAGGTAATACTACTCCATACACATGCTTAAAACTCCATTATTCTCTGTTCTCAACATCTAGATGATGCTTCATCAGTATAGGGGTATACTTCCTGAGGGGAGCCTCTTCAAAGAAAATGCCAGAAGAGCCACAGTCCTGGAAAAGAGGCATGTCAGCTTTACTCTTTGGCACCTTATCTTAAAAATTAAATTAAAGTTCATTAACATGAACTATTCTCAAATTTGCAGCACACTGTTCTTATTTGTCTACTAAACAAGATAAAATGGATGATCCAAGGCCCACAAAAAGCAAACTGAGGAATTTAACAGATACACTTTACAACAGTTCAGGAAAGCAGAGCAAAAAACTACTTTTTCCGATAAGTAGAAAACTGCCAATGAGAAATAAGTCTCTAATATGCTACCCGTGCCTGCTTGCTGTGCCAAAATAAATGGCAGAAACTGAGTAAACAGAATTTGAGGTATATATAAGGTGGACTAAAGAAATGTAATGTTTGGAGAGAGAGAGCAACTATTCAGAGGAGACTTCTCTTAGGAAAAACATGGCTTATTTCCTCTTCTGTTTTCCCTTATCCAACAAGTGCAAATTACTCTCTCAGCCCCATTTCAAGTCCCACAAATATGGTTTTTATTTGCATCTTTAGATTGTGTTTAGGAAAAATGCTTCCTGAAGCAGCACTCAGCCACTAGGCAGACTAAACGCTTGAGCTATTTTTTGTTTGATCAGAACCTGACAAATAAAAGTAAGGGTGAAACAGAGAGATGTTTTACAAATAGGGAAGAGAAGGCAAATACTGGTAAGGAAGGCTTTTCCTCTCCCCACAAGGGCAGGCCCAATCTGGCTGCTTTCTGCCAGGTAGACTTGGATTTTGATTACAGTGGGTTTGCTTTATTTATTTATTTTTTTAATAATATATACCTGATGCTGTTCTTGGTGATGCATTTTCTCCAGCACACTCCCTCAACTGCTGTGAAATACACCCGTTTTAATCACCGGTTTACTCTTAAAAACGTGATGCGCTGAATACAGCTGATTGCATCTGAAGAAAATGAGCAAATCCTGCCCCAGCAGCAGCAACCCCAATTTTATTGGCCACACAAAGTCAGTCCAGACAGGTTCCCCACCCCCACCCCCTTGCAGAGCAATGAATTGACAATTCACAGGGAAATGTAAAGACAGAGAGAAGCCAACCTCCAGGTGCAGCCCGCCGCACATGCCCCAATAAATAATCTTGTATAGCACCAACACAGCAGCTCCTTGTGCCGTGACGTACAGGATAACTTGCAGATCGGCAAGGAATACAAATCACCACCCATGTAAAAATCATTAGCGATAGCCCATTTATTGCCCTCCCTTTCCACACTACCACAAACGCAATTTCCTCAGACAGTCTGGGGGGGGGGGGGCGGGACCCACAGGTTTCAAAATGCAGAGGAGAGATGGGCTCGTCTTTTTCCAGCCACCCAGAAGGTTACTTCAGCTCCTGGCCTGGGCTTGTAATGGACTGCCCTCTTAGGAGCCCTCTCCAACTGCATGGCGCACGGAGGCAGCCCAGAAATACAATCAACTTCAGGTGAAACGCTGCCACGGGTACAAGGCGAAGGCGAGGCGAACCTCACAAGGTCACTTGCTTTCCGTGGCTTCTCAACCCCCCAGCAAGAAATAAAAGAGCCAGGCGGGGTGAATTCCTCTCCGCGCAGGCATCCAAAGCCTGTCCTGAGGAAGCAGGCATGGGAAGAAGTTGCTGAATGACGCTTCATTGACCTCATTTAAATCCTTCACAGGCCGAGGGGGGGATGCAGGGAGAGAGGCAGGGGGTGAGGGCATGGGGTGGGGGGTTGGATTTTCAACTTTCCCATGGCTTTCCCCAGGGGCTGCTAGGGGGAGTGGGGTGAGATGTGTCCAGGGGGCTGATGTGGATGTGTCCGGGTGGGATGTCAGGGGTGGGGGGGAATGTCGGGAGAGGGGGGATGTGGATGTGCTGGGGTGGATGTGTTGGAGAGGAGGGATGTGTTGTGGGGGTAGATGTGCTGCCGGAGATGGGGACGTGGATGTGTTGTGGGGATGTGTGTCAGGGAGATGTGTGGAGGGATGTGTGTGTTGTGGGGGGAGGATGTGGATGTGTTGGGGTGCAGGGAATGTGTGTCAGGGGAGGAGATGTGTCCGAGGAGGACCCGAGTCCAGCAGCCCCGCACAGCCCCCAGTCGCAGGCGGCCGGGCTCATTCCAGCACCACGGCCACATCCCCCGGGCAAGCCGGGGGCGGCAAACTCTGTGGCCCGGCTCCTCCCCACCCCTCAGGCTTGGTGTCCCCCCCTAGACAAGGGCGGCGGGGCTAGACCCCCCGAGCCCGCTCGACGGCGGGGGGGAGGAGATGCCCGGGGGCGCGGGGCGGTACCTTGTACGAGGATCCCGCAGAGGCTGTAGAGGCGCAGCAGGGCGCTCGCTCGCAGCCGCATCCTGGGCGCTCCCGCCGGGCGCGAGGCAGAGGGTCCCGCCGCCGCCGCCGGTGCCCGCCGGCCGCTTCCTCCTTCCCCCCGCAGCAGCAGCCGCCTCCCCCGCCGCCGCCGCAGTGTCTCCCGCGCTGTATCCAGGGGGCTCCGCAGCACCAGCAGCACCGGGGCGCGGGGGCGGGCAAGCGCGCGCGAGGAGCGGCTCCCTCCTCCGCCGGCGCTGGGCAGGTGCCCCCGGGCTGCAGCGGGGCCGGGCTCCGCCCGCGCGGGGCCGGGGCCGGGGTGTGTGTGTGTATGTGTATGTGTGTCCGCGCGTCCGACCCTCGCTCCCGCCTTCCGCCCGGCGCTGCGCAGGGTACTGAGGCTGTCGCTGCCAGGTCGCGCAGCGAGCCTGCTTCGCTCCCGGCCGCTTCCCCGCTCTAGACACAAGGGCGAGCTCCGCCGGGCTCCCCCTGCCCGGCCCCGCCCCCTGCCCGAGACCCCGCCCCCTCCGCCTCCCTGGGAAAGCGCCCCGCCCCCTCGGTCCGTAGCCACGCCCCCTCCTGCCCTGGGGTGCCGCCCAGCCACGCCCCCCTCTTCCCCCGGCCCCTCTGGTCTATAGACCCACCCACCCCCTCCGCCCCCCCTCCGCGCGGGATAACGGACAGCGGCCGCCATCCAATCCCTTGCGCAGAGAGGCGGTGCAAGTCGCCGGGTAACGAACATGCACGAGGCTTTGAAGGAGACAACGGGCCCCGCCTCCTAAAGGCACGCGCCTGTTAGGGGCAGCGCGGCAGGCCAATGACGAGGCGGCTTCATGTGTCTCCAGCCAATCGGGTTCGAGGGACGGGGAGGGGCGGTGAAGGCGCTGTCCGGAGACGGTTCTGAAAGCGGCAGTTGGGCCCGGCGAGTGGGGGAGAGCCCAAGCGTCTGGGCGCGGCGTGGGTGCGAAAGCTGGGCCTGGCCCCCAGGGGACGGCACGGGGCTCCGCTGCCGCCAGCACCAGCTGCTGAAGTCACTCCCAGGACGCGGGAAACGCATCAGCCGCCTCTGACAGGGGAGAGGCAAGGAAGGGCTGGAAGAGAGAGAGGAAGTGGCAGGGTCTTCATCCCAACGCAAGACCCCATCACCTATTCGCTTATCCATTGCTTTGGGAGACTCTCAAGCCCGGGCTCAAGGATGAAGTGCAGGATGCCTCTTGGGGAAATCCCAGCGCAGCCCCTTCCCCTCATCGGGTTCACTTTTCCTCAGCAAGAGAAAAGCTACAGGAAAACCGAACTGTGCCCTGCCCGGGGTTGGCTTGGTTGAACTGCATGCTACCTTAGCGGTTTCCTTTACCCAAGGAAGTCTTCAATCCTCGCTGCAGCATGCCATGTGCACAACCATTTTTGCTCTCACTTGAAAGAGTTGTCTGCCTCACATCATCTCCACAGAGCTGGAAGCTCACCTCCAACCTAGGTAGCACCACAGTCCTGGACCACTGCAGTCACTGTCAGGGGGGAGGGAACAGGGAATTCCTCCTGGCCACATACAAGGGTCAGGGGGAAGAGAAGCACCCAGACACTGACACTGTGGCCAGAACCTGAATCTACCCCGGAAAAAATAAACCATGCCCCACTCCAATAAAAAGGAAGCATCTGAGAACTCCCCAAACAGCAGGAACTGAGCATGCAAGTCCTCAGAGAAAAGCATGAACCTCCATTCCATGAAGAGAGAAAGCAGTCTTTAACACATTTGACAAAAAAGAACATCTCATAATAGGTTAAGTGATGTCATGCTAGGGCTCAGGAGCTGGAAAAGGGAGAGAAACACTGGTAGTAAAACTGTTTTATTTTCTTGCTGCCTTCCCACCCCCACCCCCCCCAGCAATGTAGCCATACTCAGAATGGAGTGGTAAAAGAGGTTGAGAGGACATTAGACACTGTGAATTACACTTTGTCTTCAGATCATAAACTCTTCAAGAGAAGGTACATCTTCTAGTCTGTGTGCATAGTGCCTGGCATATCCTACCTCTAGCTAGGAATCCCAGGCCTTACTGAATCACAGGTAAAGGATTTATCCCTGAATCACAGGTAAAGGATTTATCCCCAGTTTGTGTTTCTGGACTTCTCTCCAGTAACTGGAATGGTTGACTATACTATTTATTGTTCCAGTTCAGAAGTAGTAGGAATTAGTGGGATTGCATTAGACAGAGTCAGTCATTTCTCTTGGATAAGAGTCACTTCTCTCTTGCTCCTGCATTTCAAGACCCATCCTTGTCCTAGCAAGTTGAAATGTCTCCGTATTATTCTGCACACAGCGCAGCACCTGTTTGCAGCATTAACCAGAGTTCAGACTTTCCTACGCCACCTGTGGATTTGACTAACTACTTGACCAAGTTCATTAAAGATCTTGACAAATTGGGATTTACGTAGTGATTCAAGCATTCACACCCTCCAGTCTTCAACTTCAGGTAAAAACAATCGATCAATCTCAGGTCATTTGTTCCAAACATTGAAGTCAAATTTCTCAGTGCATGAATGCCTATTCTGCCCCTGCTTTCTCTTCTTTCTGCTGAATGCCTGACCAAAATGGGAAGTTTTGGTCTCACCTTCAAACCTGCCACAGGTCAGATGCAAGTTGCCTGATAGCCCATCTCAGGCTGTCATAGTTCCCTATGGTTTTCATCATACATACAGTTTGAGGGTAATATAGCTTTTATGGGCCACAGCCTCACCAACCCTGGCAACAGTCCATAAACAAGAGATATTACTCAACAGAATGCTGCCTAGCAACCCTACATTTAGCTGGAGATCACATATTGCATTGGGAGCCAAAAGGCCATGTGTTCCAAGTTCACATATTTCATGTTGACTGCTATTCATTAGCAGTCAATAACTACACTTAGTGACAAGTAAAACGACAGTAACAGGAAACCATATCAAAGTGTTAATTGCAAAGAAATATGTTGAAGGGAGAGACTCATGCATTCCTCTCAACTTTCGTCTTGCTTACTACAGCACTGCTACAATGTACAATACTTCATCAAGTTTTTACATCTATTTCTACCCAAAGTAATTTTTGCTTCAACTTCAAATTTAGATCTACCAATAAAATCCTATGCTTTGATATCAATAGACCAGCACATCTGACTGCCACACATTCTATGCATTTTTATATTGCTTTAACACTGCAAAAAATCACACTTAAGTTGTTGGATTTCAGTTATAGAACTGATTCGAGAATATAGCATATGAAGAGTAGTAGTGCAGCTGCATGTTCAAAATCCAGTATATTTTCAAAATCTTGCAAAAAAGTAACATGAACAAAATCAAAAGAACTTTGCCAAAATATTTCTAAAAGAACACGTTTTTAAACTTCTTTTCCTTATCAATTCATTTGTCATTAAACCACAATATTTTTTTTTAAGTCTGCAATTTTTGGTTTTTTGTTAACTTAATAAGATTTTGTCACTCCCCAAAATTAAAGCTCCCATTACAAGTCAAACCTGGCTACTACACCACTCTGGTATTCTTATGTTTCATAACTGATATCAAGTTTGGTCCTCTAAAAGCCTTCTAGGAGAAAGACAAGTATTTTTGCAAATTATACTCAGAAAAGATTCACAAAGGTGATTCCTAGCTGAACTGGAAATAAGACATATGCCTGTACTATCTATGGTGAAGCTGAGGCACAACCACATTGTCTCTTTAGAATATAGCAAGTCTATGCACTTGTGATCATTTGCTGTCCTTCCCCTTAAAAAAAGAAAAGAAAAAACTGACAATCACTACCCCTCCCTCCCCAGCGGTAAAATACAGTGCAAGAATTCTGACTTACCTCATTCTACTCCTGCATAACAGAGTTGAGAGCCATTTCGTGTGAGTACAGTATCTCACTACACTGATTATTGTCAGAACAATCTAGGCATCAACTTCAAGAACAAACAGATGTAAGAAGATAAAACTTCTTTGGTGACTGGCAACTGAACTTGGCACTCCAGTTCAGTTGCCAACTAATATGAGGGTAGCTATAAATCACATTGTTTGCAGAGCAACATATCAAAGCTGCTTGTACACTTGGTTATTCAACAGAACTTAGACTACAGCCAGAAAATGCACCCAAGTGAAAGTGTGAGAGTAAGTTCTTCATGCTTTAATCAAAATATGATGCCAATACCCACACTGTAAGACAAAATGGAGACAGTTTCACAGAAATTAGAAACTTCAGTTCTCTTTTCTCCATTTCTAGGCCTTCCCTTTCCATTTTAAATTGAATTAACAAAACAATAAAAAAATCTGTTGTCTAGACCTCCTTCTACTCTCACTCAGCAAAGTTGCCCACTGAATGAGACACTATGTAGCTTGAGATAGTTGAGAAATACAGGATACATCCTTCATTGCCTTTTCATATTTTTAATTACTTTTTTCTAGATCCTGAGAAGCCATTTATTTATAACCACACAGACAAATCCATTCTTTAACAAAGTAACAAGTCCTTCTCTGTCTGCTTCTATTCCTTTTTTCTCCACCACCACCACCACCTTGTTATCCTTTTCCCCAGAAGCATTTCTCACAGTTGCTGTGTTGTGGAACTGCCTGCAACCTCGGGCTGGAGGTCAGATAATTAACTCCTACATCTTCTGACCCAATGTGTGGGTAGTGGGTTATATTATGCATTCTCTCCCCCTTACAAGACTTTGTACAAAATCCAGGGTTTTTCAAGAGAAGACATCTCTATTGCAGTCTGTCCAACTCTCTTACATTTGAAAATAAAATAAAAACCATGGGACAAAACATGACTTTAGCTGGATGCAGACCTTTGATACCTTTAAGCCATTAAGGAGAGGAATGATCAGTGATCAATACAAAAAAGCACAATTTGACTCTAAGCAAGTTACTTAGAAAAGGTTTTACTTTGCAAAGTTAGTATTGTAGAAATTACTTTCTAACATTTACAGATTTCACACAATTCCTCCTTTCCTTTCCTTATAACTGATTTCTCCCTTCTTTCCTAGTTTCAATGAATAGTAAAGCGCTTCCATAGAAACCAAAGTTTGAGATTTATTCAGTTTTATCTCTACCACGATAATTACCTGAATTATGACAGTCTCTCTAGGTGTCAAAAACCCTAACTCAAGGAGTGATTAAATTATTTATTCTGAGCTATTTTATAATCCTATAATAATAGAGGTATTCAAATTATTTTATTAAGAATCATAACCCCTTAAAATATACATACATGTAACCTTGAGAAAAGTTCATTATTTTGAAGGTATTACTTAAAATATCATAACAGTGTTATATGAGGGATTATTTATAGTCAAGACATATTTCATTATTGATTTGGAACAGATAAAACTTAAAACTCAGTCATTTGGTTCCTGTTGCTACTTTTCCCCATTTTTATTCCCTTTTCTGTGCTGGAACAGCAGATGAATAATCATATATAAATGGCAAGAATAATTGCCGACAATTGTATTATTAAACAGTACATTTTTTTAAGTCTTAAGATAGAGTTGTGAAGTAGCCCTTTTCTCTAAAAGAATAACATTTACCTTTTCATCCCACCTAATAGCTGAAGAAGGCCTGTTTGACTGCAGAAGCAGTACGGTTCTGGTATATGTGGCAAAATGGGTGAAGAATAAGGACAGTCTTTGTAGCTAAAAACTCTTTAATTAGTGCATGCAGTAGAATCTGTCTCTACAAATATCACCTGCATTGTATTATGCAATGTTGTTTTATGGCAAAATGTTGACTGGAATAGAAACAGCAGGAAATGTGTGTGTATCAATTATATCAACAAAGGAAAAAAAAACAACTGATCAATCATCCTTTCCCACAGAAACTTGAGGAGGCAGGGTTCTGTTCTATAATGCCAAGCACTCATGGTTAGAACCAAAATGATCTAAGCACTTAAAGTGGATCGGGGCCTGATTTAGGAGCCCAAATCCAAATCTGTGATCCTGAAACTCTCAACTCAGCAGCTTTTAAAACATTGCCTAAATTCTGATAAGTGTTGTCCAGCTAGCTGTTCTATGAGTTGCATGTAACCCCCAAGGGGTTAAAGTGTAGGCCCCAGGTTCCCAGTCCAACAGCCACTCTCCCCACTGCTTCTGCAGCTGGACTCCTCCTCCCTTCTGTCTTCCTCTACCTGACCCCAAGGCTGGATGACTTAGAGAACCTGGGGACTCCATGAGCTGCAGCACAAGGCCACAAGCACGGTACAGCAGGGCACCTATTGCACAGTGCTATGAGAGCAACTCGCATGGCAGGGACAGTACAGAGAGCAACTATCAGGGAGTGCCAGAATCTCCCGCCCCAAGAAGCTTTTGTGGTGGCAGGGGCAGCCCTGCACCATGCTGCGTGACCACAGAAGACAAGCAGTGTGGTGCCACACCAAACAATGTATCTGGAGGAATGGGAGACAAGTAGGGTAAGCAGAAAGGTGCTCCCTCCCAGGGAGTCTTTGCCAGAGCAGGCACAGGTCTGCTTTCAATACATGTGTATTGAGAGCGGTGTGAATGGGTCACCAGGACCCGGTCCTAGGAAACTTGGTTGCAGCCCAAGTATATAAGAGTTCCCTTGCCTTCACTCATGCTGCTTCTCACCCCGATACCATGATCATGAATGGTCCTCACCGGTACACAATAAGCTTGCTATGCCTCTGCAGAACATCCACAAACAGTCCTTGGAACAGCAAAGTTTCTTGGAACCTGGAACTCCCCTGTCTTTAATCACTCAAGGCAAGAGAGTCCTTCTTTCTCTACTGTCCACTGAATCTTAAGTTCTTTTTTTGGAAAGTGGAATGATTTCAAAAGTAGGGGTGAAAACTTCTCCTATGAGCTCTTAATCCATTCTACTATTTAGTGTGCCCTTTTATCCACAGTCTAACATATTCAAATTAGTTACACTGAACCATACAAGTAATGCCTGGATAATAATTTCAAGCAAATGTAAATATAACTCATACATGTTAGTAAGGAAGGGTTATATTATACTCCTTCAACAACTGAAAACTGGGAGATGAATCATAGAATCATAGAAGTAGGGTCAGAAGGGACCTTGTGGATCTTCAGGTCCGACCCCTTGCCTGGGCAGGAGGGAAACTGGGCTCAGATGACCCCAGCCAGGTAGGCATCGAGCCACTTCTTTAAGACTCCCAGGGTAGGAGCCAGCATCTCTTCCCTTGGAAGTTAGTTCCAGATCCTAGCCACCCTAACTGTGAAGTAGTTCTTACAGATGTCTCATCTAAACCTACTTTCCAACAACTTGTGGCCATTATTCCTTGTTATCCCAGAGGGGGCACTAGGGGAAACAAGGTCTCTCCCAAACCCTTCTGGGTTGAAACAATCCAGAACTCCATCTTGTGGAATTCCCTTCTATTAGTCTTCAAACATGATAGTAGTTAGAAGTACAGGATTGCAGTCTCCTAGGCCAATGTGTTTAATTGGAGCACGAGCCCTAGAAAAAAAAGATTCAGTCCTTTGGGGAGGGACATATTCAGGGGGCTGGGAGGGTGGGTCCAACAGGGTGCAGTGATACAGTGGCATCTCTCTTTGATTCCTCTTCCACCCAAACTGGGAGGGGCAGCAGCATTTCTATTCAGATGGTGCTGAGAAAGTCCATTCATTTCAAGGCTTGTTATCATTTCCCTGATTCCTGCTAATCTCTTTCCTCAGGTGTTAATTACCCTTCTGTTCCACTATTCAAAATATCCATTCTTCTGAAACTTTGCTGTCCATTAGCCATTCCATGTAATGCCATCTCTCTTTTATTTCACAGGCCTGCAAACTGTTGTTATCTCTAGCTATGAAACCTCAACCAGGATATAGTCATATTTATTCAGGTGCAGAAATGATTGGCAGTGAATTGTTGGAAGCACTGTTAATATGCTTAAGATGGCTAGAATGTGTTTCATGAATCTGAATAAGAAATGTACACATAACTATAATGACTAAGGGAGTAATGACACAATATCTTTTGAATAGTTGGATTTGTGCCTAGTTTCTTGTGTTTTTTGAAACTTTATATATAATATATCAAATTAGTGTACATTCTAATAGTTACATTTGTTTTTGCTTGATCTTAAACTAAATAGTGCTAGTTCCCTAATATTTTAAAAAAGCATCTAAATTCTCTTTAGTTGGAGAAAAATATGTATTGCATTATATGTGATGATGCACTATACCAGAGGCAGGCAAAATATGGTCCATGGGCCAGATCTGACCCACCAGATGGTTCTATCTGGCCCACAGCTAATCTCTGAAGGAGAACTGTATCTATCCTATGGCTGCCCAGGATTTCAGCACCTCTCACCTTTCTTCCAGAAGCAGCAGCAGCAGACACTTTCCTCCCAACCATCAGCTCTCCCAATGGACACTCCAAGGCAGGGGGTGGCTGGCCAGGTGAGGCTGTCTGCATTCATCTCTGACCCTGTGTCGGAGACCAGACAGCCCACCCCCTGGCAAGTCAAAGAGGGTAGGAGGAAGAGCGCTCGGAACTGTGGGTTATCTGTGCTCTGCTGGGTGAGGCCTAGTAGGGGCATGGGCACCGATAACATGGTGCCGCACTGTTTTCCTGTGCACTGTTTTGGTCAGCGCTATGTGGGCATAGCTGAACTGATTTGCACACTTCCTGCCCAACCTTGGTACAGCTCCTGCCCAACCCTGAGTCCCTGGCTAGGTCAGGCAAGACCCACACCAGCTATACGTACATGGCCTGAAGCCACATGCAGGAACACAGCACAGTAGTGGCCTGACTTGGCTGGGCCAGGGACTCAGAGTGGGGGAGTGGGCACAGGGAGAAGGGGACAAAAGATAGGAGCTGGGCATTTTGGGGCCAAGGGCCACTTAAGGAGTTTCAGTGAACTGTGGCAAAAGGGGTGAGGGAGTGGGGTAGAGTTTAAGAATATTGCTTGGACATGCAGGGATGAAATCAGGAAGGCCAAAGTGCAATCAGAGTTGCAGCTAGCAAGGAACATAAAGGGCAACAATAGGGGTTTCTACAAATATATTAGCAACATGAGGAAGGTCAGGGAAAGTGTGGGTCCCTTACTGAATGGGGGAGGCAATCTAGTGACAAATGATGAGGGAAAGGCCAAAATACTCAATGTCTTTTTTACTTCATTTTTTATAGGTAAGATCAGCTCCCAGACTAGTGCACCAGGCAGCACAGTTTGAGGAGGAGGTGAGAAGCCCTCAGTGGTAAAAGAATAGGTTAAGGGCTATTTAGAAAAGCTGGTTGTGTACAAGTCCATGGGGCTGGATGCAATGCATCTGAGGGTGCTAAGGGAGATGGCTGATGTAATTGCAGAGCTACTGGCCATTATCTTTGAAAACCTGAAAACTTGTGGTGATTGGGAGAGGTCCCAGATGGTTGTAAAAGGGCAAATATAGTGCCCTTCTTTAAGAAAGGGAAGAAGGAAGATCCAGGGAACTACAGATCTGTCAGCCTCACCTCAGTTCCTTGAAAAATCATGGAGCAGGTCCTCCAAGAATACATTTCTAAGCACTTGGAGGAGAAAAAGATAATTAGGGACAGTCAGCATGGATTCACCAAGGACAAGTCATAACTGAACAACCTGATTTCCGCCTATGATGAAATAACTGGCTCTATGGATATGGGGAAAGCAGTGGACATAATATACCTTGCGTTTGGCAAGGCTTTTGATATAGTCTCCCACAGCATTCTTGCAAGTAAGTTGGGGAAGTATGGGCTGGATGAATGGACTGTAAGGTGGATAGAAAGCTATATAGAAACCTGGTTTGTCAGGTTTAATGGGTAGAAATCAATGGCTCAATGTCTAGTTGGCAGCCATTATCAAGTGGAATGCCCCAGGGGTTGGTCCTGGGGCCAGTTTTGTTCAACATATTCATTAATGATCTGGATGGTGGAATGGATTGCACCCTCAGCAAATTTAAGGATGACACCAAGCTGGGAAGCATATAGGTAGATATGCTGGAAGGTAGGGTTAGTATTCAGAGTGAGCTAGACAAATTGGAGGATTGGGCCCAAAGGAATCTCATGAGGTTCAACAAAGACAAGTGCAAAGTCCTGCACTTAGGATGGGAGAATCTCATCTACTGCTAGAGCCTAGGGACTGACTGGCTAAGCAGCAGCTCTTCAGAGAAGGACCTATGGGGTTACAGTGGACAATAAGATGGATATGAGTCAGCAGTATGTTCTTGTTGCCAAGGAGGCTAACACCACACTGGGATGCATTAGAAGGAGTGTTACCAGCAGAACGAGAGAAGTAACTATTCCACTCTATTCAGCACTGGTGAAGCTACATCTGGAGTCCTGTATCCAGTTTTGGGCCCCTCACTATAGAAAGGATATGGACAAATTCAAGACGCCGTTTGCATCGACGGTGAGGAGCAGCAGCAGCGAGTAGCGAGCGAAGCAGCTGAGGAGGCAGCAGGAGCAGCAGCTGATTTCCTGAAGGTAAGTGG
>JAGPOW010003316.1:16707905-16722946 GCA_030014935.1 Caiman crocodilus
CGGTGCTCTTTCCTGCCAAGGCAGGGGGTCGGACTAGATGATCTGCCCAGGTCCCTTCCGACTCTAGACACTATGATACTATGATACTATGATACTAAGACAGTCCAAGGGAGACAAATAACAAAAATGGTTCAGGAGCTAGGGCAAATGACTTATGAGGAAAGGGTGAGAGAAGAAGGTTTATTAAGTTTTGAAAAGAGAAGACTGAGGGAGGATTTGATAGCAGCCTTCAATTACCTGAAGGGTGGCCCTAAAGATCAAGACTGTTCTCAGTGCTGGCAGATGACAAAACAAGGAGCAATAGTCTCAAGTTACAGCAAGGGAGGTTTAAGTTAGATATTAAGAAAAAACTCTCTCACAAATGCCCAGCTTGACAAAGCCCTGGCTGGAATAATCTAATTGGAGATGGTCCATCTTTGAGCAGAGGGTTGAACTAAGTGATTGCCTGAGGTCCCTTCCAACTGTAATTTTCTATTATTCAATGAAGATGTTATTAATTTACTTTTTATTCTTTTCTTTCTACAAAGAATGAAAATATGTGCTTCCAATCAGGAACTTAATATAATTTAGCTGTTCTTAAACAACTAAAAGAAGTTTTGCATAAATATTTTTCCTAAACATTCTACCGGTGAAGAGAAGTACTTAAAAATATGTCTAATTTGGATACAAGTTGTCCCAGTAGTGTTAACAGGACTATTTAATAGGACTCTGCAAGTATTTAAGTACTTGGCTAAATGTTGCCCCGTGATACTTCTATATAACTATTAGCAGTGTATGAAGTGGGCCCTATTCAATTTGTATTTGGCCTGAATCAGGGACAGTGATTCAATTCATTGATTTGGATCATTGCCCCAGTGTGATTCGGCCGAATCCAAATATGAAGGTTTGATGCCGATTTGGAGAATCAGTGATTCAGACATAGATACAGCTTTCAAAATTTTTTCTAGATACCTTGAGGTAGCAGGTGCAGCTTGTGTTCACTGTGATGCTGGGACTCATGGAGTGTCCCACAGGAGTGCAAGGGGGGGCCTCCATGTGCTCAGCAGCAGACCTAGAAGTCGACCAGAAGCACTAAAGATTGATATTTTAAATCTCAAAATAACTTCAATAATTTAATACATTAAAAACAGCATATAGTAAGATGTATAGAGAAAATCAGAATTTATATTATCCTAAATAACTTTCCATCCTTGACACCATCAACCTCGCATAGTTAGTCAGAATATCTGATATAGGATTAAACAAACATGCCTATTGTCTTTGTTCCTTGAAAATAGCTTTTTCATAATAAATGGCTACTGTATTTAGCTATAACATAATAATTAACCTATTTTGCCCTCTATGATATAAATAAAATTAACGTGGGAGTAATTCATAATTGGTCACTACTAGAAACAAGACATGAGCATTCAGTATATAAGCTAAAAGTGTGCTTGCAGACATGTTGTGGGTCACTCTTTTCCATACTTTGTCAACATAAAAGTCATTGTGATCTTAAGTGCAAAAATGTAGTATAATTATATGAATTGGGTAAGAGAAACAAGCTCAATAAAAAAGAAGAATGTTTGCATTTTCACATAATTATGTGAAATGAGAAGCGCATCAGTTAATCAGAGCCCAGAAAAATCAAACATTATTCAATAAATTATCGACATCACTGTACATGTCCAGTTTCTTTCCATAAAAACAATCTTGGACAATTAGCCACTTTTAATTTTGCCTTGAAAAGTTTTCATTTTTTACAATATCTCCACGACTCAAAATTTGTATCTTCAACAGGCCACATCACCACCCTGTTAATAATAGAAAATCCAAGATAATAACACTGAAGTCTGCATGAAGCAAGATTTTTTGTTCTTTTTATATCACTGTTTGTTAAATTGCCTTTTGTACTGTTGTGTAACAATTACAATATTCATGACATTCAAATAGACTTGCAATAAACAACTTTCATGATTATCAAACACCCCAGATTTGTTATAGCAAATGCAAGAACCTGAAAAGGCTGCTTTAGTGTCTTGTACTCCTCTGCCATAAATATTTTCCTTTATAAATTTTGGATCACATCTCACTAGAAACTTGAATTGTAAATTACAGCTTTTGCATTATAATTTCCTATAAGAAAACAAACAAAAAACACATTTCTTTGATGGCCACAAAATGCCACAATATATTTTGTGTAACCTCTAATTTCATATTCCATCTAGCATTGAACTACCTAGCTTCGTTTTGATATGTAACAATGGCAAAGGAAGTAATGAGATACCTGACTTTATTTTAATGTATATAAAAAGAAAAGTATGCGGAAAAAGTTGCTGTGTTCTTCTTCCCCTGTTTTCCGAACAATCCTTTATGGCCCAGTCCTTCAGTCCTCTTCTCACAATATGTATATTGCTTTTATTGCATATATAAATCTGAATAATGAATGACTCTTAAGTCATATACTAAAATATTATAAACTCATGGGAATTGCTGCTTCCAGTGGGTCTGATTCATTGAGCAAGGTCTTATGTACGGTGTGTGTTTTATACTCACAACACCCTCTAAGTGAGCAATCATGCAGAAGTTTCTGTCACACACAACGTGCATATTGCAAAAAAGTACCAAATGCCAGGCCCTTATAGTCTCGTATAGAAGACCTGTTGGAGGTAAGAGAGGCAATTTTATATAGACTGGCAACAGTAGCTAGTCCAATTGGTACAAAAATGTTAAGACTGCTCCAGCTGCCTTAGAGTTGAAGAGAGGCTAGTTGTGCAGCAGTCCTGAGCTCTGGACTTTATGTCTGCATGAGATTGGATGTTTGATTCCCCAGGGACAACTAGCAGTGGGATACTGTATGTTGCCACTAGTGGCCCCCGGAGGAATGCCTGTGCCATGTGCCCCCTGGTATGCAGCAGGTTACCCTGGGTGCGGTAGGGTAGGTTGGGGTCAGCACTAGGCTAGCCCCAGCAGTCTCATTTGGAGTCCTGGGTGCTTCCTGGGACTGCAGCAATAGCAATCCTACCTCTCAGAGCCTGGCTGGCAGCCAGAGCTTGGCTTCAGCCAACCAGTTTCTAGTTTTGAATAGCACATGCTGCCCCACGTGCACTGCTCTACTTTTTTTTTTTTGCATGGACAAAAAAAAATATATTGCTTCCTGGCATCATGAAGAACAGCTGAATCTGCTGTATGTTGTGATGAAAACATGTTTGTGGTGTCACATACTTCACAGCTGTGCTCATCTGGATGCAGCCTATGTTTCTAAATCCTCAACATTCTAACTACACAAGCCTGACCAATGGAAGCCTAATTTTTATTTCCAAGAAGTCATCACACTGATAGCTTAGCTACCTGTCACGGTGGCATCCTTCAGGAGGGCCGTGATCCCCTGAGGTCCTTCGCACCGTGTCCAAGTCCGGCCCAAGGCACCCTCAATTCTTGCCCACCATGTCTTTGTTCTTAATAAGTATAAGATGGGAGGCTGCCTTCTATCGCCTTGGGCGCGGCGTATCGGAACTTTCGTCCCTGTGATCTCTCGGACTCGCTGGAATGGTCCTCCATATGATAGGTGCCCTCCAGGCACCCCGGGCCATCTCTATATTCTCGCTCGCTCTGGGCCTCCTGTCAGCACCCCCTCTCCTCTAGGGCTGCTCATCAATGTTGCCCCTCTTTGGGGCCACCCAGTGAGCTACCGGTCTTTTCAGCCCACCACACGACTACCCTCTTCTTAAGCTAGGCATACTGTGCTACTACCCCCTTTTCAACCAGGGGACCACCGCAGCACTTGCCCATTCTTTAGGAGGCACTATGCTGCTAACTCCAGTCTCTGGGCCCACTGCAGCACCCTGCCCCTGGCTGGGGTCTATTGCTATGCTAGCCTAATGCCATGCTCGCTCCTTGACTTGCCCTTCTTGGGCTCCTCAATAGTGCCTCTCATCTGGGCTTCTCAACAGTACTGCCCCCTTCTAGGGCTCCTCAAATGCTGCCCCTCACAGGCTCCTTAAAATACTGCCCCACGTCTGGGCTTCTCAATATTGCCCCTCGTCTGGGCTTCTCGAATGGCACTCCCTTCTCTAGGGCTTGCCATGACCCACAGGGCTTCTGAATAATGTTGCCCGTCGTGGGCTCCTTAAAATACTGCCCCTTATTTAGGGCTTCTCACATATTGCCCCTCATGGGCTACTCAATGCGGCCCCTTCTCAGGCCTTTCAACAATACTGCCCCTCATGGGCTTGGGGTCTCCGCACCCCAGATTGCTGCGCCCTCTCTGGCACTTGCTGTGCCCCACTGGGCTTCTTCAATACTTGCCCCCTCTTTGGGGCTTGCTGCGTCCAAACTGGCATTGAATCACGCCCTCCCGGGTGCTAGGATCCCCACACTGCTAGGATCCCTGCTGAGGTTACTGCACCCTACTGGCGCTGGGATCCCCACACTGCTAGGGTCCCTGCTGAGGTTACTGCACCCCACTGGCACCAGGATCCCCACACTACTGTGGGTTTCCCTTGAGGCCTCCTCCAACCCCTACAGCCTTGCCCAAACCACTGGTGTAATCCAATACTAACAAAACATAACACAAGCCTCCTGGCTATAACCAAACATCAGGCTCTTGGCCATAATAGCATAAGCCTCCTGGCTCCAACTTAGCATCATTGCTCCAGCCTCTGGAGCTCTTGTGAGCTGCACTCACATTCTGTCTCTGGGAGCTCCCTACCCTTCCAGCTGCTGGCAGGGAACTGCCAGCCTAGCCTCAGCTATAGGCTTTATAAGGTCCAAGCCCTGCCCCTT
Organism: Caiman crocodilus; assembly: GCA_030014935.1. NCBI lineage: Eukaryota > Metazoa > Chordata > Crocodylia > Alligatoridae > Caiman > Caiman crocodilus. The sequence goes on from JAGPOW010003316.1 coordinate 16,712,670, forward strand.
AGGGTCAGCTGACTCTCATTAGTTGCCTCAGCAACCCTTAGCTGTGCTGCTCATTATCACACTGCTGGGGCTTTCCCCAGAAGCCTTCACACACAAGGAGTGGTGCTGCAAGGTGCACCGTGACACTACTTTAGACTGGAGATAAGTTACCTATTTTAAGGCTCCTTTATACTGCCAGGGCAGTGTAAATTACTTTGGTATAAATAAGAACCTGATATTCAAACTATATAGAGGTAGATTGAATTATGAACCAATATTCATATAGTAGACCAAAATTTCCCACAAATCCTGAAATATGTGTAGCCCAATATTTAAGGTTCCCCTATCATGCTTCTCTTGCTTTGAACACCTCCTTTCCTTATCATTTTAGCCTAAGGCATTATCCATTACATTGTGACATGGTCAAGGACCATATTCTACATCAGTGGTCTCCAAGCTTTTGATCACCTTTGACATTTAAAAGACACCCTAAATCTACCGTGCACTGCCGCTGCCACCCACCCACCCAGCAGGTAAGTCTGTGGGGAGGGAAGGGTGTGAGTCAGTTCAAGGCAGAGGGAGAAAAAAATGTTTGGGGATGCGGTGCCCCAAGAGGTAAGTCCCACCCAGCCAGGGCCCCATTCAATTTACCCCTGCTTCTGCCTCTGCAGCACTGTCCCTCACCATGAGGGCCTTGAACTAAACCCTGCCCCTTAGTTCCCCACAGACTGACCTGCTGGACTGGAGCAGATGCATGCATGCAAACAGGCACTCAGCTCCCCACCCCAGCTTCAGATCAACTCCAAGAGGCTCCGAGATCTACTGCAAGAGGCTCCGAGATCTACTGCAAGAGGCTCCAAGATCTACTGATGGATCGAGATCCACTGGTTGGTGACCACTGTTCTACACTAAACCAGATTAGAATTTTATTTGTGCAAGAATATAGATATCATGTTAATCTTTGACCAATCCTAAGACCAGAAATGTAGCCAACATAGAGGGTTGATGTTCCTATGTTTCACAAGACAGGAATCCCATTTCTGCTTATCATCAAATATGTTTTTACTGTGCTTGCATCAGAGGTGGCTAAAGTGATTTCAATCTCCTTGTGTATAATAGGATAACAATACATAAAACAACTTACCATACTATTTGGAACTAGAGTTTTTAGTGTTGCTTATTGGCTTAGAACCAGACATTTCAATTCTGTGAGTGGAAAAGTAGAATAACTTTGTCACATTTTCTGTTTGTGTTACCTTCAGATGAATATACTTTTCAGATCTAAATAAAATAAAGACCAAAGATATCCATTAAATATGAGTCCCTAATTTCACGTGCATAGTACTTGATTTTTCAGAGTATTCAGCATTTAATTTGTTCAAATCACAGTTCTCACTGATTTCTAATGCAAGTGATATGGTCAGCACATTTGCAAATCAGACTCCTTGGTATAATATGAACACCCAGAACATGATGAACACACAGTGAACTGGTGTTTGTTATGATAAGTTTGGTTTGACTGACTTACTTATGATCAATGAAAGAGTCCAGATTTGCAGGGCAATATTTAACTGTTTTAACCATTTTCTTCCCATAGCTTTCTACATCACTGGCCCTTCCAGATTCTGCAGCAAATGACATGGGGTTACTATAATCAATCACAGTCTTCCCCTTTCCTAGCTCCTTCTCTCAGTGTCCCAATCCTATCCAACCAGCTGCATATTTTTTCCCATGTGCCTCATGGGCTCCCCAGCTATGTCTCTTTCCCCATTTTAGTTTTAAAGCCCATCCAGTCCTAGATTCTGTTTCTCCCCAGTAGCCAATCTTCTTACCACTGGTCCTATCCTCCCTCTAATCCCTCACCCTGTTTTCTTTCTTCAGCAAGACTGTCTTCCTCTCAGTAACCAGGTACAGTTTCTTCTGTCGTCTCCAGTCCTAATCCCATCACACTACCTTTTATTTTTTCCTCTCAGTCAACTACTTGTTTTCCCTAATCTAGCTCATCATCCTCCACACAGCCTCAGTGTCTGCTTGAATGAGTATAATTAAGAGTATATGCAAATATTACATTTAGCTTGACCTAATTGAGGTATGTTAAAATACCATTTTTGGGTTCTAGGTAAGGCAGAGAAATGTGCAAAATACAAGTAAACTGGTTTCTTGAAGATCTTCTTGAAAACATACCTAGTATGTAAATATGCCTTACGTCTTTTAGTACAAAAAACTAAATGCTGAGTTGAAGGAGAACATCTTTAATTACAAAGTCCTGTAATAAAAGCATTGTTAGTTAAGGTACTGTCAATAAAGGGAAGCTCTTGTAAGATAGTTAAGTGATTTATATTATTATGTATGAAATTAACATCTCTTTGTCTTTGGATTTTGAATGCTAGCTAGTTACATAATCTGGACAAAGGAGACTAGGATCTAGGCATTTCTATGTGACCTTTGCATAAGTAATTAAACACAATACAGGACTATTAGAATCTTACAAAATTATTAAATTACAGAGTGAAAACACAAACAGGATAAATAAATATTTTTAAATAATATTACTTGAATGTTTTCTAAAGTATATGCAAAGACTGTAGGCTATAAAATTACATCACAATTAAAAAGCAGTCTATAAGTACTGGTAAGAAACAGCATGGTTTTATTGCTACATGTTAATGCATGTGTTGTGTGTATTGTGTGCACTTGAGTGATAAGGAACTAGCAAAGTTAGTGTACTGATATAGCCCAACACTTAATTGGTAAGTACCATTAAGATTACCTAAAGGAGTTACTTTGTAATGATGTCCATGACAAAAAAGAATGGAACTCTTTTACAATGCATAGGCTGTACCATGAGCAGCCTTAAGGACATAAAAGCACATAAGAAAGCACAAGTATACTTTTTTTACTAACTAGTCAATATGTGGGAAGAGCCTTGATATATAGATTCATATTCTTAGGAAGCCATTTCTCCTGTATTTTCATCCCATAGATTTACCCATAGTTCTACCTTACCCATAGATATACCAGCTACATGGTTAAGAAGAAAACTTAGGCATAGGCATAAGATGTTGGCCTCGCTTCTTCAATGGTCAGTGCCATCTATAATCATGTACAGTTTAAAAAGTGAATAAAATGATACCAGTTCAGAAAAGGACCAGTTTTTACTGACCTTGACTTACTTTTCATTGGTATAAATGGTGCACAAGATAGAAAGTAACAGAGAATTGGGCCTCACATGTTTTATTCTCATTTTTCTCTTCCAGAAGCAAGTGAAATAGCATGCATTTATAATTGTTTTATAAATGGGACTTCATCCCACACACATTTTATATATTGTAACTGCAGCATGCAATTCCTTTCACTTGTTTCATCTTTCTAACTAATGCAGAACCAAATTTCACTGAATTCATAATATTGCTATGGATTGATACATACTGTATATTTACACACCAATATGTTTTATGGAAATGAACACATTTTTATCAAGGAGCATATTTTCAACCTCTTTACTGAAGCCATTTTTTTTTTCAAACAAAAAGTGCAATGCATTTCATGTCTATATATTTTTATTCACTCCAGTATATTTTCACAGTTGGATACATTTAACTAAATTAGTAGTTACAGTATTTGTTCAAACCAATGCATTTTCATTGGCACCTGGTAAGTAAATGTTATCCAATTTTTTTTAGGAAGATGCTTCCATCAAACTCAAAGCATTTAAAAACAACTACAACAAAGCACTCTATTTCCACCTTTGCAATAATGCTGAAGTAGAAAGGTAAAATTAATCCTAGATGTAAGTCCACTGAAGAAAGTTGAGTTTTCTTTGGCATTAATTTGGTCCACTGGCTTCAAGTTAAATGACTAAATGCATATTTTCTCTTTTCCATGTGTAATGTTAACAATACTTCAAACAGGGGAGTCAAAGCAGACAAATCTAGTTAGTTGGTTTGTGAGAAAGAGAGAAACACCAGCTTTCTGATATCATCTTCTCCCTTCCTGGACTCCATGAAAGCCTTTCTACCAGTGCCCAGTGTACAGTAAAGGTGAAGTTAGGGAACAACCACCAGAGCATTATTTGTTCTAAGAGCTTTCCAGACATATATCTATACCAAGTTATAAACCTAAACATGATATAGGATCCATACTTATACCCAGGCCTCAGCAGCTATGTTTACAAAAGTACAGGATAGCTGAAAAGTGGTGGGTAGAAGACAGGACTAAAAGAAGGATAACAGAACAATTTGTCCATGAGAAAATCTACGTTTTTGAAAAAAGAGGTGTGGATGCTGTGGTACATCATAAAAAATACAGCACATATTTTTCTCCAGCTAAACTAGACCTGGATGGTTTACTACAATGCTAGGGAGCTAGCACTATTTAAAATCAAAGCAAAAACAAATATAACTATTGGAATGTTCACTACTCTGGTAGATTATATATATGGCAAGCTAAACACAATGAACTAGACAACAAAATTCAAAATACTCAAAAGATATAGTTTTATTAGTCCTTTAGTCATTATAGGTACATGCACTTCTCTTATTCAAATTCATAAACTAAAATCTAGCCACCTTAAGCATTTTGACTGTGTTTCCAAAACTTCCCTATCAGTAATTTCCACACCTGAGTTAATATTACTACCCCCGAGATAGGCAGAGTTAAGGTTCTTTGGGTAGATATGATATCTTTTATTAGACCTACTAAATAGCTGGAACAAATATTTGTAAGCTATTTGTAAGGCATAAATACTCTTCTTCAGGCATAGGGAGAGTCTGTTGGCGTTTGTGTGCTCTCCTGCTTTGAATAGGATCTAATATGCAAAACGCAAATGCATGGCAGTGAGCATCTGAGGGAATGGGAGACAATAGGTGTGAGAGGTTGGATAGTGGGGAAAGGAGGAATGTAGAACTGCTGATAGAATGTAGCTGGTAAAATGCAGACAGGTTAGCTAGGTTATCAGGTTATCAGATGTTAGGCAGGTATAAATCCATTGTCTAGTTTTAGTCCAGGATTTTTTGTATCCAGTAGATTTATAAAGCAAAGTTTGTAGGCTCATCTATGAAAGGTATTTTATAAATTCCCTTTGAGAATTAGAAGTGAGAGTTTGGAGAGAGTGGTTGTCTTGTGAGAAGTGTGCACCCACAGATAATTGGATATTTTTTGTCTTTAATAGATTTTCATTGTGCGTTCCGGTATGCAGTTGTTGCTTGGTTTCTCCTACATATTTTCTATCAGGGCATTTAGTACACTGGGTGAGATATATTACATTTCTGGAGGTTCAGGTGTAAGATCCAGGAGTGGTAATGGTTGTGGTAGTGGTAGCGGTTTCTGTTGTGGGGTGTAGTTATTGTAGGAGTAGTGGAGATGTGTTGGCAGGTTTTACATTTTTTGTCCTGGCAAGGATTTTATCAAAAGATAACAACACTTGGCAGGGCTGTGAAACAGAAGAGAGACATTACAAGAGATGGCCAGCAGGCAGCACAATTGCAGAAGAGAGGATAGTTTGAATAGTGGAATATCAAGACAGTTAAAAAGGATAGAGGGCCACTAAGACCTGCAGAGTGGAAAGATTAATAGGAATCAGGGAGATGATAACAAGCGACAAAGTCAATTGACTCAGTTAGCACTATTTGAGTACAAATGCCACCATCCCCCCCAGGCAGTTGGTTTTAAATTTTGAGTGGAGCAGGAATTGAAGCAGGGTGCAACTGCACCACTGCACTCCCATTCCGAGCCCCTGAGCCCCTCCTCACCCCCGGTTAGGATCAAGGCAAATACTCTAAGAGCATGGCTGGTATGTAGTAACAGATGCCAAGCCAAGAAGCAGGATTAGAAGCCAATGAGTCAGAAGCTTAAGGTAACAGCTGAAGGCAAAAGATGGGAAAAGGTAAACTTAGAACTAATTTAGGACCTGGAGATTTGGGCATAGAATCATAGAAATTAAGGGCTGAAAGGGACCTTGAAAGATCGAGTCCACCCCCCTGATCTGGGCAGGAATACTGCTGAGACCAAATGATCCCAGCAAGGTTTCTGTCCAGTCTCCTCTTGAAGACTTCCAAGGTTCAGAACTGTATCACCTTCTTGGGAAGTCTATTCCAGATTCTGGTCATCCTTACCGTAAAGTTCTTCCTTACATCCAACAGGAAACCATCTTCTAATAGTTCATAGCTATTGCTCCTTGTCCTCCCTTGGGGCACCCTAGTGAACAGTTTTTCTCTCAGCTCCTGAAATTCATCCCTTACACACTGTACTTATAGACAGTCACCAAGTCTCTCCCCAGTCTTCTTTTCCCCAGGCTGAACAGTCCCAGCTCCCTTAGTCTTTCTTCACAAGGTTTGTCTTCCAGGCCCCTGATCATTCTTTTGGCCCTTCTCTAGACCTTTTCAAGAGTCTCCCCATCTTTTCTGAAGTTTGGCATCCAGAACTAGATACAGTACTCCAGCTGGGGTCTTATCAGCACTGAGTAGAGAGGAAATATCACTTCCTTAGCCCTGCTTGTGATGCATCAGCTGATGCATCCCAGTATGCTACTAGCTCTGTTGACTATAGGGTTGCACTGGTGGCTCATGTTCCCATGTAGAAATCAGAACAGGAGGTGGGAAACAAAACTTGGAAACAGTGAGAGGCCCAGAAGGAGCAGCATCCTGTTGAAAGCTTGAGCAGCTAAAGTTCATTTCAGAGGACTGGGATTATATTTTGGGGTTACCTGGTTTTAGTTAATAGGGCAGTGAGGCTCAGATAAAACCAATCAAGGGTCAGGCAGCTTTTTTCAGTCCTTAAGTTGGATGTAGGCCCCAATTACTAACAAAATAATCAACTATGGCAATATACATGATGTCCTGAAACAGATAAGCAGTTTTATTCATTCAACAATTTCAAAAATCACAAGTCAAAAAGCAATGATGCCAGCAACAGCAACATTTATAGCTGTAGCTCTTCTCTGTCTGTTCGCATACATGGGATTCTAGAAGGGCTTTAGGAATGCATTCCAGAAATCTAAAAAAAAAAATTTAGAATGAATATGACACAGTTTACATTTTCTGCTATTTTGGATTGCAACATTAGAATTAAGATGTGCATTTTCAGGCCAAACCATAACATTGCTTGCTTTTATATTTTGAGAAATCCTCTATTATATTACTCCTCAGGTAGAAATATGCTAAGATAAAGGGAAATTGTATATGAAACTCTGTCTAGAAAGCTGTGCTGAGCTCCAAAGGCATTATCCCTTTGTGTGGTAATAATCCACAAGTCATAAGAGGGTGCAGGGACATTATCCTGCACAGAGAATGACCTGACATTTTTTAGGGAATCTTGTGGGTGACCAGAATATTCATATTATTCAGTATCAAGAAGTTCAAATGATATTTAATAGCATATGTCTTCTTGCTTTTTCCTTCTCTTTTTAAAGCATACCTAATTTCTCTTTTTCTCTCTCTTTTTCCTAATGAGGAATATTTGATGGAGGAATATTGCAATATTTTTGATACTCTGTATCCTTATGATTACTGTCTCTACTCTATGCCATGGTGTTTCTAATAAAAGTGTTAAGAATAGTACCCAATATTCCAAATGTGGCCCCTCTATTCTGATCTAGCTACTACATGGAAGAATTTTTCGTTCTTGTACTCAATACATTCATTTATGTACTCCAGAATTTAGTGTGATTTTCACTGCTGTTGACTAATGTGCTGAAAGGTTTACAATTTTATATGCTGCTGCTGTAGATATTGTTCTTGATTGGTGTTTTGGAACATATTACTAGTGGGGGTACAATATATTTCTCTTTCCATTTTTTTTTGGCCCTGGGCTTATTACCTTAAATTTCTATACATTGAATTGCATAAGCTATTTATCTGGCCTTATTTCTACCCTTCTTAAGACTTTCTGAATTATATTGTCTTCTTTTTTTTTGTTGACTGACTCTTGCCCTCCCCTTTCTGTGTTTTGTATCATCAGCAAATTTCAGTACCTTACCTCTTGTTTTTTGTACACAATTCACTATAATATCTTTGTGGCGGCCCTCTATTCACCTCTTTCCAACTCAAACTGCTTTTCCAATATACATTTATTCACATAGTATATACTTTCAATCATATAATCTCTTGAAGCCAAACAAAATCTAAGGCACATTCCATTCTATGGAAAAATATATACCATAATTGAAATTGCAGGAATCACTCTTTCACTTCTCTTCTTTCCTCAGTGCTTCTACTCACTTCATCTCTAGTCAGTGTTTCAGTCATATACAGACTTGCCTTTTTTTGCTTCACCTACTTTATCCATATTCTAAACTTATTTATTAATATTGTAATGACTAATTACTTGTAATTACTAATTAAACCAAGCAAAATTAGTACCCCCCCCCCAAAACAGCAACAACAGCACTGAAACAATGCCTTTTGTTATAATTTAAAAGTGTAGTACAAATCCAAAACATAGCCTGCTAATGTCAAATTGCAACTTCCTTAAAAATATAACCATTTCATTCCCAGTGAAGCAAATATGTCAGCAAATATATTTTTGTTTCATTTATTGTTTTATTTGAACTATGCATAATGAACTATCCATAGCTATGGGTTTATATGTTGGGGGAGACATCAATAACTTAAAAAATTTATCACATATACACCTATAAATATACAGTATCTTTCCTGAATTGGAAACCATCTAGACTCTTAGCTATACAGGTAGAATGATATTCAAATAGGTAACCTTTATTAGAGTGATGTAAAAAAAAATAAATCAGGAAAATGTAGTCAAACTTGAGGCAGAGGAGAGATAGAGAAAAAAGGATAAAAATTTATTCCCTATGGGCAAGCTTCTGCTTGTCATAATTATTTTTGTATATTAGTGGGACTACTTATATGCATAGACTCAACAGGATTTGAGTATAATTGGTGAAGAGCAGGGAAAAGTGACACAGATTTCTTTTCCAGACTAGAAAGAGTCCAGTAGGGAAAAATGGAGAGCAAGAAGATTGCAGGTGTCAAGTTTATTCTCCTTTTTGTTTTTATTATTATTATGTATTTAAAGCACTGGCCATGGACTCAAGAAATGTAGATACTGGTCCCGGTTGTTATGTTTGGGCAAGTCTCTTTCTCAGCTCACAATGTATAAGAATATAGTATTTGCCTATTTTATACGGATATTGTATGGATAAATTAATTCATACTCAGGTACTAAGAAGACGGGATTCATTCAAACAAGAACCCCCCAGTCCTTTAGGATATTATCATGCCTCTGATAGCATTACCAAAAATTTTAAATGAAAGGAGAAATCTAAATAAATGGTCCCGTCTACACATTACAGGTATCATGCAATTAACAGGTTAATTGTGCAATTAAACTGAGACCAGCTACACATGCAAAGTAGCTATCACACCATAAAAAGGTCCAACCAGCTAGACCTCAAAAATGGCTACTAACTTTACAGCTGGTTGCTAACCAGATCTAATTTGTATGTACAGCAGCAGAAAATATGAGGCTCCCAGCCACAGGGATGCATCATTCCTAGCTGGGGTTGAGAGTTCTGGAGCTGAGGGGTGTCTTAGTCCCTGCCCCTTTGGCAGCTGCGGGACTTTGTGGAACACGACTGCGGTCTGCCAGCCCCAGAGGTACATGGTGCACTTCCACAGCTGCGAGATCACAGAAGCTGAGATCTCCCATTCACAGGGGACTCCACGCATCACACTGGCTGGGAGACCACAGTACCCATGATCTCCCAAATGTGGGATGCCATCTAGGAGTGTATGAAATGGGCCGTATTCAATTTGGATTTGGATTTGGCCCAAATTGGGAACAGTGATTTGAATAGTTGATTCAGATCACTGTCCCTATTTGATTTGGCCAAATCTGAATCTGAAGATTCCACCTGGCTCAGCAATTGGCCATGCGGGTATCCGGGGTGCCCCCCTCTCCAGAGCCAGGAGACACCAGTCGCAGAGCCGGGGTGATGGGGGTGCAGGGAGGGGGCCCCCTGGATACTCCCCAGTGGACCCAGAAGTGGACTGGAAGTGCTTCTGGTGCACTTCTGGGTCTCCTGCCAAGCACGCTGTGGACCCCCCATGCTCCTGTGGGATACTCCATCCACCCCAGCATCTCAGCATCTGCAAGCTACCTGGTTTCATAGTTTCATAGTAACTAGGGTCAGAAGGGGCCTAGAGCAGGCCATCTAGTCTGACCCCCTGCCAATGGCAGGAAAACAAGTGCTGAGGTCACAGGACCCCAGCCAAGTACCTATCTAGTCTACTCTTGAAGACACCCAAGGTAGGAGCAAGAACAACTTCCCTAGGAAGCTG
>JAGPOW010003316.1:16723046-16780224 GCA_030014935.1 Caiman crocodilus
CTGGACAAGGGAGAAGAGATTGATGTCATATATCTTGACTTCAAAAAAGCCTTCTATCTGGTATCCCATGATCACCTCTTGGAGAAACTGGCCAATTGTCACCTTGGGTCCACCATGATCCACTGGCTGGAAAATTGGCTCCGTGGTTGGACTCAGAAGGTAACTGATGGAAGTCACTCATCATGGTGTCCTGTGACCAGTGGGGTCCCCCAAGGCTCTGTCTTTGGACCCATACTGTTCAATATCGTCATTAATGATGTGGGCACTGGAGTCAGAAGCGGACTGGCCAAGTTCACCGATGACACCAAACTTTGGGGCAAAGCATCCACACCAGAGGACAGAGGGGTGATCCAGGCTGACCTGGACAGGCTCAGCAAGTTGGTGGATGAGAATCTGATGGTGTTCAATGCTGATAAATGTAAGGTTCTCCATCTTGGGAAGAAAAACCTGCAGCATCCTTATAGGCTCGGCAGTGCTTTGTTGGCTAGCACTATGGAGGAAAGAGACTTGGGGGTCATCATTGACCACAAGATGAACATAAGCCTGCAATGCGATGCTGCAGCCAGTAAAGCAGGCAAAACGCTGGCTTGCATCCATAGATGCTTCTCAAGCAAATCCCAAGACATCATTCTCCCCTTGTACTCAGCCTTGGTGATGCCGCAGCTGGATTGGGAGAGTGGGTCCAGTTTTGGGCTCCACAATTCAAAAAGGATTTGGAGAAGCTTGAGAAAGTCCAAGGAAGAGCCATGTGCATGATCAGAGGTCAGGGAAGCAGACCTTACGATGACAGGCTGAGAGCCCTGGGGCTCTTTAGCCTGGAAAAGCTCAGGCTCAGGGGTGATCTGATGGCCACCGGTAAGTTTATCAGGGGTGACCACCAGTATTTGGGGGAACGTTTGTTCACCAGAGCGCCCCTATGGATGACAACTAGGTTGAACGGTCATAAACTACTACAAGACCGTTTCAGGCTGGACATAAGGAAGAATTTCTTTACTGTCCGAGCCCCCAAGGCCTGCAACAGCCTGCCACCGGAGGTGGTTCAAGCGCCTACATTGAACACCTTCAGGAGCATACTGGATGCTTATCTTGTTGAGATCCTATGACCCCAGCAGACTTCTTGCCCTTTGGGCAGGGGGCTGGACTCGATGATCTTCCAAGGTCTCTTCCAGCCCTAATGTCTATGACATCTATGGATCCCATAATCACACCTCCTTGCCATGTACATGTGGCATGGCAAGGAGGCATGATTATAGAATCATGGTGTTAGATCCTATCACACTTTTATCTGATCATGTGGAGGGTGTCAGTTTAATAATGTAACTGTAACCTGAGCCATACCATTTGTCAGACCTGAGATCCTATTCTCCACATTTGTTTTACCTATCGCAATGAAATGTAGCAGTAACCATAACAGTAAAACTCTTTATTAACCTTGCTTAGGTCCCAGTTTAAGTATAAAGCTGAAGCAGACTTCATTTTAAGCATACCAGGAGTCTCACTGACTCCCGTAAACCTCACCCTAGAAAACTATTCTTTCTCCACAGGCCTGTATCCCTGTCTTATTCCACATGGTTTTAAGGTCCACATGGAATCATTTGAATGAACCATATGTGATAGGCTAGCTGGCAGTGACTTAGCCCAGTGGTTTTGAAAGGCCAAAAGATGATTGGAGGACTTGGGATTCCCTTTCCTCACCAATCAGGCCCCAGAGGCTCACCCTCTATGTCCCCTGATTGGCCCCTGGGGTCACCTTGAGGAAGATAAGAGGGGCAGCGTGGTTGACTCAGGAAAGACCAGACAAGGACCACAAGGAAGGTGATTCAAAGAACTGGCAAGAGCTAGGCCAGCAGGGCAGGAGCAGTTGCCCCAGAAGAACCTGAAGGAGTGGGACCTGCAGGCAGCAGTTGGACCCTGAGCAGTGCAACATGCAGCCAGCAGGATAGGCTCTCTGCTGGGTTCCAGGATCGCCTATGAGAGGTTGTGGCTAGTAGGAGAGGTACCCCAGTTTCAGCAAGGATCTGAGCAGCGACCTGAAAGTTTTCCAACTCTGCTTCCAGCTCCTTGAGTAAGAGGCCAGGCAGCTCATCATGAGGCCAGGTCTCTGATAAGGTCAAAGCCCCCAGCAACCTATAGTAGTACCAGCACTAGTGACTGTGTGATAGAGTTTCTGTCTATCATGTGGGAGATCTGAGTTTGAGTCCTAGGTGGAGTGAGTTAGCAAAGACAAATTCTTCTTGCAGTGGAAAGGGGCCTTTATGTTTTCCTTCTTTCTCCTCCTCCAGGTACCTAGGTCCTATATTTCTCTTTATTTGACATTTTGTATTTTGTGCCTTCTATATTTCACCAACCAGTATTGTTTATTCAGTTGTTTGTGTTTTATATTTTGTTTAACCCTGTCTCTTGTCAAGTGGATGAATATGTCTATGATTGTACGTGCCTAACCTTTGTTGAATCCTGTCCCCTTGGGGCATTGTAGTGTCCCCTGTACTCCTTCGTTTATACTGGTTATATTACCGGTATTGTTCTCTCATTAAAAGGTATATGGTTAAGTCCCCATTGGTGGTCTGGCTCTGCTGTATAAGAGCAGAAGAGTCCCTACACCTTCCACAGCTGCTTTGATCTCTTCAATTGGAAAGGGGGTACCTCTTGGAGTACCACCCAGGTTACATATATATCACTCAGTGATATGAATTTTCCTATTTTATTATCCAACAGCAAAATAGCAGGAAACAAAATACAAGAATAATATCTGCTGTAATGATACTCAGTGTACAGAAAAAATAAGCTTCTCTTTTTCATCTGTGTCTATTGAATCTTGCTGTCTATTTAGGAAGAGGGAAAATACTATATGTGTATGCTGACTTTAAATATATATGTATGATGCTCTTTACAACAAGCAACCCAGCATTAATGGAAGTATAGACTTTTAGTTTGAATGGAGGCTCCAGTTAGCTTGTATACGCAATCAGTGTTCAGTATGCTTATACAGTGAATCTTACATAAATATTTAAGTTATTCATCCATCAACAAACACCTATCATTTAGAGAACAAACTGCTTTAATGGCAAAATGGTAAAGTTCAACTTTTTCAAAAAGTCAAAGTTTGCTGAACAGTAATAAATGAAAGAAGTGCATTCAAAACTCAAAAACACTTCTGGCTTGATGAGTTCTTTTTCTCCTCAGTCCCAAGTGATAATAAAGAAAAGTAGGTTAAACTATAATACCACTTAAAAACATAAAAATAAGATAATCTCACCTTGAGTTACCTTATTGTGCCTAGATTTTAGAGTAGAAATTTATCTATAGAGAAGATTAGAGATTTCCACTTTCAGGAGATTACATTCTGCACTGTTATTAAGGATGAGATAAAATTTCTATAGAAGTTCCTTGCAATTATCATTTATGCACTATTTGTAAGCCTTCAAGTAAGGGTAAGCATAAAAATGACTCCTTTTATTTCTTTTTTGCCTTCCTGTTTTTGACAAATAAAAAATGAGTACTGTCTGTGTCTACATGAGACCCTGACTGCACAGTAGCCCATAACTATTGTATAGTAGCATCACATGGCAGGAAGCATGATGCAATGCTACTGTGCAATAGTAATGAGCTACTGTGCAGTTAGCATCACAAAAAAGCCATTCTGTGATACTACTGTGCAGTAACTCTAGTTACTATACAGTCATTTAGCATTCATTTAAACAAATACTAAATGACAGTGCAGTAATGACTGTGCAGCCAGCATCTCATGTAGATACAACCACTATGTCCAGAGCAGTGCTCATACTGCTTTAGTAATGAGTTTGTATTCTGTAAACTAGAACTGCCCACTTTGTTAACAGCTGAGGGCTGCACTCTGTAAGAGTCACATTAGTGGGGGACATGATCATCTCTTATCTATCTGGTAGCAAGCTCCCTGGCACTGCACAGGTGGGTAGATGGCTCACTATACACTGTTTCACTGCACACATAGATGGATGCCCCCATCACTACACCATCTGTGCAAGAGGGTGCTTTCCTACTGCACTGTGCATGTAGGCAGGTGGACATCACCTTTGGGTAAGGCCAGGAAGTGAAAGCCAGAGAAGGCAGAGGGAGTCTGGAGACCTTTGCTGCAGCAGTAGCCAGTGTTATGAAGGAATTCATAGCCATGGGAGCCCAAGGGCTGCAGTTTAATTTCTCAGGAGCCTCATGTGGCCTGTGGGCCACTAGTTGGACGGCTCTGCTAAAAATGATGCTGCACTTTTGGTATATTGGTCTACAGCAAACCTCTCTTGAAAGAGTCCCTTGCTACATGGTACCAACTAATTGTAAGACTGGTGAATCTAATTTTCTGATGTTTTTTTTCCTGGTTTAAGAGAGGCAGTCCCTTAGGTAGTGTCAAGACATCATTGTGGCTTCTATATGACTTTTTCCATGAACTTATGAATAAGAGGCAACATTTGTGACCAGGACCTCTATGTTGGAAGTGATCCTCACTATTAGAATGGCCTCTTGTAGCTGTACATAACTAGCTGCTCAAACTTATCTTGGAACCTGGAATAGTTTCTAGCCAGTCCCAGAATCAGAGAATGGAAAGATAGTACTATACCACCTTTCCCCGCTTACTTACTCTTGCTCTTAGTCTTGCTCCAAACAGATTAATACAGATGTAAATTCCAGTGTTTATTAACACAAAAATGCAATATATGATAACATGATGAAATGCTATGCTCTGGCTTGGCAAAGAAATGCGGAAATTATGGAGAGAAATCTGACCTCTTTACAAGTGTCAGTTCTTGCTCTGCTCTCCTTTGCACTAATAGAATGACTATAGGATTATACTGGAGTAAAAAATGAGAGTTAAATGTGGCCCAGCGGTCTATGGAATACCTCCAATGAGAATCTGGTCATTGCATTTAAATTATGACTGTAACTCCTATTTGGTTGGGTGATCAGCATTTGTAAAGCAATCAGCAATTTTTGTGTTCTTTTACACAAAACTCTTTTAAAAGAGTTATATGAAGCTTGAGTACCTGTGAAGGGGTAGTCAAAGGACTTCACTCTGGGATTTGTTATAGGCCACACTTCATTGCATACTACTATATAAAATGTTAATTTAGACAATTTACACTCCACTTGGGTCCAAAGGCATTATAAAAATGTAAGCTTTATTAAAAATACAAAATTGGAGAATCAAGATTGAGAATCTAGGCTTGAACATGGAGAAGAAAATAGGAATTACATATATTGATTCTGATTTTCATTTGTGCTTAGGGCATACTCTTGCATTAAGATGCAGCCCTGATTAAATGGCCTCATGAGGTTTTCAGGAGAACAGAATTTCCATATTTGCTTTGGCATGTCCTCTTCTTTTTCCTCCTTCCTCCTGACCTCTCCTGGCATACTCTTGTTCTTTCCAGCATTCCAGAGTTGTTAAAGCCACTTTTTTGTCTGATAAAGGAGTTTTTTGTTCCACAAATCTTACCTTAAGGGTATGTGGTTTGTACTACCGCTTATGTCAATGGGAAGAAGAAATTCTTGGGCAATGATGGACTGATCCCTTGTTCAAACTGACATGGAGAGTCATTGCTATGCTATGTCTTTTGATGGCATCAACAGTAATGGAGCAAGAATATGGAGGAAGAAGAAGAAGACATGACAAGGCAGACCTGGAAATTCCAGCGCAGCATGCACCTTTTAAAATATCTTACTGCAACAGTACTAAGTAAGCAGTGTAGTATAAGGAAATCCCCAGTTTTAACTTTAACATTAGTTATCAGAAGGGAAACTGTCAGTGAAGAGAAGGAATTGATCTCAGGGAAGAATAGTGGCTGTTTATTAGCAACCTCTAGTCATCTTTGTTCCCTGTTTTATTTTTGGACTATTTCTCTTAATTCCATATGTGGACAACTGGAATAAAGGAACTCCATAGCAGCACTATTTCATAGTAACCAAACCAATTAGTCAAACTACATATTTAGAAATACGTTGCAACATGTGCAGAAGTATTTTAAATTTTATCCTTATCATTTTGAACCGTTAGTATACATCTAAAATAGTTTACGTAAATAGATTTTCTGTGAATTTGTGTTGATGTAATTGGGAGCAAGGTTTGTCATTGTGACATGCTATTTTTTCCTGTGGATCTTCTTTGTGCATTTTCAGTACAAGGAGTTTTTTAGGTCTTAAAAGTAATATATTATTTGTATTTTTAATTTAATGTATAGACTTGTTATTCATTAATAATGAATCAATATTAATAATATCATCAATTAATAATATAATAAATATTAATAATGCTGTGGCTGTCATAAGATGCTACAGCTTGCATAACAGTCAAATGACCTGGACCTTATTTGTTTTACATGTTTAATTACCTTGTTTTGACATTTCATACACAAAGCAGTTAAGGGGTCAGGCCTGTACTACAATAGTGGTGATATTTGATAAGAAATTAACATTAAAACAAATGGATCTGCCAATTACATATGGTTATAACCACATTAACTTTATAGAAGATTTTCTTCAAATAACAATTTAATGAACTACTTTGGTTTCAAGCCATACTTTCTCTAAAATTTGCTAAATATGGGAAAGTGCTCTCGGATACTTTGTGATATTTCTTGTTTCTTTAGTATCAGAAACCAATCTTACGTATACTTCAGATCAAACTTTCTGATTGTATCATAATCTTCTATTTTTCATTTGTATTAAGATGTTGTCAATCACTATATTGTATCAGGAATACAATACCAGAACCTTTACCTACTCCTCAGCTCCTTTGCATATTTATTAGCTTCTTATCAGGGATACTTTAAATATCATTTTAAAATAAGAAAATAAATATTTTCCTACGTTTTCATATCATGAGTGAAATTACCAAGTACATTTTCTGCCTGGTGTGCAGGGAGTTAGGCATGCAATTTCCATTAATAATGAACCATGCAGAAAATTTACCCTTGAGAAGTGTATGTACAGGCATCACAAACATTCATCATTAAAGTTGTCCAGCATACCTGAACTACTTTCTAATTCAAGAATCACAAGATATATTAAGGTTCTCATTTCAAATAGAAAAAGGTGGAATTTGTCTGATAAATCTTTACTCTTGTAAATAATATTTTATTTTACAGAAACAGGGAGGTTGGTTGTTATCCATTATTTTCCTTATATTTTCCTTATTGATTATTTTTGATGGAAAGTTGGTACACTCCTTTATTAATAATATGTCTTATTTTAAGATGCTAAATAGCTGTGTTTTTCAGGCAGATGCTATGCCAGAGTACAGGTCTGGTCACTAGCAGGAAGTCTTTAAAACTTGCATCCCTACAAAGCGCAAAAAGAAATGCTTACCTTGCTGCTGCCCTGATGTGATCAGAGTGCTTCATGACTTCTGTTGGGAATGGATTAAGATCTGGACAACCCTGATCAGAATGTTCTTTGTATGTTAATATATCCCCCTTCTTCTCCTCACAAAAAAGAAAGAAAAAGTTGTGCCTCACTGTTTGTCTTCTCTCCCTCTTAACTATTTAATCTATCTGGGTGCATCTTTATATTCAGCAATGCACTTTTGCTATTGTGCATTAAATTTAGTACTTCTAATCTGAGATACTAAATAAATGCATCAGGCTGCCCTAATGTGTAGTAGCCTATTTTCACTGTACATTAGCATATTAGCATGGCTTTAGACATGATGCTTTAATGTGCAGTAAAATAGGCTACTGTGCATTAAAGTTCATGTGTAGATGTGTCTTCTCTCTACTTAATTTAGGCTCTGGCTTTGCAAAATAACATATGCCTTGCTACTACAAGAAGTTCTATTAATATCAATGAACTGCCCAGAAGAGTATAAAGTTAAGTCTGTGTTTAACACCATGTAGTGAGTTTAACAGGCTGATAGTGTTTGTATGAAAACCTCATGACCTTAACGGAAAGCTATACTTCTAGGAAATACTAACTGTGTTTTGCTTAGTTACAGTTACAGGCATCTGATTACCAAGCTCAGATACAAGGGAAACATGAATTGCTCTTTTAAGTGAAAGTGGCTAGGAAGCAGGTTGAACCGTCCCTGAAAAATAACTTAGGTATTATCATGCTTTGTGAAAAGGCTTGAACAGGATTTTTTTTTTTAATTTTTGATGTTGAATTCCTTTTATGAATAAGATTTAAGTCCAGGAAGGAAGTATGTTTTACTTTTTACAGCTTGCGTGGTCTGTATTTAGAATGGGGTAGAGAATCTGCAATGCCTGAAAGCTAAATATCAGTGTTCACCTAATAATGAGGGAGTTAATGGAGGGAGGAGAAAGGAAAGCTTGCAAGCTTTGGATTTATGATTCCATACTATTCCTTTCTTATAAGTTTGATTTCTCTCCAATATCTAAGGGAACTAAATAAAATATTCTTCTGTCTTAAAATGGGCAAATAATAGATGTACTAACTTTACTGTTCATAGGTGATGGTCTTGCTCAAAGGATTAATTCTGGGTAAAATTAAGAAATCTGAGTATTTTGGAAGAGTTTGCCATTAAGGCATGCTTTAAGCATAAATTCTGCTTGTGTACATGTGTTTGTGTTTTGATACCCTTCATTGTAATATGATACTGTATTTATTCAAATCCAAGAGGAGGTTTTCCCCCACTTAACATCACATCCTGCATTCCAGAGGGCAGGCAGCTGCTGCAGCTTGGACTCCAAGCCCAACCCAGGTTGGAATAGGAACTGTGGCAACAAACTGCCCTCACCTCAACCTGTCCCCACAGCTGCTGCCTCTCTGCCTACCTCCCTGCTGCTTTGCTCCCTTCCCACTGCTTTCCCACCACCCCCTAAAGCTGCTTACCCTTTATGGCTCCAGCTCCAGACTCATTCTGGCCTGAGACGTGAAGCACATGTTGGCTCCAGCTCCCCAGGACAGCCTTGCAGCAACATTACTAGTGGGGCAGCTCTGGCCTCAGTTCCAGAGCCTTGGTCAGGGCCAGAGCTGCCACTGCCACAACCAGTTCTGTATGGCCAGGTGGGGGGCGGAGCAACCATGTGCTCTGTGCCCTAGTCCAAAATGGGATTGGAGCCAGAGCCATGGAAGGCAACTGGTAGCAGTGGGATATAAGAATTGGTGGCAGGGAAAAGAGACGGAGGCAGGTGGGGGTACAAAGGAGGTGTGGGGACAGATAGCAAGGGGGGAAAATGCAGGGGTTACATGCAGGGGGGCAGGTTGGTGGGGGGACAAATGCTGAAGGAGAAAGTGTCAAGAGATGCAGCACAGGGGTTAGGTAAGATGGAGACAAGTGACAGGGGGTTGGTGCTGGGAACCAGCACTATGGGGACGATGGTGCTAGGGCACACAAGCAACAGGAAGGGCAGCAGGGGGGCAAATAGAGAGAGACAGGCAGCAAGGCACAAGGTTCAGGCTGCTGCCTACTGCCCTATTCCCCTGATGCCTACTGTGTGCTCCCTCTGCCGCTGCTTGACCCACTGCTACAGCAAAGGGGATGCATTTAAGATGACCCTCCAATAGTTAGTTCTGGATATGGAAAATAATAAGTTTTCTATGTGTAGAATATAATTACTGGTGGTCGTACACTCAAAGTCATCTTAGATTCAGGAAAACAGAGTATCTGCGTTTTTACTTGCAAACCATAAGGTATCTTAATTTTATTTAGTGTGGATACAATATTTTGATGGTAGGACTGAATAAAATAATATATATTTTTTTCCTTTTGGATCCCTGACACAGTACAGCAAGACAAAAAGAGAGGTACTTACACTAACTCTGAGTTGACAGGCATAATCTCTTTATTTTAAACTACCATTTAGGTAGGAAAAAACAGTGATGAATACTTGGCTCTGTTAGTATTTGGGAGAGAGAATATTTGGTTTAGAGAGGGCATGCTGCCACCCCTGTCTGCAAGAATCCTTCATTTCAAGTGGCACTACTCTCTTGGTCCTCAAATTATTATAAATACCATTCCATAAATATCTGCCATCCTCTCATTTTTATTATTACAACAAGAAACAAGAATATACAAATATATTTATAATCTAAGACTGTATCCCATAGCATATTAGTATGTCCCTCATTTTATTGCGCTATCATATAATTTATGCTACATTTCTGCCTTGGCACAATGACAGGTATAGTTATCACTGTCCCTTAAGCTTACCAAGTTTCACCTTTCAGGAGTTAGCAAGTGTTGAAGGAATTGGAGAGTAAGGGATAGATAATTGAAATAATAAGTGAAGGAATAAGGAGATTAATTCTTTTTGGAGATAATCCATTTGAGAAAAACTTCTAGATGATTCAAGTGAATTGATATCAGTCAACTCAGATTTCATCTTATAAACTGATCCTCCTAGTCTAGTTTCTTCCTTCAGACCTTAACACAAAGCAATTCACTTGAGTTAGTAATGGCATAAGTCTGTGAATTCTTTATAGGTCTTTGTTGGTGATTCAAACAAGGAAAATGATCCTCAGGTAGCAAGCTACTCCTTAAGATACCAACTTGTCTTTCTGAATCTACAACAAAATTCTAGGATTTCTCTTCTTTTGACAGCAGCCTGGTATGAACACTACCTCTCCTGCTTCAGTGACTTATGGAAAACTGCACATGCTTGGTGAAACCCTGTGAACAGAAGGGAGGACTAAAAAAGACAGGCACATAACATCTAGCAGTTAAATTGCCTTACGATCTCAGCAGTTTTAACAGATGGATTTCATGGTGTTACCACGAGTTGCTAGAAACCTGGCACAAATCAGCCTCAGGATGGTTAAATTTCAGTGCTGGGTTAACCAGTTCATCAATACACTATGTGGGTGTGTGTATACAAACACACCACCTTTGTGGAGGAGGTATCCATGTAAAAGGTCAGAACTGACAACTCTTGTGATATCTTCACAGGAGTCTTGATATTAGGTGTGATGGTGTATCTTTAATTTTTCTATCAAGTTTCTAATGATTTTTATTGGTTACCTATTCCAATTTGGCCACATTGCCCAGGGTTGTTAAACACATTGGATACAATTCTGAATGTACTGCAGTGTATCTCAAGGCATTTGACTGAGCTACTAAAAAATGACTCTTTGACAATAGTGTTAGGCAGGAGCCTTAAGGCCACATGTGTTTTCCGATTCCCTGCCTGAGGTGTTCTACCTTGTGCTCAAGATCTGAAAACTGGCTAGAGGCTATAGAAATAACAGGTAGAGGTAGATACTGCTGTTTGCTTTTCTCCCTTACTAAAAGGAAAGGATATAGGTAACCCTACTTGCACCCTGAGAGTAAAGGACACAGTGGAGGATAAGAAAGACAGTAGGGAAATAAAATATACAGGAAATAGTCTGGGGTATATAGAGTTTTGATGGATTCACTAGGTGGTGGGCATGCTGTTGAACTGGGGATGGTAAATTTACACAAAAGTGGATATATTATGGTGTCTGGTTTCAGAACACATGTGAGAATGCGTGGCTAATTGGGAGGATACCAAGAACTCTCACTCGGGGAAGAAACTAGACTGAAAGCAAACATTTTTGGATGAAGGCACAGAAGATACTAGAGGATGGGTCAGAAACTTACAAGGGTACTGTAATAGGGGGCCTGCTTGGGGCTGTTCTGTCTGGGGTCCATCCACTTGTTCCTGGGCTAACTGCCTACAATCTTGCCTACCACACCTTGTTGTTAATTATTTAATAGATGTTAATTAAGCAGGAGGCTATCCATTTCCTGCCCCGATGCCAGGGGGCACTATCTGTGGCTCCTTTCCTTTCCTACACTGCAGCCTAAGCCTAACAGATGGCAACTATAGTTCACATAATCACTGGCTCCTCTCTGGGCCCCAGAATCCTACTATTGAACCCCTCTATGACCCTCCATTCCAGCAGCCTAATCCACCTTCGTTTTTGGCAACATGGCTCCCTGAGCTGCTTCCCCCTCATGGATACCCTGGGATACTAGCCCTGGCCTACCTCCAGGCCAGTCAGAACCCAAAGTCCTCAGCTCTTGGGCATTCCTCACAGCGGGCCCCTTGGCCCTTTGACACTTCTGGTCCTGGCCCCAGCATTGACCAGTTGGGGGAACCGTCAGTCAGGTTCATGAATCCATGGCCTCACACTTTTCCTCTGGGGCCCACCTTCCAGATACTCTGAACAAAGAGGTAACCCACTTGGTTGTGGGGGCTAGGACTTAAGGCACCCCAACCTACCTTTCACCAAGGTGGTAACTGGCCTGGCATTTCCTGGGACTCCTGTGCCACTGGAAGCCCCACCAGGACACCTACTCCCAGCAGGGTTTTAGACCAGGACCAGGACCAGGACCAGGAGCCTCTAATACTTCCCCTTCAGCACCTCCCTTACCTCCAGATGATAACAGCAGCCCTCCAGCCAAGCAACATTATTGCCTGGCCTCCAGCAGCAGAACTGCCCTGTTTATGTGAGCATCCCCAGATCCAAAATGGCTGCCCTTATCAGGCACTTGGTGGCTGCCAACTTCAGGCCCTTAAAGTGGCAGGTACAAATAGTGCCCAGCCACAAGTACAAAGAAGTAAGGATTTTTTAGGGTGATAGTTTTTTTTTTTATGGGACCAACAGTGTAATTGGGATTACAGTAGGCAAGCTTACTAAGAGCTAGACAAACTTTTAAATGTAAAGCATTATTTGTCAAGTCTGATAAGAACATGCCAGGCATGGCATAGTAAAGTGTGGGCAGTTAGTGCATTATTGATCAGATATATCATATTTTGGGAAAGGCATGCCGAGTGATCATGAATTCTGCTGATTATAGAAGGTGTTGCTAGTAGTGGCAATGGAGATGTGCTGACAGGTTAAGCATTTCTTGCCACAGCAAGGATGTGTCCCACTTGATGACTGTTGGACAGTGGAGAGTTTGCTTCTGAGGATGAGCTGAACAAGGGCAGGGGGTTCTTTGAATGTCAGGAGTGGTGGAGCAAAGAGTATTTCTTTCAAGATAGGATCTTTGTCAAGTATAGGCTGTCATTTTCTGATTCTTCTAATCAGTTCCAGTGTGTGATTGTAGGTTAACACCAGGAGTGTGTGGGCTTTTCTTTTTGTATTGTAGCAGGTTATTGCAGATAGTTCTTTGAAGTGTAAGGCTTATTTTTCTACTGGAAAGTCCTAGTTCTATTGAGGCAGATTTTAGGCTGTCAGGTGAGCATCATGAGTTCTCCTCAGAGCAGATGCCATAACATCTAAGGGTTTGGATGTGGATTACAGGCTTTTTGGTGTGTTTGGGAAGACTAGTGGTCTTGTGGATATAGACATGATTTGTGCAACATGTTCTTGCAAAACTGTGTGAACTCCATTTTTTTGAAGGTATTTCAGCCAGACAGCTGTGCCTTCATGGTGTGGGATGTTAGTGTACAGGCTGGTCACATCCCTGGTTGTAAGTATGGCCTTCTTGGGGACATGGTTGATGTTCTGGATTATGATGTCTGTGAGGTCTCATAAAAAACTTGCTTTTTGAGTAACAAGTAGTTTCAGGATAGTTTCTATGAATTCTAGCTCTTCAGTGAGGGCAGAAAAGTTACATATGATGGGTCTTCCAGGGTTGCCTTGTCTGTGGATCTTTGGGAGCATATTGAAAGATCCTGAGGTAGAAGAGTAGGGGATAAGTGGAAGTAGATTTTTTTTCCTGATGCTGGGGAGAATTTGATGATACTTTCTAGTGCCATAGTGAATTCTGGTGTGGGATCCTCCCCTAGTTCTTTATACTATTTGATCTCAGAGTTGTCTGTTTGTTTCACTGATTTGGTTTTGAAGGTAGAAGATGACCTTTGGTTTGATTACTATTTTGTTGTTGGACTTAGGGATTGTATGGCTTTTCTCTCTGAGGGAAAGAAGCTGTTGTGGTCCTGACTTTTCTTGAGAATTGTGTTGTTTGCTAAGCAAACTTTGCTTTATTCCTGAAACAGTCAATGTAGTAGTCTAATGTATGGGTATGTCTACTGGGAAATGTCCAGTTTGCTGTATTATATGCATCCCCTGAGAATGCATATGAAGAGACAATGCATCTTTCCAGTAGATTTTGGGACAAAAATAGCAATTCCTCTTTCTTGATGAAGGGGACTACAGATATGGAGAAAAAAAACCCTGGTGTTGGGGTAGAGTAAGCCATCAAGATAGTAAGGAGAATGGGAACCACTATTTCTTTTTTAATAAAGACTTATGTATGGACATTAAAATAAAAAAAAAATAAAGTACATTTTTCTTTTCTAAATAAGCTAAGTGGGTGTGGGTCAGAACATGCATTCTGGTTGTCTACCATGCATATTTTGTATATGTATCTTCAACATATATCCTGATTGAATATTGTGTATATGTTGTACATGTGTGTTGTACATAAATTCTAGTCCAATACTAGATTATTTTTCTATGCCTGTTTCTGTTAAAAGAAGAAAATCACCAGGATGGATGTGAGCTTTTTGGCATGTGTGAAGGTTCAGAGACCCCAGGCACATGATTGACTTGGAAAATTAGTCCTAGCAACATTTTTACAACACTGGCACTTCTGCTGACCTCTAGTAGCAATCCTGAGTAGTTATAACTTAAAAAAAATACCTACATATCTCATAAGTTTCAGTGGCCAAGCTATCAACAATTAAAAAGGGTGCATTAATTTAGGCACACATAAATTTACATGTAGACATGCTCTCTTTCTCTGAATAAATCCCTGTCCAGTTGTCAAAACAAGGAACACATGGCATGACAATATACTCTGTAGTCAGCTTGGTTTTAAACCCCTTTTTATATAATAGGAAATGGAAGCCACTTGTGCATTCCAGCAATGTCCTGTACTTTATGCAAAGAAGTTATAAAAATTGCTTTACATTAGAAGACTTAGGTACTCTGGATAGGCCAACACTTTTGAATATTATCCTGTGCATTATTTGATGGTTTAGGATTTAGCAAAATATCCCATTCAGTTAATCAGTCTCTCTTTCTCTCTCTCTCTCACATGAAATTTAATATTGTGTGTATGAGTGAGCAATTACCAGCTGTTGCAATTTATTTTCTATAAATTTTGGAATGAGTATACAGGTCCTTAATAGAGTTCCAAACATATGAAACCTTGAACTCTGATATTGCCTCATTGACTTCACTGGGATTCTTTTTAGGGGTAGATGTAAAATCAGGACCAGGGCCTCAATAATTAGCTGTAGGTCACATGAGGAAGATGATGCTTCTGATCATGATTTTGCACTGACTTGTGACCTGTGAATGAAGACCCTGGTATCTGTGTGAAGTAGCTAAAACACATATGTCTAAGAAATTAAGCCATTTGCAGGTCTGGGCTTTAGTTGTCATATTTCTAGTTACCTAGCAATCTATCTTGCAGCCCCATTAAATTTTAGTGTGAGGAAAGACTGCATATTCAAGCCTCTAACATCTTTTTGCTTTACTTTAAATCATATATTACATCTGATTGAATTGTTCTTAAAATAGCTAGAAAACTAACACTGGAATATTTAGAAATATGGGGTAATAAAACAGCTATCTTTAACTTGATTTTTTGGGTTGAATTACAAATATAATTATTCTTAAGACAAAATTAATTAGACTGCTTTTTCAGCATCAAAGAAGTTTAAAATAAAAATGTTATCTAATGTGTTTATTTTGTACAAACACATTTGCAGAGTGTGTGCATTTGTGTGTGAGGGGGAGATCAGATTACCAGGTGTGATATACTCATCCTGTATTATTGTTGTAAATTGTGTTTGATTTTTTGATAGCTCAGTTGTCCCAAGTAAGAATTCTTACCTCTTGCTAATTGAAAATCCTTTGAGAGATAGTAAGAGGGTAAGTTCCAAAAATAAAGTAATGAAAAGAAGGAACTCATCATTCCAAATCTACAAGGAAAATGCAATAAGTCTGGGAAATCAAGCATTATGTGATAACTTACAATTTTATGCTTCTTTACACCTGTTATTAATTGAATGACCATTCCTATTTATAGTGGGAGATCCAGGAAATCTTTACACAAAATGAAAGCTGCTTATGGTAAAGAAAGGTTCAAGATATTCTGTTGAGAAAAAGCTGATAATTTAAAGAATAAGCTACTGCTGAACTCAGAAAATCAGTGGCTTTTACCAGAAGATTATTTTCCCCCTCAATTTAGGGTCATTAAAAATTAGTAAATAGATATTAGCTTCCACCTAGGATTTTAGCTGCTAATGTAGCCAAAATCCAGATATACAGTGTTTGATAGCCTGACCCAGCCAAAAGTGTCAGAACAAGAACGAGGGCATAGAAAAACAAAGGTTCTATATAAATACCACATTCTGATGAACATATATATCTGTGGTGACATTTGTTAGTAAAATATAGTAAGTGTGAACAAATTCCAACTAAGTTAATAATATGACTGGCCAAACCGCAACAATCATTGTACACATACATATGCTTAAGATAATAAAACCTAAATCTTCCATGATTTTCTTTGTTCTGTAACATGTCATTATACGTACACTATAATTCACTATACACGTACACTATACTATTCACTATACACTATAATTCTTGTTCATGCCATATATGAACATGTTTAATTTTATGGTACATATATATCACTGTTATATTTGCTATAGCTATACAATTAAGCCTGCTCATAAAACTAATATACATTAATAGAATATTAACTTTGTCATATAATAGGTAATTAAGGCGTTAAGTAGATGTAACTTTCAATCAAAGTAAAAAGGGAGAAGGAGGGTACAACTACGCATGCAATTAGTGCACATGAATAAGCTGAGAAGCTTATTGATCTGGAGGTCTTTTTTCCCTAGCACACTGTTTCGATGCACGCCCAGGAGCAATTAAGTCTGGAGCAATCAGCTCTGGAGTTTATTCATAAGCAGCACTTGGAGCCCAGTTCGAGAAGCCCTGGCTTTCAGGGGGCCCCAGGAGTCAGCCAACCAGCCTGGAGCTGCTGCAATCGGGCTCACTGTACTGCGGAGGGGCTGGCTAGGGCTTAAGAGTGCTTCACCATGGGGCTAGCTGGCAGGCAGACCCCACACTGCGGCACCTTCATGCCTCAGCCAGCTGAGTCAATGTCTAAACATGCACTGCTACGCATGAGAAAACTGCTACAGTTTGGTTTTTGTGAGCCATATTAGGGGTGCATGTATAGATGCTGAGACATCTATTACAGAGCAAATTAGTCAGCTACACACTAAATATCCTGTGTGGACATGCCCAGAGTTACCCTTGGGGAGCATGCTTCAGCTGTTATGGTGAAACTGTTATGCCTATGTGCTCCTATAATAGAATAAGCAAGCTAAATCACTATAACTGACTAAAAGGCTAAAGTTGCACTGATTCTGGTTCAGTTGTATCACTGTAGGAACATGTAGATATAATACCATAACAGCTTATATCAGTATCATTATTATACTGACATATTTTAAGATGTCTAAACTCTAACACATTTATCATTTGCATGATAGCTTTGCATTTTAGAAAATGTGACGCTTCATAATATAGAAGTCCTTAATTCAGTTACAGGTTTGTCCATATTGTGAGCGATATGCCCTCTGTAGGCACATCTATTCCTTTTGAATAATCTTGAATTTTGTTTCCCTAAACTTTAATTTTAGTTTGACTCTGATGCTTGTTCTAGACAACAGCTGCTCCTGCTGAATCAGCAGTTGCTTTGGTGTCATAGTTCTGAGTACTTTGATTGTTTGTTTTTTATGTGAACTTTTTTTTTTTCCAAGAGAGCTGGGGCTTTTTCACTGAGATACACTTAGATGTTTTTCATTTCATGAGCACATTCATCTATCTAGCACTTTCATGACTCAGGTTGCTCTGCAAGTTTTACAATTGTACAGATCTTACTCTAGTATACAGTAATTGTTTTGTTTATCCTGGGAGAATCTGAGGTTTTAGCTTCTTTTGTTCTGGTAAATGTTGCTTTTTGCTCTTTTCTCAACAACTGTAAGATGAAGGAACTACATGGTCATGAAAAGGTCTAACTGACTGTCATTAGCTATGCAAACCTAAGTACACATGCAGATTATTGCTCTGGCAGGAACCTCCTCCACTGCAGTATTCCAGATATTACTCTGAAATATCTACTGATAACAATAATTGGTATCATCAAATTTATGCTAAGGAACAAAAACATCAGCTTGCATAGTTAAAGTACAGAGATGAAGACTTGAGCAAATGGCTTAATGTATATTCTGAAATCAAAGATGCATTCTTTCATCTCCCCTGTATAATTTTAACTTTGTTATAAGGAAAATATTGTAGCCAGATATAACCTAAGGCATTGCCAGGTTTAGCAATAGTTAGCAATAGTTCACACTCAAAGCTTCAGGTTTGGCAGATAACATTGTCCTGTCAGCTCAAAAACAGGGAAGAAAAGAATGAAAGGCCTCCCTACCCCCACTTTTTTTAGAAATGGGAAAAAAAAGTGAGGCTAGTAATTATTGTGGGGGGTGGGAACTAATGAGACAAGCAAAAACCCCATCTTATACTGCATTAGAAGAGACTACAAGAGAAAAATTAATTCACAAATGTTGGCAGTAGTGTGTAAGTCCATGGAATTATCCACAAGGAAATAATAGCATGAATTTGGGAGCAAACAGCTGAATATGTCACTATAAATAAATTTGCCCAGCAAAAAAAGCTGTAGTTGAATGACAAAAGTATGAAATTCAATCTAAATATTATTTTCACTTGAATGTGTGGATTGGAAATCTGGAAATATACTAATGGCATAGACACATATCTGAATGGATTGAAAGAAATGCCAGCTGTGATAGGAGATGTTTCATGAAAATTCCAAGTCAAAGATCGTTTTCTACCTTGTAGAATGTCAGAGTCCCAGGGGTGGCCATGATGCCCCCGGTAGTTCTGCGACCATGCGCTGCTCTGCCCCAGGGTGCCTTCCCTTCTTACCCACTACACCTTGATGGAATAATAATAAATAGGGAGGCTGCCTATGGGTTTTTGTGCGGCAGTCTCAGGCCCTTCCCTAGGCCATTCTTGTTCCAGGCTGCTTGCTGCGCCACTCAGGCTGATCATGCCCTGCAGGGCACCCAAAGCTTTAGGGGCTAATTGCATGGCTCCAAATCCTCCCCTATATCATGCCTCAAACCTCAAGGGTGCTACCATCTCCTCGTCAGCCTCTGCTCCTTTACTCTCAGCTAGACCTTCTAGCCCAGGCCAGCTGTGTCAGACCTGGCATTAAGGCACTAGCTCTGGTTCATCTAGTCACTGGGCCCCTAGCCCCTATCTGTTGGGCTCCTGACCTCTGTGTGGCTGTACCCCTCTTGGGCACTGGGCCTCTGGGCCTGGTGTGACTGCATGCCTCTCAGGTGCTGGGCCCCTTTGTGGCTCTGTGGCCTGAACTTAATCATCTTGTAGTCACTGCTGCCCAGATTGTCATCCACCCTACACCCCCCACCAATTCTTCCCTGTTTGTGAGCAGGAGGTCAAGCAGAGCATGGTTTCTCCAACACTTGCTCCAGGAAGTTGTTCCCAACACTCCAAAAACTTCCTGGATTGCCTGTGCAATGCTGTGTTGACCTCCCAGCAGATGTCAGGATGATTCAAGTCCCCCAGGAGAACCAGGGTCTGACAGAGAGACTTCCACTAGCTTTTTGAAGAAAGCCTCATCCACCACTTTCTCCTGGTCTGGTGGTCTAAAGCAGACTCCCACCACAACATCACCCTTGCTGCTATTCCCTCTAACCTTAACCCAGAGACTTTCAATAGGCCTATATTCAGTTTTATATTGAAACTCTGAGCAATTAGACAGCTCTTTTACATGCAGTGCAATTCCTCCTCTAATCCCTTGTCTGTTCTTCCTGAATGATTTATACCCATTCATGACAGTACTCCAGTCCAGATGAGCTATCCCACCAAGTCTCTTATTCCAATCACATCATAATTCCTTTACTGTGTGAGACCTTCCGATTCTCCCTGCTTGTTTCCCAGGCTGTGTGCATTCATGCACATATACCTGAGGTAACTAGCTGATTGCCCAACTTTCTCAATAATGAGGAGATCTCTTCTGTTGCCCCCTTCTCCTTGTGCTTCCTCCAGGTCTCCTGCTTTCCCACTTACCTCAGGGCTTTGGTCTTCATCCTCCAGCAAACTTAGTTTAAAACCACCCTCATTAAGTTAGCCAGTCTGTCTGCAAAAATGCTCTTCCCTCTCTTCATCAGGTGGATCCCATCTCTTTCTTGCAATCTTTCTTCTTGTAATAACATTCCATGATTGAAGAAGTTGAATCCCTGCTGGCTACACCACCCTCACAGCCATGCATTGATTTACTGGATGTTTTTGCTCCTGCCAGGACCCTTCACTTTGATAGAAGGATCAAGAACACCACCTGTGCCCCTGCCCCCTTCAGCCTTGTGCCCAGAGTCCTGTAGTCACTCTGGATCAGCTCCGTGTCACCCCTGGCAGTGTCATTTATGTCCACATGGATGAGCAGGATGGGTTGGAAGAGTTTTGGTAATCCTTCTGTGACATTTTTATGGGACATCATCATCATCTCTCCTTTCTCTTACCTCTTTTCAAATCATGCTTTTCCCATGATACATATTGGGGCTAATCCACCTTGTAAAGAAGGTTGGACTGCAATATATATATATGTCTTAAATTTGTTTTCATATCACACAATACTCTGTTGCAACAGACCCCTCTCAGTTGTATTAATACAACTCTCTGGGTCCAGATTCAGCCCTCTGTTAAACAGTGTAATTGAAACAAATAACCCTTCCTCATAATTCCTGGACCATCATAGCTACAACATGAGTCTAACATTATCATTGCTTACAATAAAATTGCTTCGGATCTAGATCATTGTAAATAATACATGTTTCATTACACAGTAATTGCATAAAATGGATAAACAGCAAGAAGTCAGAGCCTACTTCTTAAGGCACTCCCTTGGGAATCAGGATATGTGGATTTGGATCCTCAGAGCCTGATAAGGACTGGAAACCCAGGCCTCTTACTTCATAGGTAACTACTTTCATTACTAGTTTACTGAGTGACATCACCATAGAAAAGATGGGTCCTGCCCCTTTTTCTTTAGACTTAATCAGTGGTACCATCCGTCAGTTAGATGCACTGGTTTAGGCATCTGTCCTCTGACGAACTGGATGCCAGTAGTCTGTCTCTCTCAGCTGGATTCTGTCATGATGGAGTTAGCTGGGACCGTGCTAAGGCTGCCCATTAAGAGAATGGAGATGATTGCACCACCTTGCCTGGAACAAGACCCACCTGTGAAGGTATGGAGGTTGTCCAGTTCCAGAATGAGACAGCCCATGCAAAATAGAATAGGATTCTCTCTTGAATCATTTATTCATTGAAAGAGAGCTAAGTAGTTCCCTGGATGGAATAGAAATCCTGATCCAGATATGTATTGTCAGGGTAAGGAGAGGTATGTAAGCAAAACAGGATCTTGGCTCAACTATTATATAAAAGGAAACATAAATAATTCCAAGATTCTTCAGAAAGTTTATGATAAGGCTGGAAAGCACCTCAAGAGATTATAACATCCAACTTTTTACAATGAGGCAGGGCAGAATAGCTCTGACAGAGATGTGAATGTGAGAAACACAAAGACCTCCAGTGAAAGAGATTTCATTATGTTTCTAGGCTGATTGTTCCAGTGCTTCACTACCCTAGCTGCTGGAAGATCTTTCTTTATAACCCACCTAAATCTTTGCTGCAAATTAAGTTGATTTCTTGTTCTTCCTACAGTACCACCCCGTATATAACAACTTGTTCCATATTAACAGAATGTTGTTATATCTCCTTTTCAATGGTCCTTTATCTCCTTTTCCTTTGTTTCCTCGTTTCAATGTAAAGAAACCAAATTTCTTCAGCCCTTTCCTCCTAGTACATACCTTCTAAGCTTCTTATTAATGATAGTTAGACATATATAGTCTTTGCAGATTTGTATTTTTGTGTAGCAACTGTGTAGATTTTTAGTGACTAATATTGTAATATGTTACAATTACAGTAGATTGTAAATCTATCTCTTGAATAGGCAAATTAATTTTATATATGTAATACTACCTTGTTTTAAAACTTGACTTTTATATCTCTTTTCACAAATGGTAGAAGGAAAAAAATTGTATGTAGGGTCTTAACCGGATAGGATAAAAAGAGTGAATAATAATTTTAATATAGTAGTTTAGAGGTGATAATCTCCAGGGTTTTTTTAAATTTACAGAACATTTGTGAAGAAAAAAACACTTAAGTATACAATATGGCTTTATCAAAGCATAATTTCAAAAGCAACTCTTAAATTACTTTTTCTGGGATTTATTTTACAGTGACCAAAGGTATATCAGGTGGTTTGAAGTCAATAGCATTCATTTGAATGAATCACTGTAAGAGCAAAATGTGTACAATACAGGTTTATGTTTTATATATGACAACAAATAACAAAGAACAGGGAGTGAATGCATAAAAGGAAAGTGAAGGTTACACAATGTGTTGATTAACTGAATTCCAGGCATGTTTATTAATTACATAATGATGATGTAATCTAAGCCTGATTTGGTATCCTCTGTACAGTCCCAGTTTTTCCCAAATTATGTGACTTTTTCTCTACTTGATTTTTTTTGTGGATTCAGCCTCATGCAGCACATACAGCAGCTTTCAAGCAGTGCTGTCAGATTTTTGTTGTGTTGCTCTCTTGTGGCTCCACACATCAGAATATCGTCAGCTATGACATCCACTCTGTTCAGTCCTTCTTACACCTCATGTGCTTTCTTCTGGAAAAAAAAAACTTTTGTGCAGATATGCTCCCAAAGGGCATTTGCAAGAACCACCATCTGCCAAATGACATGTTGAAAGCTGGAATGTTGTTCCTTCCCTCATCTAGCTTCATTTGCCAGTACCTTGATCGGGCATCTACCACAATAAATATAACAGCAGACAATAACATATGTGTGAGATACAATGTTTACAGTCTATAGTATTGCTACAACATTACCTTGTTAAGATCTCTTGGATCTATGCCAGTTGAGATTCTTTTCTGTATTTTTTTCTCTACAGCTGTCATTGGGATGACCCATTCTGTGAGCTATTCAGCCTTTTCCCATTTATTCTGTACTGTGTGTAGGACTTTTTTTAATTCTTTTCTGTTTTCAGCTGGAGGCAATGCAGTGTAGGTTGGATTGGCTTAATTTTTTTCTGCAGTGGTCAGGAAGGCACTCTGTGCCACTAAATACTTCCTGAAATATTCCTTTTTACAGGTCCCAGGTGAGATTTTGCTTTCTTTAGAGTAATTATGACTTCAGCCAGTTTCTATATGTTTTTGAGTGTTAGTTCCAGTATGGGCTTTGCAGGTGTATCTAACTCATACCATTCCAAGCTTTCTTTTCCATTAGAGATGGCATTTGTATTATGTATTTCCCCACCACATTCAAAGGGTACTCTCTCTCTTCAGCCAGTATTGTTTGACCCTTGGACTGTGGTGTAATAGTTCTTGCCAAGCTTCATCTGTATTCCCCCTCTGGAAAGCAGCTGAATTGTGCACCTGTGTCTGTTTTGAACAGCAGAAACAATTTTACTTCTCCCATCAATATTATGGTATAAATGTAATATTTTAAATTGCTTGTATTATACTTGTCAAGAACAGTTTTGTATGCTGGCTACTATCTAATACCTCCTCAGGTTTGTGCTACTATCATAAGTACATCTTAAAGGATCTTGAATAATCATAGAATCATAATGTTTTAGGGTTGGTATCTCTTCCCAGCTAGACATTGAGCCATTGATGATTACTAAGCATGATTATCCAACTAGTTATGTATTTACCTTACAGTACTTTCATCTAGTCTGTAGTTCCTTTGCTTGTTAATGAGTGTTGTGAAAGGCAGCTGCCAAAAGCCTTGTTAAAGTCAAGGTATATCACACTAACTGCTCTCCACCCATCCACAGAGCTTATCAACTTATCACAAAAGGAAATCAGGTTGGTTAGGCATTTCTTGCTCTTGATAAACCAGATCACCTTGTTCTCCTGTAGGTGTTTTGCAGTGAAATTCTTGAGGTTCATCTTTCCAGGTACAGAGATCCAACTGGCTGGTCTTTAATTTCCTGGATCCTCCTTTCTTAAAGATGAGTACTATATTTGCTCTTTTCTAGTCATCTGGATCTCACCAGATCTCTACAAGTTCTTAAAGGGCCAGCCAGTGGTTCCATGGTGATATGATTTGAATAATGCATTTTAAACGCATTTGAATTGCATATTTCCTTTTTGAATAAGGTATGCTTCATTCCTGGACATACCTACCCACATTCAGTGCTTACTTGTTGTAATGGGGCACTGGGGCAGCTCCTGTGCTACAATCTATCCAGGCAACCACACTGAAGTGGGAAGCCACATGATTTTGTTTCTTGGAGGACTTCTGACTCAGGCTTAGTCAGCCCTGAGAGTCCTCCTTCCTCTGAGACTGACTTCCCCTTTTTATACCACATGTGGAAGCCTAGCATTGGCTGAAAACATGCTGGAGCACGGTTAACCCAACACAGCAGCTCTCTTTAACACTTCCCTGCTAGGGGCTAGCCAGTCCACACCATCACGCTTGGGTGTTTTTTGCTCTGTATGCCCATCTTGGTCTTGTTGCTATTCTTTTTTTTTAGTTCTCCATATTTCCGGCATCAATGTCTGCCTTGATAGTTGCCTGTAGATTGCAGATGAGTGGTATTCCTTGCCAATTGCTGTTTTATCATTTTCATTAATTTTTGGAACATCTTTCAAGGATCTTCTCATGACCTTTTAAATACCTCTTCACAATTGTTATAATTTTTTACTTTCACAGAAGTGGTTTGATTGATCAGTCATTAATTAAACAAGTAATATCCTGCCTTTGATATTATAATTCATATATATAAATATGTAGGTTTTTTATTAATAGCTACAATAGTTTTGTCCACTTAAATGTGATTTCTACTTTGTCATCATTTCACTCTTAAACTGTTTTCCATATATATTCAAGAGGACTTTTTTTTCTTTATGTTTCAGAATTTTTAGGTAGTTTACCTTAGTATTTCCTGCTTTCTTTATACAGCTTTCCTTTTGAAGCGCATCCCTGAAAGTTATTTTCACCTTTCTTTCTGAAGATTTGAACATTTTATTTCAAACAGTTTGCTTTTGGGTCTGCTAAATTCAGCACCACTTGTTACTTTCCAGTCCAACTCTCTGAGACATTCCTTTTCTTGATGTTTAAGTCAAGCATCCTATGCCGTCAGCATTCAATTTTGTTTTTGAAACCATGGAGTGTTAATAACTTCTGATTTATTAATCTTCTGTATGACACACTTCTTCCCTTCATTCATACCTCAACACACACTTTTTTGGTATGCAGTGCAGCAACTCACATATTTTAGTTTCCTGTTTCTCTATTAAAGCAACTCCTATTTCATTTTTATATTTATGATCAATAATTCATTCATATATAGTACTTTTCCTCTTTCCGTCCCTCTCTCCCTCTTTCTCTCCCTGAGTTATCTCCTTAGCCTACATTCCTACCTTAGGAAGAGAAGTCTGTCTATTGCATCTTCTTTTCTCACTCTCTCCCATATCTGTCATATTTCAACAGTAGGCCTCTATTTACAGCATTACTGCTTATACTGAATAGAGTAGATCTGGTACTATTGTAGACTTCATTGAAACTGTAGAAGCTACTAGCACAGAACTAGGTCTATTGAGGATACGCTGACATTTCTGCTTTAGGGAAAACTTTCATTCTTCCAGTGCTTTGTCAAATTCTCTAGATGTCATATTATAGATGGAACAATTTAATTCTTTTCAGCGTCTTTTGCTACTTCTTGAAGCTGGTTTCCCTGTGGACAAAACTTCTGCAGCACCTTCTTTCTGTCTTCTCATCACTTGCAGTTTTACTCTTTCTACCACTGTTAGCACCATTTCAGAGGCGGTAGCCATTGATGCCTTCCTGCTTATTGACAGTTTTGGAATAGTCAATGTGCAGGCCTTGCACAGAATCCCCGAACAGTCTGCTGAGTCTTGGTGATTTACGTATACTGTTGTTCCTCCTCCTGCTCCTGCTGTCATCTTCTGCTTTAATAGTATGGTTATGAGGATGGATGCTATTATTAGTCCCATATGCTTATATAGTATTGAACCATTATAAGCTCAGTGGAAGAAAGAGAACAGAATGATTCAAGTACAATGGGTTTTAGAAGAAGAGGCTTCTGAGTCACATAGAATCTTTTATTGTATTTTTAACCTTCATTTAACTGTATTTTTTTAAACACAGTTGAAACCATTTTATGAAAGTCCTATTTTGCCTTTCCAATATATTGATTCTTCTGATAGGAAACTGCTGCTTGAATAGATCAGACAACTACATTTGAAAGCTATTTATTTAAGAATGAACAACAAATCTTAATTAATTGTAGCAGTCACTGATGAAATTATTTTTGGAAATGTTTATGAATTATATATCTTTTTATTATGCAAGAACTGTTGGTCCAAGACCATAACTACCTTAGAGAGGCTTCTCTATGGAAAAACCTATGTTTTTAAAATAATATATCCCCATGCTAAAAAAAAATAGTGGCCTTCCTGGGACCAAAAAAAAATCTATAAATAGGAAAATACAATGTAATGATTCTTACCGTGCATACAACTTATTTTTTTTATTTTTCTGCACAAAATGTTGCTTTATTTAGAACATACATTGAAATAGTGTGGTTAAATGGAACTTTTTTTAATGGATGCAGAAATGTGAGTTTCTTCATCAGTTTTTATATGCTCCCAAACTTTGTTTCTTAAAACTTCAGTGTCTAAATTTTTAACAATTTTAATTGTCAACAAATTAAGATTTTCTAAATTTAAATTATGTTGCTGGATATACTTTGGAAAAGATTCAAGATAGGACAGATTTTTTTTGTTTAAACTGTTAATGCAGTGATCCAATTTGATAGAAAAAATAAAATTCATATAATAGATTAAGGTTTGAGAGACTGCAACTCATTCTCTCAACCAGTTTAAAAACAGCAATTTAAAAGGCCAGAGGTATGAGTTTGGTGTTCTCCAGTTTAATGTATAATTGCTAGGGGGTAATGTAAAATAATTACTTATTCAGGGCTGTCCAGCTGGTGGACCATGTATAACCCTGAAGCTCCCATTGGGCCACTGATGCCCCAATTGCTCTGTAGCAGCAGCTGAGGTCTTGGGGCTCTCTCCCTTCCCTAGGTTCTGCTGCCTGACCCAGCCCCATGGGGCAGGGAGGCATTATGTTGTACAGCTCACAATGCCAGAGGAGCTGGAAACCTGTAGTGGCTGTGCAATGCAGTGCTATAGATGATCCCTCCAAGAGCTACAGATGTGGTGGGTACTGTGCCATGCAGAACAGGGTGGGAGTGCTCACAGTCACATCTATGGTGCAGTGCAAAGGGATCAGGGAACACTCACTTGCAAACATGTGCCATGCAGCCTGGGTAGCTCTGGGCCTTTACTAGTGCATCCCCCATGATTTGCAGCCCTTGCTGGTATGAAGTATTTTGCTGTCACTGATTGTTTCCATTATTATAACATAATTGCTCACTGTACCTGTAGTTTACAGAACTACATTTTATTATCATCACAGTTTTCCTTCCTCACCACCTTTTTGTTGCATATCTAAAACACAGACTAGATTCCTCTCTAGAGCAGTAACCATTTCTTATGAGCCTGTGGGATGTGATTAGAGCCTCTTGGAGCTACTATAATACAAATAATAAAACTGCAACATGAGTCTAATCAAGAGTCCCTTTGCTAGACAGTTTGTCTCTGCAAAAGTATTAGAAATTATATCTCTCCTCACACCCAATAAGAAGCATTTTTGTGCTAGATACTTGCAGCTAGCGCCAGCTACCAATATTGACTTTCCTTGTCCTCATTTTTGTTTTGTGTTTTTCTCTTTGCTGTTGTTTATGCTAATATTCTATGTGCTATGTTCTTTATGTTCGTTAAATTTGATCAAAAAGGCATGACCCTCTGATTTTTACCACCAAACAGCAAATAACTGTCACATGCAGAGACAGACAGTACCAATTAAGTCAACCTTTTTTTACTTGAAGGTTTTTTCCTTTATCCCAAAACACAGCAAATACAGTTCTCTGTGTTTTGCTTGCTGCTTTTGTGTTGCCTGACATTGGGCCTTGTTACTAAAAGGCTACACTTAATAATGATTTAATAATAATAAATAATAACACTTAATTCCTTCTTGCTTCTTTTGCTTGACAGGGTCTTATGAAGTGAGCTCAGGCTCATGAAAACTTATGCATCTCATTTATTTGGTTTATAAGGTGTACATCTACCTTGCTTTGTTTCACTCAACCTGGAAACAAGATCCTATTTTCCATATCTTGGAAGAATTATTGTACACTCTAACTTGCCTCTACTTACCATACTCCTTTTTTCTGAAGACACCTGAGATAGGTAGCTTATCCTTGCAACACCAAATTGACTCTGGCCATCCCAAATGGATGCCATTTCCTCCTCTTTCTCTCCTGCTAACACAGTCTTTGCCAAAAATATTAATGACATTAATTAAAAAAACCAAATTCAGTATTAAATGGGGAATTATTGGCCTGTACTGAATTCCATTCAGTGATATCAAAGTGAAAAGTTCTGTCCTGGATTAACAATATGCTTTGGCTTTTTTGTACAGGAGAGAGACAGCGTTTTAAGGTTGCCGGGATAAATAATACAGAGCCCAGGAGAGCACTAGATTGTGCGTGGCCCTGAACAAACACACATGAGAGAAAGAAAGCAAAAAAGAATCTGGTGCCACCTGTGCAGGTCTTTTGCTCTTTCCTTTTTCAACACTGGGCAGAAAAGTTGACTTGACATATGGTGAGGAGCCTGTTAAAATACCTAAGGAGAGGTAGAATAAGCATACTCTCCAAACAAGTCTGGGAGCTTTTACACAAATCAGAAAGGCACAATATATTCTCAAGAGTTTCCATAGGCCAAATGAAACTCCGCAAGTCCCTCAGCATGGGCCACTCTCACAGTGGCACAATCTGGTGCTTTGAACCAGGAAAAAAAAGTTTCACTTTTAATTCTAAAGAAGTTACTATTTTTTTAGGTGCAACTAGACTTGGATTTGAACTTTGCTGGTGATCCCCTGCTACCACAGGTCATTGTACCTTTTATAAAACCCAGTGGAGTTAATAAAAGGCAGAGGGCAGTCAGGTGAATTGCCAGAAGCAGCCTTTAGGTTTCAGGAACATCCAGAAGATATGGTATGGTAGAACTATGTTTTTCCCCTTTCAGTCATAAATATCATAGTATACGCATATTTAAAAGGCCAAGGAGCTCAGATTTCAACCTTAATAGGTATCTTTTTCTCACCTTTTGGCTAGAAATGACTATTCATTGTGATGCATATTGTGGAAAGTCAAGTTAATCGTAAGGGCTGTCTGTGCTAATGTTTGATTTGTTTAAAATAATCCCCAAATACATTTCCACTTAAAGTAAGCTCTGAACTGTTTGAATATGGATCACTTTTCTGTAATACAATGATTCTAGGACCAACAGTGGATAAACATCTAAAAGTTTAGATGAAATACAGAACTTTTCGAAGGTTTATTTCAACTATGAGCCTAAAAAGATTTTTAAGGTCATAAAACTAAGTTTAACATTTTATGTTATTTTTACTTTTATTAAAAATAACAGATCAGAATGGAAATAAAATCGGCAACACCTAAAAGGGAAATTATTAGCAGTTCTAATCAAATTAGCAGAAGCAACAAAATTATAACACTAATATAAATGTTATGATGGTGTCCAGGGGTTATCTTACCATGAAAAATGTACAGGTACTCGTTTAAAAAATTAACTTCATGTAACTTCCCCAAACATCAACTTCTGTCATATTTTTGTTTCTCCTATTGAATGAGAGCTTGTCCCTCTGAATGCCAGTTGCCTAACAAGTATTGCTTCATTAAGCAACTTCAGAAACATTTTTGCAAATTGTTTGTCATGATGATACTTACTTTGGTAAGTAGTCTGTTTATTTTAATGGAAATACTTGCTTAGGTAATTACATGGTTGGAGCCATTGATAGTCTTTTGTTTTTACTGATCTCTCTCCAAATAATGATGGTTGAAGTGGTCAAAGATATCTTTTACAACCCTAGAACATTCATAGAAGCTTTGACTCCAAGGCAGTGGATTAGGAATGTTGCTGACAAGGACTCACCAATGGGTCTATGGGATTCCTCATGTATTTAATGTTAACCACATACTTACATGCCATGCAGGGTTTGTCTGAGACCCATGGGCCAGATTCCACTGCTACACCTGCTGGATCTGGCCTATAGGCTGCAGTTTTGACAACCCTGGCTTATGCAATAGGTGATCTTTGGATAGCTTGTAAACAAGTTATGGTCTTAGATTGTTTTCCTTCTGTTTACTCCCCTCACTATAATACTACTTTGTCCCATGGGCTCCTGAGTAAAACTTTAATATTAAAAAATTCTGACAACCCCTGTACAGTATTAATGAGTTTGTCAGGAACTCATTGCACTATAAGCAATTACTCTTTGGTAGGTATTGATTTCCATGAACTTGACATCTTTATTTTCTTTATTAATGAGGTGATCCTTTTTTGGGTACATATTTGTTAAATATCCTCAGAAAGGTAGAGAGATCATTATTGGCATTATGTACTTTAGTGATCTAAAAAAGCACATTCATAGATACAAGTTTGTAATGTAATATTGGTAAGCAGTCCTATGGAATAACATGTTCGGTAAATAAGCTAACTAAATCCTGGGTTTCCTATGCAGTTTGAAGGTTTGCAGTAGCTACATTGCCATTGCATTGAATCAGAAACCAATTGGCTGCCACAACTACCTTCATGTCACCAGCTTTCCTCCTAAGCACACCAATAGATTCATTATCTACAGCCAAGTTCTGTGTTACAACTGATCTGATCCCACTGCCTGGGATGCTCACCTTAAGGATCTGAGCAGGGACAACTACAAGACAACCCCAAAACTGTAGCTACACACCTTGTTCCAACTGGCTGTAATAACAACAGATTTCCTCTGATTGTTACCTACAGCCCCAGCCTGAACACTTTAGATTCATCATTAAATGATCTCCAACCCCTCCTGGAAAAGGACAACAGTCTCAAGATAGTCATGGGGGACAAACCTATACTGGCTCACAGAAAGTCCTCCAACCTCAAATGGCATCTCTAAAGCAACAGGATACCTAACTCCCATTTTCATTAAGGTACCAGGCCTTGCTATGGACCCAGATGCCATTTGTGCTCCCTCGTCAATACAAACTACACAATCACTGGACCAAATAACCTGGATTATAACATCCAAGGTTCATTTACCTGCGGCTCTACCAACATCAAACAGCATCACCTGCTTACAGTACCTCTCTGCTGATTATATTGGACAGAGGGGGCAATTCCCACATCCAGGAGCTAACTGGTTGAAGTTAAGTGCTGGCAAATGCAAGGTACTACAACTTCTCAGAAAACTAATAAAAAACACAAATACAAAATGGGTGAACTCTGGCTGGATGACAGTACTACAGAGAAGCACTTAAGAGTCTTGGTGAAACAAAAATTCAATAAAAGTCTGAAGCGGGGTGTAGCTGCACAAATAGCACATACAGTTCTGCAGTGTATCAATAGAAGCGTTAGGTAAAAGGCACAAGAGGTGATAGTGGCTCTTTACTCAGCACTGATTAGGCCTCATTGGGCGTATTCTGTGCAGTTTTGGGCTCCACATTTTATAAAGGACATGGAGAAGCTAGAAAGGATCCAGAGGTGGGCAACAAAAATGATAAATGGGCTTGGATGGAAAGTTGCATGAGGAGAGATTGAAGGAACTAGGCATGTTCAGCTTATGGAAAAGGCCCCTAAGAGAGAACTTGGTAGCAATCTTCATGTATCTGAAGGGCTGCCATACAGAAGAGGAAGAACACGTTTTCTCTCTTACTATAGAGAGCAGGAGGCAGACCAGTGGTTTGAAGCTGCAGCAAAGTAGGTTTAGACTGGATATTAGGAAAACACTTTTTCACTGTCAGAACAGTGAGGCAGTGAAATAGATTGCCTTGGGCCATTATGGAATCTCCATCATTGGAGGTGTTTAAGAAGAGATTGGACAAACATTGGTCAGGGGTAATCTAGGAGTTGCTAAGCAAATGCTTTACTATGGATATTTCCCATGTTTCTAGGCTTTGCTGGTTGCCACATGGAGCCAGGAAGGATTATTTTTCCCCTTCTGCTGCAATATATGTGCAGAGGGGAGAGTAGGTTTGCGTTCCTCAGAAACATTGGGATTAGCTGTGGATTTTGACTGAGGTGTGCAAGTGCTCCTGCTGGGATTTAATCCTAGAGGTTCCTGCCTAGAGGGTCTTCAAGCCTGGCCCCTCTGGGTCTGTTCATGGTTAGGAATAGATCAGGGTCAGGAAAAGTTCAGACTGACCGTAATATCTGGAGTCAGGAAAGAATTTTGCCCCCTGGTCAGATAGGTATGTGGGATTTTTCTGCCTTCTTCTGTGGCGGGCAGTTTACAGAGGAAGACAATCTTCTCCTGAGATCTCTCAAGCATAAATTTAACAACCTCATCAGCAGGAGACTGGCTACTGTTGTCCCCCTGCTTTACCTATGACAACCTAGTGTGGTTGTTTCAGGGATGCCTATGTCATTTGACTATTAGTTTGGACAAGGGATAGTCAGACGATAATTTGAATAGGGATGGGAATAATCCTGCCTCCAGTGAGCTGTTGGATTAGATGACATCTGGAGTTCCCTGTAACAGTACACCTTCAGAGGTGGCTGTAGTGTCTCTAAGTCTGAATTAACTCCCTCACCTAGTCTCCCCCTGTCATGCCTTAATGGAATATTATTATAAAGTTAAAAGAACGGTCTCCTGGGGCTGAGATGAGCCATTAGGTGTCTGTTCTTTTTGGGGCCTCTCCCCCTCTACTTTAGATAGATAATCTTTTTACTTGCCTAGCCCTGCAATTCTTTGAACTAGCACACAGTTCACATAATAAGCCCAGGCCCAAATGTTACCAGTTGTGGTTTGCTGGCTGTAGCTATGCCTTAGGGCAGGAGTTTTCAACCAGGGATACGCATGCCTCTGGTGGTACTTTGGAAGGCACAAGTGGGGTGAAGAAGCCAGCAGTAATCCTAGTTTTGCTGCCGCATGCCATGCAGGGGACCCCCCACAATGACCAGCTGTTGGGGGACTCCCCACTTCTTGACTGGCCACCAGGGGTACCCTGACCAAAAAACTGCTGAAAACCCCTGCCTTAGGGGTATCAATCAGTCTCCAGTTTTTCTGTCCAGACTTCAGCCTTCTCAGCCTTATCCCCCTTCCTCTGGCTTCCGTTTTCAGCCATAGTTCACTGGCTCTGGCTTCAGCTCCTTAGTTTTCACTTACCTTATTTAGAGACCCCAGTTGAATAGTGCATGAGCATTCCTCCAGGTAGCCTCCAAACCACCC
Source organism: Caiman crocodilus (assembly GCA_030014935.1). Lineage (NCBI taxonomy): Eukaryota > Metazoa > Chordata > Crocodylia > Alligatoridae > Caiman > Caiman crocodilus. Next base: position 16,756,493 of record JAGPOW010003316.1, read on the forward strand.
CTTAGTCACTCCCAGGCCAGAGGTAGCTAATCAATACACATACAACTGAGAACTCTAACCCTCGTGGGTTAATAAAAGGACATCAAAATATACCTTGCTGGGTGAACAGAAATATGATAAAACCTCTAACCTATCCAGGTACACTCACCCAACAAAGGGTCTCCTACTCCTGGGACTCCCTTCCTCCTGGGCTAGTGATACTCACTCAGCAAGAGAGCTCCTGGTGCAGCTCTTCCCCTGTCAGTCAGCTGATCCCTAATTCACAGCTCTGAACTAGCAGGTTTCTATTATCCCTTTTTCACTTTGTGTGCTAGCTCTGCCAGAGGCAGGCCCACACTCAAGGCCAGTTTCTAACCAACAGCAGCCTCTGAAACAATCAAAAGTTTGGAGCTCAGTCTCAAGCTCCACTTCATTGCAGCCTCTGATTAGGAAGCCTATCTCCCCCTTCATTTGAGCATCACCAACACAACTTTTTTCTTTTTTCCTCCCCTGTTTGGGAATTTTTTTCTATGGGATCTAGGGATAAGTCTCTCACACTGTTCTGTAGCAGCACTTCCTCTCTCTCCAAGCCCTTGGCTCTCTGAGCCATACAAGTGTCGTTCATAAAGGGTTCACGTTATTTTTCTTTTCCTGGCTATCAGCCATTTCTTCATAACAGGGCTTGGGACTCCTGTTACAGACTCTTCCAGCCTTACTTTTCTATGATTCTGTGTAAGAATAAGTGAACTCTGGTCTGACATCAACACCAGAACGACCTGTGGCAGAATGTTTTACTCCCTGGACATACTATTGTTGGCCTCAGGGGAGCTGTTTTTAAGCAGTAAAACCTTAAAAACCAACTTAAATGTTAAATTTCAGAACAAGTAATCATCCATAGACTGTGTTATGTATTGTGTTAGGTAAGGTTTAAAAAGGGTCTATCACAGGATTCTTATCACATTACCTAGATTAGCTTTTGTGACCTCTTTTTCCTATGGGTTTATTACTTGTTTGCTTCTCCCAGCACTACTCTCTTTCTCTTACCTTTCTTGCCTTTTGTATTCAGATCACTCTCTCCATTTTATAAACTTCTCTGTGTACAGAATCTGATGAAGTGATCTTGATCTCACAAAAGCATATGCTACATATCTCTAATTTAGTTAGTATATTTGGTGAAAATTTACCTTGCCTTCTACCTTTGTTCCCACATAACTATAGAGTCCTTCCAGACTAAAATTTAAGATGATAAATAGCACAAAAGCACGCAAAACAGGTACAGAGGCTTCAAAACTGTACACAAAGTGTTTCTACTTATACATCACAATGCCTAAAATGTAGGCATCTTGGCTCAGGAGAGTGATCCAAATCGATGCCTAGACTTCCAAAACAGTAAATGAGAAGACCCAGGTCTCCCCAGATTGCTTATTTGCTCATCAGGGATTTCCCTTCAGCTACTCCATAGGAAATGTTAGTCACAAGTTTTGGACTCAAGGTGAAAGGGAAGCACTTTCATCATGTTGGGATATAGGCAGCTTGTAGGAGAGGAGTCTACATGATCAGAATACCTAATTAACAATAACACTGAGTTCACTAATACACAGTACTTCACTTCTCACTTTTGAACACAACCAACATTTGGTGCCATTCACCCTTGCTGAAATTGCCCAGTGGTAAGAAAACTTGCCCAAGTCAGGCAAGTGGAGATTCAAATCCGCAGATCCCATTTCTAGGCTGTGAAGGGAGCTCTGCGTCTTTCTTGTTTAAAGCTGGCCCACTAGGCAGCCAAAAGTGAAAGATTCATGGGATTAGAAAGCCAGCAGCTACCCTAGTGATTGTCAACCAACTGCCACGAAAGCATAATAGCTATGGTACCTAAATCGTTCCTAAGAAACATTTGGATCCATAAAATAGGTGGAGAGGCATTTTAGTCCCTGATGGACCCAGCTCTGTAGAGGTAAGTATAAGTGTAACATGCTCAATGTGGGGGCAGTGAAGACCCCCGTCTCCTGGCCACCACCGAGGTCCCATCTTGTTGCCCTCTTTGGCTCCTCAGGATCCCACTCTGTTATCTCACCTGCTATGCCTTGATGTTACAAGTTGTTGGGGAGGCTGCCCCTACATGGCAGAAGGGGCTTGGGTGGTAGGCCCTTGTCTGGGCTGAGCTCCTCAGCCTGGGATCCACTGTCCCAGGACGACAAGCTCATGGTGTCCAGTTCTAGCCATGCCCTCACAGTTCAGGGGCCCCTGGCCTCTGTTCAGGCACTTGTGGGCCCTGGGCCTCTCAGCTCCTTGTCTCACCCTCTGCAGGCTCTGGGTTTGTGTCCCCAGTCACTGCTGTAGGCTCTGGACTCCTTGGCCCCTGCACTTGTCCTCCCTTGGCCACCTGACCCTCCACTTCCTTCTCCAGGTCTATCAGTCACTGCTTGCACCTGGGATGGGCAACCATGTTGTCTCAGGGCTCTCTTCTGCTCTTGTTAGCTTGTCCCAAGGGTTGGGAAGGGCCAAGTATCCCTGTTACCTCTTAGTAATGGGCTAGGGTCCCGATTACAAATAGAAATTGAATTTTTTCCTCCAGAATGTTTTTTGCTGCCTTGCAGTAGATAGCCATGAGATTGTCTATGCTTTGCTATTTATTTTCTTCAATGACATATTTATCCTTTACCCTGGAGTTAGCAGTGCCACCACTGGGGCACATCTTTAATCATCTTTAGGGCCAAATTTCATCCTCATCTGCTCCTAATTTGTACTAGTTATTGTGCATGCTCCTCCTTCTATGACCTTACTGTGCCATTTTCACACTGTAGTTTTGGACAAACAATAGGGAGTTGCTACAATTAAAGCTGCTTTATTGTGCATTAGCTAAATTGATATAGGAATTGTAAATCTTTATGAACTGCATCTTTACATGAGGACATATTTCCAAAATCTAGTCAAAATATTTTCATCAAATAGTTTAACCAGAGATGTCATAGTGTAAGGTAAAATCTAGTACAAAACAGGTTCATTGTAGCAATATAATGGGAGATATTTCAAAGTGAATGAGGTAGTTGGTGGCCAGTTCTCATCTCCCTTTGTTATTTTGAAAGTATCCTTTATATATTTTTTTTTAATATTTGTATAAAGAATGAGTTAGAAATGTGACTAGCAAGTTTATCAAAAACTGTGATATTAGTAACCTATTGTCTTAATTCTTGGAGAGTAGAATCAAAGCATTTAATATTCCAAGACATCAGGTTCTGCTGTCATTTAGTATCACACAAGTGTTATTATACTTGTAGATATTATTTATCCTTATATCTTCTCTGATTCAGATTCACAAGGGTAAGCTGGAAAGCATTTACAAACAAGATTTCATGTCAGCTGAAAAGGAATGTAATGAGAAGATTTGATCAGCATCACACTGAGGTAGTCTAGCAAATAGGACAGAGAGTGACTAAGCAAAGTATGCCTTTACCAATGTCAATCACTGTTGTATTTAGGATATATATATTGCCTTTTCTTTAGGACTGTGTATTTCCTTGAGAACTTTGGCTGATAAACATAATGCTTTAGATAAAACCCCTCTTCCCAAAACCCTCAAACACCTTATTTCAGAGTAGTTGGATTTTAATTAGTTGGAACCCTGTGCTTAAATCCCACTAAGCACGGGTTCAAAAAAATCCCTGAAACTAACCCACCTGTGTGCACGCATGCACACACACACACGCAAAATCAAAGCTGAATTTTCTCAGTCCATCTTTACTTTCAGATATTTTCATCCTGGAGCTCTGTAAACTGCAGTCATGTTATTTAGCTTAGTTCTTTCTATACTTAATATAGGTTTCAATTTAAATAACATTTCTTGTAGGTGTTGTAGATAGGAAGCATTTTAGGGGTGATTGTCCCCTTTTTAAAAGTTTGAGTTGGTTATCTGGACTGCTGAAAGCAACCTTTATCAAAGGAACAGGTCAAATGAAAGTAGCAGCAGTTTTGCTTTGCCTACATTGCTTCACCAGTGAGTGTCAGTCCTGCTCTGGAGGAATCATATATATTTTGAGGAGTGTAGACTATTTTTATGCTCATTCAGTCTTTGGTTTCATTGTTAAGGGTACAAATTTATAACAATTGTGGTGGTGATATGGGAATTTGTCCATGCAGGCAGAGATCACAAATACATTTAGAGAGGAATATGAAACAGGCATCAGAAAACTGCTATTTTGGTTACAACCAAGCTCAGCTTGATTTAAAGTGATGACTTACTCTAGCTGTATAAATCTCTGTATCCCATTACCCATTCTCTGAGCCATTCATTCTGCCATACACAAGTAATGTTTCATATTTGTTTGCAGTTATTTGCCCTTTAATTTTGGAATCATTATATTAAAATGAAATCATAGTCTACCCATGGGCAGCATCAATAGTACCCACTACTAAAGAAAACCTAAATCACCAAAGATGAACAAATTAACAGAATATCATCATCTATATAGGACAGCTATCATATATGAGGTGGAATCAGTTTTCTTGCTAAAATATACTGATTTATCTTTTACAAATATGACTTTAGATTTTGTTTCCACCATTTCACTAAAAAAAAAATCTTTCTCATTTTAAATGCAATATGCTTAGTGGTTTTTCCAGTTTTATGGATATGGATTCAGTCTTTATTTAACCCACACAGCTTTTATAAATAAATCTTAGCTTCCAAATTAAGAAAGGGGTGGTTTAACATTGCTTGTTTATATGCAGACTGAAATACCTTATCTGTGGTTTTATGGTGTTGTTAGTAAGCTCTGGAGATACTAATGCTAATTTCATCTTTGTTACACTCCTGGATAATCTGTTCTGTGGCTTTGTGTATTGCTGACATACAATGTTCAAAGGTTTTACTTTAGTGAAGCCTGTTGTTTAGCTTTGCTATCACTAAAGCTTGTTATCATTTATCCTGCTCATTCAGCTGGAAGGTTCAATCCCTGTCCATCATGCTCTCTAATGCCCCATGTCTTTTACTTCCTTGAAACTGTTGTAACATAACTTTCTATTTTTATTTAGTACCATAAACTGTTTTTGGCTTAGAAAGATAATAGGCGATTATACGTGTAGAGGTATTTATGATTTATTTTGTTCAATGGTGTCATGTTCAATATTATCAAATTTGAAAACTAAAATATCTACAAAGGTAAAGCAAAAAGAGCAATATTTTCAAAATAAAATGTCATGGGTGAGGGAAACATTACAAACCAATCACTGCTAATTGTTTCATAGAGAAAATAACTTGGGAAAGGGCTAGTTTCTGGATTGGTTTATGAACTTGTGTGGACTGAGAATGGAACATATGACTTTGTGCGTGTGTGTATTTGCCTCTTTACATGACTCTACATAGTCTATTTAGGTATTATGTCTTGGCTTTCTGGTTCAGGAGGAGGTGGGTATGAAATGGAGGAGAATGACATTTCTGTTCTCTGTTCCTGGAGCATGTAATCTGGAAGAACTAAGATAGCAACACAGGAATAGGGTGAAAGAGAAGCAGTGGTGACTTGCCACTGGTAAAGCCCAGCAGTAAATTATTATCCTAAAGCTAAGGGCAGGCAAAGAGGGAACTGTAATCTTCTCAGTTTCCCTTGAGTCTTTTTTTGCAATGCAAAAGTGTACTATTACCTTACAAAAGGAGTTAAAGTCTTAATTTAGCTCCAAGAAAATGACTTGATCCTGGAACTAAAATACTTTCAGATCCCATAGTTTACTTTGTCAGTGTAAGAACTTATGACAAGGGATAGATTCATTCAAATTAATAGCATATAAAATGTACCTTGTGCAAATCTTTGTTCAATAATCAAACACATGTTATAAAAATAAGTAAGGATTCAACTGTCCCACCCTCTTTTGGATATTATCTGAAGTAAGAACAGCAAAATCAGGGCCTAAATTTATAATGCCAACTTTTCAAAAACAGAAGGCTGACTTAAGCCTGCAAACAATGCAGACACACATACACACTTGCATCTGTGCATACAAATCTGGTATTTGTATATGAAATGATCCCATATGTACATGTTTTTGGGAGGCACAAGGCAGCCTCCAGTTTCTCAAAATGTAAACCTGAATCTAGTGTCTTTTCCCAGATATATGACTTCTACAAGAAAAATCAGTTTTCAAGAATTATTCAGGATAATAGTTTGCTCAACATCCTTTGCTAAAATAAACAGATTAAAAAACATCTCTGTTGTGAGATTGTCACCACAGCTAGATTCTGGTTTAACTCTCTACTAATACTGGGAAGGAAAAGGTCATAAAATGATTTTTGTAAACTGGCAAGACAAAGAAAATAGATTTTATATCAGTATTAGAAGAGACATTGCAATTTTTCATTGTGTCCAAGTCAAAAAGTAAACTGAATAGTAAACCTTGATCCATAACAAATCTTTTCAGTTTCCTATGTCTAAGTCAGTGCCATCTTGAAGAATGAGAATTCATAAAGAATGTCTCTCTCTGGCCAACAAAAACCCATTTCAGTTTTTCCTAAACTTAGATGATTTTCTAACTTGTCTTGACATTCATTTTGATTTTTAAAATTTACATATCCACTTATTTTCCCTACTAGAATTAAGTTTATAAAGCTATTAGACATTTCTCTTAAAGGGAGATTGAGGCCATTGTTGGCTATATTATATGGATGGTGCTTGTGGCCTTGGTTGACAATCTTCACCTACAGATTAACAGGAGATTTTATCTTCTTGATGCTAGTAAATCTTTCAGTGGCCTTTGACCGTGAGGTGCTGATGATAAGTTTATGCAACCTAGTGGGTATTTTAAGTACCTCTCTTAATTGCTTCAGTTCTTGCCTAGCAGTGACTTCTCAGGCCAGGGGCAATCTCATCATGTCTCATGCTTAACATATATTTACGGACTTTGAGAAAGATCATGTAGAGTGAAGTGCTATCGGTATGCTAATGATACCCAGCTCTGTCTCTCTCTTTCATCTGACCCAGAACCCATAGACAAACCTTACTTTCAGATTTGGTTCTGCCCCCTATCAGCCATGATTTATAACCTTGATGCAACACTACAGTAATGCCCTATATGTGTGGTTGCCTTTAGTGGTCATCAGGAAGCTGCAGCTAGTGCATTCCGATGCAGGTAGATCCTCAGGAGCATATTACTACAGTGCTCCAGAGTCTCCAGTAGCTTTCTGGGTACAATTCATGGTGCTGGTTTTGACCAATAAGGTCCTCAGTGGCCTGGTCCCTACATATTTATGTAACTCCCTTCTCTCTTATGCCTTATTATGATCCCTAAGGTCAGATGAGAGCAACCTCCTCTAAATGCCACTTGGAAAAAGCAAATTGGAGATTGTTTTTGGTATTGTTCCATGGCTCTGGAACTCTCCCATCTCTCCTTGAAGCCTATCAGAGCTCAAGCATGGATATATTCCAGAAACAATGTAGAACTTTTCATTTGGATAGGCTTTTAACATGTTGCATTAAGTTTGGGGGGCATTGTTTAAGGAGTTGATTTTATTATGTCCTATATTATTTTAATATTTTATCTGCTTTTATAATTTATTGTCTTTTTTTATTGTGAGTCATTTTTGGGAAGGGTGGCATAAAAATATAATACACAAATTTAACGAATGAATTATTCTTTATTCAGGTTTGAGAGCTTCACACAAACCACAGTATTGTAAATACCACTCCACTTTTTCTCTCTTAAGAAAACCCTATTTTCTTTTCTAAAGTGTTTGAACTTCGGATCTAATCTTGATGAATGATGAGTGACTTCAACTTCCATTGGAAATACAGGGGATCTGAACTGCGAATCAGTCCCATTCATTTAACAAGACTCCAAATTCACAGCTTTGCAAAATGAGCTCCTCTAGCAACTAAATTTTTAAATCTAATACAAAGGAGACATATGTGTGTGTGTGTGTGTGTGTGTTGTAATATTTGAGAGACTTTATCAAATAAAATACAGTAGTTAAAATAGGTTAAGAGCTGCAATTACCCTTTTTAAAAGTTGTTGCAGAAAAGATTAGTATGGGCGATGTGTCTAATCCTAGATCAGAAATGACTACCTCAAGAGAGGAGAGGATCGTTCGATCTCTGTCAGTGTACTCCCTGGTCTCTCAGAAGCCAAGTCGACTACAGGATACAAAATAGGTTACTGACAGGAAGAACATTTCATTGTCACCGGCTCAGTATGGCCCAAGGGATAAAGTACTGAACTCACGAACTAATTACTGCTCTTAGCTTCACCCCTAGTCTGCTAGATGACCTCAGATGAGTCATTTCACCTCTCTGAGCCTCGCTTGCTCGTTCTGTAAAATGATACTTACCTTCTTGATAAAATTCTTTGTTATCTAATATTGCACTATATAAGAGGTAAGTGTTGTCTGGATCCCTGATCTCGTGATATATCTCTGTATCTAATTACCAATCAGCAGTATGTATCTACTGTATTCTTCAACAGACATTCCATTGAATCTTCTAATTCTAGTTAATATTCAGTTTAGGATACAGACATGTGAGCAACTTATCCTGGAGTATTAGGGGAGTGAGACTTCATTGCATGCCATCTGCTCTACAGAAATTACATGCATATTCTTTACCCTATAGTAAATGAAAGCTAAATCAAAGGTGTTCCTTTTCACTGGTATAGGGCTAAGTTACAATGGTTTAGCTTCCACTCACAGTGGGGTAAGATTTTTACACATGAACAATTGTTCCAGAACAGCTGTTGTGTGGTAAAGACTATCCTCCTTTTACTTCCTCAGTAACATTTTTTGTATGTCTTTAGCTTTAGACAAATACAACTAATGAAAAAGCCTTGCTGTAGTTTTATGTTTTAATGAAATGTTCACTTCCTGTGGCATACTGTGAAGTACAGAACACAGAAGCAGCAAAATTATTCTTGTTAGCAGTTAATTTAGTTAGTAAAGCACCTGCTTGAAAATGTCTGTGTAACAGTTAACCAAGGGAATAATTTCATTGAATGCCTATGAGTTGCATACTTACAAAATAGTGAAATACTACCCACTACCAAAAAACACCCATCCTTACATGAAATATCTAGCACAGTGGTTTGCAACAACTTTGGATGTGAGGCACCCCTCCATAACATCTGTGAATTGAGTAACACCCAAATTAAAAAATTAATTTATAGATCACAGTGCTTACTTCCTTGTAGAGGGGCCTGATAGTGGGAGCAGGGGATCATCCACACAGGGGAAACCTGAGTCTACTCTTATCTGCTTACTTTATCTTCTTATCTATGAGTACCTCACTTATTTCAAAACAGCATGCAGCATCTTTCAAAAGATTTGTTGGTGCCCTAGGGTTCTTTCGCATCCTGGTTGAGAACTACTGGTCTACCATCTGTGCAGAGATGCAACAAGTAGTTTTAGCACTCTGAGTCATTGCAGTGGCTAGGGCAGTATCAACCACGTGTCTTGTGCCCCCTTCTAAGTTGCCAAGATTGGTGTCCTGCTTACCCACCCCAACTTACACTGCTTACACTATCCACTGCTTACTACATCTGTGCCTAACATAGTAAAGCTTTATTTAATTTCAATAAACTTGTGAGAAATGAATGGGCAGTTGCATTCAATGCTGTATATTAATTGAAAACCTCTTCCCCAAGTGTATGAAATGCTTCATACCAGTAATTTGCCTGTACCATTCCTGTCCCTCTTTGCTGTACCAATTATCCAAAACTAAAAAAGCAGCTTGTTTTATTGGTTTTATCCATTTATAGACTTTCTTGATCCTAGAATTATAAGGCCCATTGTCTCCATCCAGAGTAGATGAAGTAGATGAGGTAGCCACCATTAAGGAAAAAAAAAAAGTCTCCGTAGAAAAAAGGAGCCCTTAAGTTTGGTCAGAATGTATCCTTGTACATCCCATGGGCTTGCTTATCTGATACTGACTTTTCTGAAGTCACTTTGTTATCAGACAAACTAGACAAAAGAGGACTTTTATTATACTAAGAGAATGATGATTGTTTTATCTGCTAGACAGAATGAATAGTCAGACTATATTCTCATACTTTTTTGTAAATTTTGTATTAAATAGAAAACCTTCTTTGAAATATGCCACTTCTTTGGGGAAGACAGTTTGATCTTTGACCTTTCTTTATCTAAAAGAAGCTCCTCATTAGCTGAAACAGCAGGATTTGTAACCTGCAGCAGACAGAAGCAATATGACCACTTTAAGGCTGCAGCTGCTGGTGGCTCCCAAATTTAAAGGACTTACTATTAGGAAAGCATGCTGGGAAAGGCTGCTATAAAAAATAAATCTAATGTGAGTTCATTTGATGACTAGGCAGCTGGGAAATAGAGAGTTCTTAGTGAAAAAAGTGCTGAATTGTCAACTTTCTGAAGAGCAAGTATCAGAGTAAGGGACATCTTGATATTTCCTAAGCTGTTTATTTATAATTTTTATGACATAATGTTGATAGAAAAGTCTTTTTTGGAAATAGGGTGCTTCCTTTGCTTGAGTATTTACAAACATACCTATGGGCACATACCTATTCTAAGTCACAATGATGAAAAATGACAACCAACATCTTCCCCACAAAGGACAAAATGAGAATAAAACTGAAGTTTGCTCTGGGACTGCTTGGAAGCTCAAGCCCAATGGAAGAGATGGCACCACTTCAGCAGTACCTTGACCCAGATGTAAGCCCGTAAAGAGGCAGAAGCAGTGAAATGCAGATGAAAAGAATCGGTGCTAGGAATTATTGCAGCCTTATAACAGACATTGACATTTATTTTATCATTAGGTGCTTTAACTGCTTTAATAAAACAAGTAGTGTAAATAATACTGTTTTTGCCTTTCAGTTGACTAATTCAGGTTTCTGTTATTCTTTCATTGCTTCTGCTCTAGTTTATTTTGCTGTTCTTCTCATCTTAATATTGTTATCATATTCAGAGTATTCTGCCCCTACTAAATATTTAAGAGTTCTATTGAACAACTTATTCTGGTTTCTCCATAAGAAAGGGAAAAAACTCAGTAACTAGCTCATCGTCATCCAGGTAGCTTAGTGGACAAGAAATTAGCAACTCCACCAATGCCTTTTTGTTTGCTAGCCATCTTTGTATGTCCTAAGCCATTAAGAAATATAGAACAATCTGAGGGGGAAAATAGTCTTTTGCAAAATAACTTTTCTTAAAATGACCACAAACTTCAATGACTCAGAGTTTACTTTTTCCCTTTGTGGGAAAATTGCTGCTCACTTGTTTTATAAATCCCTGGTACAGCAGAAGATGAACAAAGCAGGATTAAAACACTAAAATCTGAAGCATAAGGTTTTTTAGGGAAAAGTATCTATTTTTTTCAACTATGGGGGACAATGTCCCCTCCTCTTGCTTTAACTAAAGCATGTGAAGATTTCAGTCTGCTTTTTGAGGTGTACACCTATGTCTGAAGGACATCATGAGATTCTTAACACAGACTGCAAATTGGATGGAAGTTTCTCAGCTGCAGTCCATGAAAACAATTATTACAGAATTGATTCTCTTTTTTTCCTGGCAGAAGATTTTATTACACAGCAGGGTTTCTCCCCTTTTCACTGACTTCAGGTTTAAATTAAACTGTGGTTTTCACAATTCCTACTATATTTTCTTTCACTCTATTTTCACTTAGCCTGCATCTACTATTTGGATAAAAAGTGTCAATTCCATTTTTCCTCTCCTGTTCTTCCCAGATTCTCTTTCATACTACTATATAGGATGTTTAAGAACAAGTCCTAATTATTTCTTTCTTTCATTTTTATGGATGTCTTTCAACCTTTTTTTCCGAGGAGTTCAGGCTTCTCAAGTGTCCTGGGAAACGATGCTACTTACCTCTCTTTCCTGATCTTGGTTCTTGTTTTTTGCTTGTTTTTTGATAAAAGTTAGGAGGTTTTGTTGATAGCTTTTGCCATTTGTTTATCTAAGCCTTGGGCTGTTCTAGAACTTACTATTCTAGCTGAAGGCAGCTTGTGGCATTTCCATCTGGCCAGGCAATAATCACCCCTACTTTAGTCTGTGCAACTTGCTATCTAGGCACAATGTGTTATATTTATTTGTTAATAGGAAAAAATAAACATCTTGCTTTTTTCCCTTAGACTATGGTAAAAGCAAAAATAAATAAAACAGTAGCAAAGAGGTCTGCATATGGTATTTGATTATTCTGGGCACATAATTTCTTGCATTACTTGCTGCTGGTAGTTACTGTTTGGGCAAGTAAAATTCTGGAAACAGAACAGCTGAATGGCCTCATTAAAGAAGTTTGTTGCTCTAATGCAGCCAATGTATTATAAACTTAAAGAAGCAAAAAGCAAAACCCCAACCAGTATAATTTCTTAACCCCTGGTACTTGGATTTGCCTATATGGCATGTTAATTTACGAAGGAGCCTCTAATTGTTTTTGGAAAGAACCACTTCTGAGTCATATCATTATCCTCAGAATTGTGCTGAGATGTTGAAAACATCCATCCCAATGAAACAGGCATGGGCCACAAAAGGAATCTTGGGCTTTATTGGTAAGTCAATTAAAGTCATTGATCACCTTGTACCTAAAGGGTTTTCTGGGGAAACCCACCCCCCGCCCCCCCAATATATCATGATATGGAAAAGCAAATGTCACTATCTTAGTCCCATGTCACCTTATCCTTCTCTGAGGATAGTATAATAAAAATGTTTAGCAACCAACTACAGTCTCTACATGCTCTGGAGCATGGGGAGAGTTGTGCTGCGTTTTTATAAACATCATCTACACCTCACTTTACCTGTCCAGTATTATTTTCCCTGATTCTACTGGGGAAGCAGGAGTCTTATGTGGGATGCAAACTGGAAACAAAATCATGACCAACATAAAGTTTCCTAAGGCACAATGTGAGATAATGCTCTTAATTGGGGAAAGCTTCTGATAAGCTGCTAGCAGAATTTACTTTTTCAATGTTTCAGTCCAGGATCCCCACAGGAAAGGGTGTGTTAAATCCTCTGACACAGAAAAGTGGCTCTCTTCTAATTTGAGAGATGGAGACAACAGGGCAAAATACAATTCAGGAACATGGTATAGAATTAGGTTGCAGGGAATGATCAAGTCTAGGTAATAGGAAATACACATACAGGCCATTAGGGCACTTTTTCTTTTACCTAAAGTGCTGTGGGGATGTGGGTGTGGTGGTTTAATTAGGGCAGCTCCCAGAGCCACTCTAAATAAAGAGCTGCAATGTCTCATGTATCAGCATCCCTGCACTTCAAAATGGTGGCAGGGGCTCTTGAACTAAAGCTTGCTGAACAGGCTGTAGTTAAAGTGCCCCTGCCACCATTTTGAAGCATGATACATGAGATGCGCTGGCTGGTTTGAGTGCAGGAATTATTAAACTCCAACAGAGTTGATTAATAGAGTCTGCTCCAATGTGCTGTAATTACAGCACATCAGAGTATGTACCCTTGGGTGAAAAAATAATACTTTGTTTTGAGTCACTTCAGTCCACTGCTGTCACTTGCTTACAGAAGAAGAGGACTTGTAGGTGCAAAACAGTTGCATTTCTGTGGTTAATATGATTGGTAAATAGGGAGCTATGACTCAGAAATCCAGGATACATTCTTCCTGTAGCATAGTGTAAAGGTAGCAAACTAGCTTAAATTAATTACCTTGAGTGTCTGAATCAATATGGCTGCCTTAGTGTGACACTATACAGGCATGTCAACATGTGCATTAATGTGCTATAATTATGGCACATTTAGTTAGTAACCTCTAATAACAGGAACTAACTAAATGCATTGTAATCAGTGCTACTGCCCATTACGCTGACACATACTTTTTAAGTGATGCTAATGCGCATTAGCAATTTTTTTTTGCACTGCGCTAATGACTAGTAGAATTAGTTTACTGTGCCATTAGCATCTTGTGTAGATGCGCCCATTACTTGTGCTATTTTACTCCCCTGAGAAGCACTGCAAACTAACTGGTGCCAAACCCTATTCTGCTATGACTGTAATTCAAATAATACCAGAGTTATTCATTTACAGATAGCTTGGTATCTCTACACAATGGTGCAATTTGCATTATAGATATACCCTCTGTCTCAGGAGTAGAACCATGGGGTGACATTCTTGAGAGAAGTTCAGGAAGGTAGGATGATCCCTGGAGGGGTGCCTTGAGGAAGAAATAAGAGGATTTCAAAGCACAATTTCTTCAATCATAATTCATACAATTTTTATTGTTTTACTTACCGATAGTACATCCTGGGACATACTACAGGAACATGCAGAGTCTTGTAAGGTTTGGAAAATTTCAGAGGTATATTTGAAATCTATTAGCCACTTGGAAATTTCTTTGTGATGCAATTGGTATGTATGTCAGTGCTACGTTAGTTACTTTTTTTCACACTTCACTGCCCTCCTCTTAAGTGACATTGATATTATAGATATGTGACTAGAGATGATGATGGCCACAGATAACATTCTATTTTGCTATCAGCTTAATGTGACAGATTTGATCCAGGCACATTAAGTAGCATGTCTTAACAATATGCTGCTTCTAACATGTTTTTATGATCATTTATTTTTATTAAAATAATTTAGAAGACATCCATTCCTAGTATCAGGGATTACTATACATAATTGAAATTGGATCAGTAATACTGAGAACAGAAAACCAGATAAGATAGTCAAGCTCATGTGTTGGTGGTAGCAATAGAAAGCATTATAGTTATTATAGTTGGTTAACTGCGTAACTATAATTTTGAATCTCACAATAAGGCGAAAGCCAACATAGAGAGAGAGGTGCCTTATAACTCTTTCTAAATGTAGTTAAATCCAAGTTTAAACCCATACATAGGGATTAATGAAAAGTTTTATCTTAGGATAGTTAAACTTCTTTAGTACAAACAGATTTAATGAAACCGATTTAAAAATCTTTCAAGTTAAATATATGCAAATGCCATGGTTTATTTTTAACAAGCATTGATAAGTTAATGAGACAAGCTAAAGTAATTCAAGCAAGGATTAAACTGGTTTTAGTGGGATCTGTTTTGGGGTTTGTTCTGGTTTAACTGAAACTAATTTTAAATCAATTTAATTAAACAGGAACACTATGCATAGAAAAGGCCTTGCTGTTAGTATGATAATCTTAGGCTTCAGTCACTTTAAGGTTGCATAGAGGACTATAGTCTATTTTCCCAGTAGTGTCCATCTATGTAAGAAATTATTTAAATATAGAAAGATGCAAAGTAAGATCCTGAACCAAAAGGACTTAGGTTACCATTTCTTACTGAATTTTAGATGCTACATAGCTTACATCATCCATGTCTCTGTAGATGTGTCTATATGAGATGCTACATTGCTGTAGTGTCAGCGGGCACAAACTATGATGCCACTGCTACTGCGCAGCAGGTTCAGAAATGCTCCATGAGAGACTGGAACTGAGCAGTACCAGCAGTTATTGTGGAATCATAAAAACTGCACAGTTGGATGCACATGTAGACATGCTCTCCATGTAGCATCCCATGTGTCATTTGGGGATAGTTGAACTGGGGCTACACTAATGTAGTGATGCTGCTTCCAGTACCCAAGTTAGCTGTAATTTACTGGCTACAGCCTCAGGGGAAGAAGTGAAAAAATTGAAAAGCTGAGAACCCACATAAAGAAGCAGTCAGATTACTAGATTACTTTCTACCAAACTTGTGGGAGCACTCTGAAAAGAATGAGTAGAACTCTCTTAAAATTTGTTCCAATACTAAAATGATAATTTAAATAAAATGAATGATCATATGATTTGGATAATTTATCAGGATTTTTTAACAGCATATAGATTAGATGTTGCAAGGACCAAGAAGAATTACTTGGTTTTTGGACCATACGTACTAATAAATACTTTATATGGAAATTATATAAAACACAGTACAACATACGAAAAAAAATGACGATAGTCACCTAAAGAGAGAATGTAACTTATTTAGGATGTAGAACTGATGTCAAAGGAATGTATCCACTATAGTCACAGAAGTAGTTCTACAAACACATAGTTGTAAGTTTTTCTTTAGTTCATAAACAGCTTTGGAAAACTTATTTCATGGTTGTCTGCTCCTGTAAACCCCTTTACTTTCTTACTACAAAAATATGAAATCTGGGAATGGTCACAAAATCATGTCAAAAGAAAATGATGCAAGTAAAAAGGCCATGTTATCTGTATAGATACCTAAAGTATCTTGTCCCTACTTAAGCTATAATCTTACTTTATGAAAACAATTTCTGGGTTAAGTGCAATCATCTTTTAAAAAAATATATGTATTTAGAAAGATGCAAATAAGAACATTATTTAGAATAATTCTTGAAGAGCAAGAAGATCTTGTGGAAAACTAACTTTATCATAATCCTTAGTTAAGGCTTTTGTCTGACAAAGTCCAGCAACAGTAATGATCTTTCATAATATCTGTATTTCAGTAAAATGTTCAATTTGAAACACATTTAGGAGATTGTACTGTGGGTGCAACTTCAGGAGAGTGTACAGAAATGCATACACTCAAAGAGAGTCTTGGTGGCATTCTATTCTTTGTTGCTGTCATAGTTGTCTAAACTCTACAGATTGACATGCTAATCCTGCATGTGCAATCTTATGCAAGTGAATGGCTATACGTGCAACTAGGTATAGAATGCTAAACATGGTGTAAGTGTCACTGTTGGAACTTACACAAACATGCAGACACCCAAATCTGGTCATTTAGGCATCTAGAAAAAAACAGAATACCACCTTTCTCTTGCATGCTTCAGTTTCATATTGGTGTATTCCACTGAGTTTTACTAGTATGAGAGGCAAATCGTTATGTCTCTTCCTGCTGCAATAAATTGAACTGTATATTTTAAAAAATAACAGAAGGAGGAAATTTGACATGGGTAAGTACATGAAATCCTGGATTGTGTACCAGGAAAAAAAAGTGTGATATATCTTTAGATTGATTGCCAGATTGATTGTATTAGGCTGGGACAATCCAACACTTTCTAGCAGGAACACAAAACTGAAAATCTTTTAACTGAGTGATACTCCAGATATGGGAATATATGTTTCTGTGAAGTCAGTGTGATAAAAAGCCTTAATATAGGGTAAATCTGTAGAAGCAAAATAATATTGTCATGTACTATAATTCTGTGTCTTGAATTCAGGTGGCACTGAGCTGTGCTCTGGAAAGGAGGGTAGAATATTTTAGATTAGCAAGAGGTAGAGTAACCAACAGTGACCAATCTATAGGATCACTGATTAATCAAGGAGTCAGTACTGGTGATGTAATGTCTCCAAATGAATCCATCTGGATCTCTCTGTCATGGATAAAGCTCCATTAAAATTAATTTGAATACATTCCCTTCCCCCCCACCAAAGATGCTTCTACACTTAAATTAACATAATTTAAAAAGCAGTTGCATGTTTTCTGATTCACATCTTGCTGCTTAAACTGGAATTTTCAAAAGAGCCTGAAGGCTTTAAAATATCAATGGTAGACAAGGTTCTTTGAGTAAATCTGATATATTTTATTAGACCAACTGAAGTAGTTGGAAAAATTTTTCTTAGCAAGGTTTCAGGTTTAAACACCCTTTGTCAGGCTGAAGAAGCACCTGTAGTTGACGTGTGTTCTTCCTGGATGGAACCTGCAACCTCTGATTGAGTTCCATCAGAAATTCAAAAATCATCACTCCTCCATTCTACTATCTTTTGAATACTCCAGCACCAACATCTTCTTTTTAGAAATGATGGTCAGTATCCAGAATGATAAAATACAGACCATGTAATACAAGAAAGCCACAGACCAACATAAATATCTGCACAAAATCAGCAATCATCCTAAACACACTAAGAAAGCTGTGATATGCATCCATACCCTCAGATACCATCAAATTTACGCTGTGAATACCCACGATTGCCATCTCACAAACCTTAAAAAGGCTTTCACTCAACAAGGTCACTCCCCCAGAAAGATAGATTGCACATTTGAAAGCCCCACCCAGACACCACTGAAGAATTGCTGCAGTACAGAAGGAAAGCCCCCACGAATCGCACACCACTGGTTATGACATATCACTCCTCCCTCAAGCCTATATGGAAAATCCTCAAACAATTGCAACCCGTACTAGAAGGTGACCCAATTCTTAAAAAGACCTTCCCAGAACCAGCCATTCTAGCCTTTAAGCAAGCCCTGAACCTTGCTAACCTCATCACCAGAAGCAAACTTCTTCAGGCCAGAAAACACTGAATGGTTCCAGATCATGCCATGACAAGAAATGCAAAACTTGCCAACACATCTCCACCACCCCCAGAATTACTACACACCACAACAGAGCCATCAGCATTCCTGCATCTTACAGCTGTACCTCCACAATATCTCATCCAGTACGCCAACTGCCCTGATGGAAAATTTGTAGGAGAGACCAAACAGCAACTGTTCACCAGAATGAATGTATGCTGGTAATCTATTAAAGACAAGAATGCCCAATTACCTGTGGGGGCACACTTCTCACAAGAAAACCACTGTCACTCCAATCTCTTAGTTCTAATCATCAAAGAGAATTCACAAAACACTTTTCACAGGTGAGCTTATGAACTTCACCTCATCAACCTCCTGGATACAAAAAATCATGGACTTAATACAGAAATTGGGTTTATGACACATTATAACCTGCTTGACATTTGACTCCCTAGGTACCTCTCTACTATTTACCTGCTACATTTATCCTCCTACCCCTGCAACCTGTCTCTCACCAACTGATTCCTCAATTTACATTTTCACTGACTGGTTTTCTTGCATGCAGACCAGCTTCTAGCTTTACTGTTCATTCCATCCAGGAAGAGTGCACACCAACTGCAGATGCTTCCTCAGCCTGATGAAGGGTTTTTGAACTCGAAGCCTTGCTAAGAAAAATGTTTCCAACTATTTGAGTTGGTCTAATAAAAGATATCAGATTTACCCAAAGAACCTTGTCTGTCTATGTCCTTAGACACACACACACACGTGCGTGTGCGTGTGGCTGTGCAAAATTTCACCAGCTGTTTCATTTTGATACTGTTTTGACTCATTTCAAGCTCAAAACAGTAAAATTGAAATGAAATGAAGGGGTTCAAAGTAGTTTCGAAATGAAACAAGGGAAGTTGAAATGTTTCAAAAGTTTAGAATTATTTTGAGTTCCAGAGCTGCAACTGGGCTTGCCTGCATGGAAACAGAAAGGAAAGAGAGGGAGGGGAAGAGGGGGGAAAGACTGCTCTCATATTGACTGTGATTGTTTGGCTTCCTGAGATGCTGCTCGTGCTACTGTACTAGTGCTCACTAAATTATTACCTGTTGTCATTTAAAGTGGTGGACCAGGCTGAGGTTGTAGGAGAGGAGGAGACCCTATTGGAGCATACTACTGTACTGTGTAGATGCCCCAGCACCAGTGAGTGCGCGCATTAACACGCACACACGTCATGAGTTTTGCTTGTCAGTAGCCTGAGGTGGTTTCCCAGAAACTCTAGTTCCTATCTCCTTGAAAGCTGGCAAGCTATATGGCCTTATCAAACCAGTTTTGACAAAACAAAACAAAACAAAACAGAACGGAGCTTTTGAAATGAAACAAAACTTGAAATGAAACACTGTCCCATTGAAACAGTGAAATGGAAATCAAAATGAAATGGTGCTGTTTTGCATACTAGTAGTATACTATCCCTGACTGAATACATGCACACATACACAATCCCTGCTTGCGCATGCACACACATACTCCCTGCCTGCCTACACACACACACACACACACTATCCCTGCCTACACACACACACACACACACACACACACAACCCCATATTGGAATGGCCCTGTGCTCCCCAGTCTGGCAAAGCAGCTGGCAACGATGTGGTGCTAGAGCGGGGCAGGGCAGGAAGGGAGTGAAATGGCTGGGGGTGGGTGGGGCTGAACTGTTCAGTCCTACTGCCCCTGGTTCCGGTCAGCTTTGACAGGCTGCTGGGGAAGATAAATATTAATTGTCTGAATTTTTTAGGGGCTCTGTGGGCTGAATAGAATGGCCTGGCTGGCTACAGCTGGCCCGCAGGACATATTTTGCCCACCCCTGCCTTAGACCAAAATGTCTACAACATACACCCCTACAAATATCAACTTCATTTCAGTTGGAGCTGGGTATACAACTCTCTTAAACTTATCAAAAAATTCTCACGGTAATGATTTCTTTTAATGACCACCTTTCCAATCCACTACCTTTTCTCCTTCTATTATTTAAAACAAACAAACAAACAACCACCTTTCATCTCAATGGGATCATCACTTCCTAAGTGCTAATCTGATACCCTTTTCAGCTCGGTCCCAGAAATTTATACTTTTTTGGTTCCCTACTAATTTAAGTATTGCCTAAACTATCACTTCAGCTAGTATTTTCTCCTGGGATGAGATTGTAAGGTGCAACTCACTATAACTTGCAGCAGTCAGTAACACTGTAGTTTCTGGACTTTTAAATAAAAGGTACTGAAGCAACACAAGGAAATTCTAGGGAGCTCTTTACACTTTATTTGTACTATTTAAAACAAGGTCATGGGAGAGAACCAAATTTTCATCAGTGTTTAGCATCACCACTCTAAAATGTAGAAGAAAGCCCTAAAATATCTGCAAGACAACAGATGAGGTAAAAATAGAGGGACTAGAGGGGAGGGGACAGGGAAGAATATATCATTCAGAAAAAAAAAATAATACTATTCAACTGTTCAAATAATACTATTCAGTATTCTCAATATTCAGTGTACTCACAAAGTAATGGCAAATAACTTTTAAAGTATGCTAAGGATAGATCAGAATTGGTCTCAGATACCTTAGTTTCACCTCTGTCTCCTTGATTCTGAGTTATATTCCTATTGTCTCTTTGGGCAAATGGGAGGCTGATAGCACACAGAGTGTGATAGAACTGGACCAGAACAAATGAAGGTAATTTAAAGAGAAAAAATCCTTTAATATTGTCATAGGAAGGGCTCTAAAGTCAGTGACCCCCTGTAACAGGTCACCCTTCCCAGTGCCATCTTCCTAGTACTCCACGCCTTGCATGGGGCAACCTTGGATCCTTCTTTAGGGTTCTTATGTCCCGCTGTATACAGTCCTTCCCTGTCTTGATGGAAATTATGATGATGATCTTGTGAGCAGGAAGCTGCCTATTGTATTGGGTATGTTGGGGCCTTTCCCCTATGTGAGACTGACCCCTGATTTTCTCTAGCTAGGCCTCCCCATCTAAACCTACTAAACAGGGTTTGACTCCGAGGCTCTAGCCTTTTCTATTTTCTTGAGGCCCGTGGCCTCTTTTCCTACTTCAATCTGGAGCCTGGCCCAGAAGTTCAGGCACCAGCCCCACAGCTGGAGGGTCACAAGCCCAAACCAGGGGACGACCCTGAGCTTGTAGCCTCCCAGGCCACAAAAAAACAAAAAAACCCCAACCTCCCCTCCCCCCCCCATAAAAACCCCCCAAAAAACAAAACACTACCAACACCAAGCTGCACCACAGGCACACTAGAGCTCCCCGGCTTCTTTAAGATCACACCTTGCTGGCACAAGGTCTGTGCTCCTCTCTGGGGCTTCTCACTGCCCCGTCTCTGGGGCTGGGGTTCCTACAATGCCATGGGTCCCTTGTGAGGCCTCCTCCAACCCCTTATAGCCTCACCCAAGTGACCAGTCTCAAACAAGGAGCAAAACACAAGCTCCTGGGCTATAACGTAAACTCGAGCCACTCGGCTATAACAACATTCACCCTACTGGGAAATACTCTGTCCCTCCATAGTGGCAGAAATTGTTCCTGCAGCAAGGCCTCTCCCCTGTGGTTGTTCTAGGAGAGCTCCTTCCCCTTTGGCAGCCAGGAGGGAACTGCCTCCCTGGCCTCAGTCCTGGTGTTTAAAGGGAAGACAGGCCTTCCCCTTCTGGTCAGCTGACCACTAGCAGGTGTGGGTCACTGACTCCCACTGGTTGCCCTAGCAACCAGCACCTGAGTAACTATTCTGGCTCTCCAAGTAGCAGGCACCTTAGTTCCCTGCTACACACCCCCAAAGAGGAGTAATTGTTTGATACTAATCACAGAAGAGGGGAGGACTAATGCTGACATGAGTAGTGATGCACTGTACTTCCAGAGTGAATACTGCCTCCAGATTTGACAATGTGCCTGGCTAGCTACTTATGGCCCCAGGTACATGGGGATAGCCTGAGGGAGGATCCAATGCATGAGAGTTGGGAATTCTGGTGTTGGGAGTCATTCTCCCAATGATGCCAGTTTTCAGTGATGCAGAGGCACCATGAGGTGCCAGAAGCAGCCAGAGGCAGAAGCAGCCAGAGGGCTGTTCTTAAAGGAGGCCAGGTCACAAAGGCTTGAGGTTCCCATTCATGGAGCTAATCAGAAGCTTTCACTGTGAAGTGGGTGCTGTGTGGGGAAACAGGGAGAATCAAGCATGCTCAGCCCACATGAGGGTAAGGCTGTCTGCCTGAGCCAGAAGGGGACTATGTTTTTTTTCCTTCATTTTTATTGTGCTTGCCATGTATTTACCTTCATTTGTGCTCTGTGAATGGAGGTGAGGGCCAGCCGCAAGCCACACATGCAAAGGAAGCTAGGACTGTTTTGTTTTCTGATATTTCTGATTTAACACAGGTGTCATGGTGGATGTAGTCTTTCTGGACTTCAGGAAGGCCTTTGACACTGTTTCCCACCCCATTCTCATTAAAAAGCTAGGCAACCATGACATTGATGTCTACAGAGTCAGATGGGTTGCAAATTGGCTGAGGAGCCACACCCAGAGAGTGGTGGATGTAAGCAGTGGAGTCCCCTAGGGCTCAGTCTTCGGGCCTGCACTGTTTAATTTCTTTATTAGCAACTTGGATGAGGGGGTGAAAAGCACTCTGTTCAAATTCACTCATGACACCAAGATTTGGGGTGAGGTGGGCACACTAGAAGGGAGGGACAGAATACAGCTGGACCTGGACAGCTTACAGGGGTGGGCGAATGAGAATAGGATGGAATTCAATACTGACAAGTGCAGGGTACTGCACGTGGGCAGTAAGAACCAGCACCATACCTATAGGCTGAGGAACTCTTGTTTTGAAAGCAGTGGCAGAAAGAGATCTTGGAGTCATTATCGATTCCAAAATGAACATGGGCAATCAATGTGAGGACACGATCAGTAAGGCTAACCATACCTTGTCCTGCATCCACAGATGCATCACAAGCAGGGCCAAGGGGGTGATCCTCCCCCTCTATGCAATGCTGCTCAGGCCACAGTTGGAGTACTGCATCCAGTTTTGGGTGCTACATTTTAGGAGGGATGTGGCCAGCATCGAGAGAGTCCAAAGGAGGGCCACTCTCATGATCAGGCAATAGAAGGTCAGACCCTATGAGGAGAGGCTGCAGGACCTGAACCTGTTCAGCCTTCACAAGAGAAAGCTGAGAGGGGACCTGTAGGCCATCTATAAACTTACCAGTGGGGACCAGTGGGGAATGGGAGAGACCCTGTTCCCCCGAGCACCTCCCAGAGTAACAAGGAATAATGGCCATTAGCTGTTTGAGAGTATCATAGTATCATAGTACCTAGGGTCAGAAGGGGCCTAGAGCAGGCCATCTAGTCTGACCCCCCACCAATGGCAGGAAATGAGTGCCAGGATCACAGGACCCCAGACAAGTACCTACCTATCTAACCTACTATTAAAGACGCCCAAGGTAGGAGCAAGAACAACTTCCCTAGGAAGCCGGTTCCACATCCTAGCCACCCTAACTGTGAAGTAGTGCCTCCTAATG
>JAGPOW010003316.1:16780324-16790410 GCA_030014935.1 Caiman crocodilus
ACCCACCATTAAGTCCCTTTCCCCTCGTCCTCCTTGCAGCCTGAACCAAATCACTTCCACCTGGTCCTCAGTCGCCCCCAAGTTAATGCTCACTGCAGAAAAGCGTTCTTTGACATAGAGCGCAACCCCACCACCTCTCTTCCCCACCTTGTCTTTCCTGAAAAGGGCATAACCATCGAGGCCTACGGCCCAGTCATGGGTTGGGTCTCACCAGGTTTCCGTGAGCCCAATCAAGTCCGGGCTTTCCCCAGCCACCAAGAGAGACAGCTCCTCCTGCTTACCTCCCATGCTGCGTGCATTAGTATAGAAGCATTTAAGGCTATGCACTGCCGCCCCCCCCCTTGCATATCCCCCAAGCTACCACCACCTTTGCCCGCCCAACTTACCTGACTTAGCGGCCGAGCATCCTCTCCTCTTTCAGCAGGCCCGTCCCGTGGCGAAGCTAGTTTAAAGCTAGTTTAAAGAGAGTAGGTTCAGGCTGGACATTAGAAGGCACTACTTCACAGTCAGGTCACCTAGGATCTGGAACCAACTTCCAAGGGAAGTGGTGCTGGCTCCTACCTTGGGGGTCTTTCAGGGGAGGTTGGATAGTTACCCAGCTGGGGTCATATAAGCCAAATATTCTCTCCTGCCCAGAGCAGGAGGTTGGACTTGCGGATCTACTTAGGTACCTTCCAATCCTACATCTATGAATTTATGAATTTGGATGGGGGAGGATTTTTGTGAACTGATTTACTGTCCAGTGATTGAGTGAATGTAAAAAGAAAATTAGGACTTAGTGGGTGATAACGTCATTAAACCCCAGACTGGGGGTGGGGGAATGACTAGGAGAACCCCAGGGTTATTTACCCAAGGCACTGGCTGTGGTCAGAAATTGCCATTTTTCCTGGGACTTGAGAGGGCAGGATCATCCTTTGCGAATTATCTCTGAACAGGCCAAACCAAGCATGTGGTAATGTAAGGGTATAGGGGAGGAGGAGCCCAGATAGCTGACTGGACAGTTTCAGGTGATCTCCCTGTGGAACCAACTCCCAAACAAAGTATATAAAATGGAACACCAAAGTTGTGGCAGGAAAGAAAATCAACACTGGGAGTGGGTAAAAAGAAAATGTCTGGGTCCCCCTGGACAGTTCACAAGCAAGGAAGACATCAACTTGTGGTGGGCCAAAGTTGTATATCACTTATTATCAACAAATATGTTGCTCACTTTAAGTTCTTCTTCTAAACTGTCCTGCAGTTGATGTGTTGGTTCAATTGAAGGTAATGACAAAACTCCCATTATATTTCACTCACTCTACTTTTAGTTGCAAGTGGAAAATAGAAAGTATGAAGCCTCCACCCCTCCCCCAACTTTCTAAGTTTTTATCACTCAATTTTTTTTCCTTTGGTGATATCAGGGTGAGACCCAGTCTTGGTGCCGCCTAGATGGCCCGGGCACTGCCCCTTCTCACTGCTACATCTTTGATGCTGTTGGGGAGGCAGTTCCCTGTTGGTGACCCGAAGGGGGGTCTCATCCTTGGGAGGCTTCGTGGGGCTCCAAACCTCCCCTTTACCCCATCCTTACCACATCCTCAGCCTGGGTAGACACTGCTCCATGGAGGTCTTCCATGTTGCCCACCTTAGAAAGGACAGGCCTCCCTAGCCATCAATCTTTGAGGGCCCACCCCTCATCTCTGGGTGAGCTTCCCCTCTTCTGGAGAATTAAACTTACCCATCTGGGGCCAGCTGTAACTTAAACTGAACATCTGGCTCGACTCCCAAGATCCTCTCTCTCGGGGCTCTTGATCTTCTGGAGATACTCACCCATCTCCTTTCCTCCTAGTAGGCATGGGTAAAGGCAATTGTCCTGTGCCCAGCCTTTACCCGTTCCCCTGGTGTCACCTCCTTGGGGCCCACCTGACCTGCAGACCAGTCATCCTGGTCATTCTGGTCATTGTCTCCTCCTTCCTCTTTCTGGGAGCTCATGATCCTCTGTGCGCTGCCTGCTGCGGGGCTGTCTATGGGTGCCTGAAAACTGGAGGAGGCATCCCCAGCCACTGAACCCAAGTCCCTGGTTGAAGCCTCATGGCTCCCTGGCAGCGTCCCACATAGAGGTTGCCCCTCCATGGGGCTCCCTTGCTTCTGCCAGACCCTGAAGCTGCCTTCTTCCTTCCTGGTTGGGGTTCTCTGGCAGACACCTGGCTCCTTGCCAAGGCAGCTGGAGTTGGACCCCACTGGCTCCACAGCTGTCATCTCGCAGCTGGTGTTCTGCTTTCAGCTTCCTATCCCAGCCTCAGCTGTTTCCCCAGCTGCATTTTAAGCAGCCCTCACTGCTTGGAAGCCATGCCCCTAGCCTTCACCAATACTCAGTCTCAAGCAGCTGCAGAAATGCTGAGCCTGCACTTGCATTTCCTCCTGACTGCTGCTTGTACCGGATCCTAAGTGCTGCGGTGCATTGGTTCGGGGTCTGGGCCTCCTTGGGGGGGCTTCCGCCTCCCCTCTCACAAGGTAGAAATATATACAGAATCTAATGAATAAACAAAGAATGCTGCCCCCCTGCCCAAAAAAGCCAAAACCACATTAATACATTTTAAATCAAACAACAAATTGAAATGTCTGTTTGAAAAAAAAAATGTATTATATTGTCCCATGGGGGAAAAAAAACCAAAACATTTTGATAGAATCATATTTTTTATGAGAGAAATTTTCTTTTGAAAAGTTTCAAGCAGGTCCATTAATTTTATAAACTGTTGTTCTTTCCTCATTTAAAAGAAGTTATAATGTCCTTACAACATGATATTTACAATATTTCATGATTGGCTGTTCCATGAGCCTGGTGTTTTTTTTAAATTAAATTCAGTATAAAGTTAGACCTTTTGGAATCAAAGGCTGATTGAAATGTGAGTAACTGCTTGGGGATGTAAAAACTAATAAAGTTAAGTGACTGCTAATCTTTAAAAGTAGATTATTGTTCGTTTCCCTTTCTCCACTACTTCATGTCCTGTATGATTTTAACAGATAATCTACTAGAATTGGAGGATAATTCTTTATACAATTAGGATTAAAATGAGAATAAACTATTTCAGATATTGTTTACTACTGATAAGAATTCTAAAAATACTTAAAACAAAATTCACTCAAATTGGACTAGGGAAGAAGAGGCAATCTTGTAGCCAAAGTCATGTGATATTAAGATCTAATGTCTTATTACTATCTAAGGCTAAAAAATACTTCCATGCACCAATCAGAGATTAGGAAGAGGAAACAATAGAGGGAATTTACCAGAGAAGAAAGGTCGCTTTTAGCATCTCAAGTGTAGGAGGCCATACTCTAATAACACATCTAGAAATTAAAATCATAGTCAAGGTCATTCATGCCCAAACTTGATACAATATAATTAAATTACATTTAATAAATGACCTTTAGTCTAATTATATATGTCAGAATATAGGTTTACTTTGAGAATGTCTACCCAGCCTCTGTGGTACATCCATTAAATATGTTCTCCCAGTCTTTCTTGCTTTGTATACACCAACTCCATAAAATGAGACCATGTGTTGATGGAGACTTTGAGAAAGGCAATCAACCTACTTGACTCAAAGCTTCTACCTGTGGAAGGGATGGACTGCAACTACCACACTCAGAGCATTCGTAGTATTAATTTCACTATGCCACTCTTAGGCAATCAGTTACTTAACATGTATTAAGCACTATGATTCCAAACTTAACTGGAACAAAATCAATAGTTTATTTAACAGAACTGGTAACTAACAACAATCTAAACTACTAAGAACAATGCACTATGATACTATACACAACATAATACTATAGTACAACTAGCTAATTGCCTGTCAAGAATGACAGGGGTGAGTGGGCGGGGACAGAGCGGCACCACCTAACACCGTGCACTGTGACTCCTCTGCCTCTGGCCTGTGGACCCCACCACCTGTCCTGCCATGTCCAGCTCTGTGCACCCCCCATCCGCTGCTGACATTGTGCTCCTCCCCTGCTCCATCCCTTCAATTCTCTGCTGTCATGGCAGTGCTCCACCATGCCAGTCTGTCCCTGCCATGCCCCTCTGCCTCCAAGGAGCAGATTGCCCATCATGAATGATGGATGACTTACAAATAAGAGAAAAAAGAGGCAGATTTTACTTTTTCTATGTATTATAAATCAAGTCAATATGTTGAAAATTGGAGATGTGGGCAGTGGAGTCCCACAAGGCTCAGTCCTTGGACCTGTGTTGTTGAATGTCTTCATCAATAACTTGGATGAAGGCATGGAAAGCACTATGTCCAAATTCACAAATGACACCAAATTATGGGGTAAAGTTAACACACTACAGGGTAGGGAACAAACCCAGGTGGTTCTGGACAGATTGGAAAAGTGGGTGCAACAGCATAGGATGTAGTTTAACAAGGACAAGTGCAAGGTGCTGCACCTAGGGAGAAGGAATCATCAGCATGCTTACAGGCTCAGGGAAGACCTTCTCAGCAGCCCAGCAGTGGAAAGGATCTCAGAGTCATTTTTGACACCAAGATGATCATGCATTGTCAATTTGACAAAGCGATCAATAAAGCTAACCACAGTTTATCATGCACTAGCAGGTGCATAACAAACAGGTCCAGGGAGATAACACTTCCCCTTTATGCAGCATTGATCAGGCTACAGTTGGAATACTATGTCCAGTTTTTGGGTGCCACAGTTCAAGAGGGACGTGGACAACCTTGAGAGGGTACAGAGGAGGGCCACTCATGGTTAGAGGTCTGCAGGCAAATCCCTATGGGGAGAGATTGAGGGCCCTGGATCTCTTCCACCTCCAGAGGAGAAGGTTGAGAGATTATCTTGTGGCCACCTACAAATTCACTGGGGGGAGGAGAGCATCAAGGAATAGGAGATGCTCTGTTTACCAGTGCACCACTTAGAGTAACTAGGAACAATGGCCACAAACTGATGGAAAGGATATTTAGGTTATACATCAGGAAAAACTTCTTATGGCAAGAGTTGCCAGAATCTGGAATGGGCTTCCAAGGGATTCCAAGTCTTCTACTTCAATGTGGTTCACATAAACTGTTGTGACAATGGACTTCATTTCAATAAAAGTTCTGATATTTCAATTAGATCTGGTGGCACCATGTAATCATTTGAAATAGTTCCTTCACCAATTTTGAGAGTCCATTCATTGAATTGATGTTGTTCTTCACTTCACATGCTTTATGATAATTTGATTTTGGTGAAATTTGACTCACTTATGCATGCCTCAATTGTCTCTGTTTTTGTAGATCGTACTATGACTGATAATGTTTGTCTGAAGTCTCCATCTAACAAAAGTTTTCCTTTGAATGACATTCATTTTGCATAATTGCTTTGAGCAATAAATCAGTGCATCTAACTGAATGAGTGCGCATCATAGTAGCTTCGTCAATTATCATTAGTGTGGTTTTTTTCATTGTGACACCTTCAGGTGACTGTAAGCTTATACATGAAGTAGCTGTTTCAAGTATTGGGATGGGTAATTTAAAGCCAGTGTATATTGTTCTTCTTCCTTTTAAAAGAAGAGCAGCTATTCCCGTTGTTCCAAAAGGGAGAACAATTTGTCGAATTCCTCTAGTATAACTGATTAAAGTGTAAGTAAGTTTTTCCAGATCTTCCAGGTCCACCCAAATAAAAGCAGTGATTTGCACTGTCTCCACTTATAGCAATAACAATTTGATCGAAGGCATTCATCTGCTGCATGTTGAGGTTTTAATTCATTGTTCTGCCTCTCTGAATTCTTTGGCAATGTTGTAAAGGATGTCATTACTTTGTTCAACAATGATGCCTGGATCAGGGAGACCAAAAGAACTATAATTTAGTCCATGAACCATCAACAATTCTTGTATATCAAGCAAAACCTTTTGTACTGCCATGCCATCATTGTGATGTCTTCTATGGTCCTCTGTCATGACATCCCTAAATTGTTCCCATAGCTGAAGTGCATTAGATGGCTTAAAAAATATGCAAATGAATGCAAACACGTGCCTCAACTGTCTTGGCATTTCAATTCCAGCTGTTTCCTCCAGACACTTGTTCCATTCTTCATCATTGGCCAGCAAATTTTGTCTTTTTGCTGCTTCTTGAAGTGTATCACAGAAGACATTGTTAACAGTACGTAATTCTTCGAACTTGGTTGCTCCACGGATGTGCAATAAACAGAATATTTCTATATCATTTGGATTCACTGAATACATCCTAGGGAGAATGCCGTCTCTGCCTCTTTATTTTCTTTGCCAAAGACAAAGACCTTTTTTAAATAAATAATAGTATGGAATTTCACAGTATAAATATTGTTGTGCTTTGGGGGAATAGCAATTTAGTGAAAAACAAGCATTTAAGGTTGTTTTTTAAATGTCTGTGTGATCGATGGCCTCCTGTTCATGCTCTTGTTGAAAATATACTGACTGTTGGAATGGCAAATGAACTGCCATTCACTGCCAAATGAGATCTATTGTGCACAGGATTTTCAAACAGTTTTCACATAGCCTCTGGTGGTGTCATATACCTTGCATCAATGTAACTGGTTATCTCATCATGCTGTAGTCATTGATTATTTACTATTTTAATATTGTTGCAGATACATTTGTAACTGTATTTAACAATATATTTGACAGACTTTATTGATGTGCATACTTCAGCATTGATATGAGCGTTGTAGTTTAACAGAAGATATTTATTGTATGGAACAACATAACAACTGTCTACTGTGTTTGCCTACTTGGATTGTACATGTTTAGCTTCCTTTATATAAAGGGTATCCATTAACATTGGCTACTGCTTCTTGTTGAAATGGCTGGGAAGAATTTTGGTACAATTTCCCTCACTCATGTATGTATTACTGTTCAAAGTACCACATGGTCCATGTATCGTGTATTTTTTTTTTACTATGTCATATAAAATTGGGTCTGTTTCTGGATCGAGAATTTCAGCACTAACTGTACAATTGATAGCTGTTTGTGGGTTAAGCTTGTTCTCCAATATAAACAGCATGTGCGCATGTGGGAGTCCTTTTTTTTGAAATTCAGTTCTGTACACATGGATGATAACTGGACCAAATAGTTTATTTTATGACATCATCCAGTAAAGATGACAGCTTAATTTTGAATACTCTTTATACTAAATGTGGTCTGTCTGAAGGTTTTTGTCCATGAAACAAGTTGTCTTGAATAGTAGGCCATATGGGATTTGTAGTGAATGTAATAAACAGATCTGGGTATCCATATTTGCTCACTATTGCCCTGGCATTGTGATATCATTTTTACATATTTCTTGATCCTCCCTGGAATGATGATGGTAAAATGAGTTTTTCCTACTTGCATACTGGAGGTTTCAGCAGTTTTTGTTAAGAAATCCATAAGACCACTGTATTGTGCTACTCTAAGTTGTCTTTGTTGTTGCCTAAGATCATTTAAATTGTTTGCCTCAACTTATAAATGTGAATCTACAATCCATTGTTGAGCCAATTTTCCTCCACGTAAAATTTGATTAAATTCATTTTGATGAACTGCTGTTTGAGCAACTTGGAACTGTAACATGGAAACATTTTTGATATTGACATCTCATATCCAGGAAGATGCAAAGCTGGATGCCAACCTGGTTCACTATACACATAAAACACACCATATGTCATGAGATCCAAGTTAGCATTCAAAATACTTATATTTTCAAACCTTGGGATCTTGAGTAAATTTTTAAAATCCTATGAAAAGGCGGTTCTCTGTCATCATTCCAGAAAATCATGGCAACTTCATCATTGTCTGGCAAATTATATCTTCTGCAGATTCTCAGTCATGATGGAACACCATACTAACTGAAGTTTCTTAATAAAGCATCCAGGCCTTGAATTGAAGTGGGATTGGACTGGCAATTTGGGGGATGATTTAACTGCTCTTCAGCTGCTTCATTGGGATCCAAAATATGAAGCTGGCTATAGGATCTTGTATCTCCTTTTCTAGGCTGTGAATTAGGTGTTAGGTGATAGAACCGTCCATGGACATGAAAGCGATATGGGCTCTGTCCAGAAATGGATATAATATTTGCTCCCAAAAATGCAAAGTTTAAAGAACTATTAAAAGACAGAATGTTGGTCTGGAAGTTCTCATAAAATATATGCTGTGGATTGCTCATGACCTCTTCCAGTAATGGAAGAAATTCATGGTGGTAAGGTAACCTCGCTTTTCTTTTGACAGCAGTTTTAAAATTTTCCATTTGATGGCTGCTCAGCCACAAATTTTAAAGAATGACAAAATTGGCAAATGACCATATATTGTACCTCAGGAATGCCTTTATTCTTCTACTCTCTCAAGAAATAAATGTCTCTTATTAGGAATTGCCTTTGTTGTGTTCTTCCAGAATGGACAGAATCCATCTGTCTTCTCACCGCAGCATGTTCTTGGGACTCGGTTGCCTGGCTTTCTTGATGTTGTGTGGCATCTAAATGTCTTTGCATAGCACCTTTTTCATGAGACTCATTCGCATGGTGTTCTTGATGACATTCTACATTTAATTGTCTTCGCACAGTAGCCTCTATTTGGGAGTCATTTGCACGGCTCTCTTGATGTTGTTGCAAGTCCCATTGCCTTCTTTGTGTAGCTTGATCCTCAGATTCATTGCATCTTGCACATCTTTTTCTACTTGCATCTAATTGTCATCATTCAGCGGATTGTTCTAGAATGTAGCTTTGTCTCCAATGTTGTTGACACTCTTTATTGTGACAATGTTTTCTCTCAGCAAGAGATTTCCGTCCCATATTAAAGCTCTTGCAGAGTTTGTTGCAATGTCTTTGATGGTGTTGGGCATCCAATTGTCCTCTCACAATACCCTCACAGTAGCTGGGAACTTGGCTTCCACTTTTCCTCAGGTGGCCCTGCTGCTAATATTTTGCTATTCCCAATTGAATTATTTCTTAGGTGTGGAAAAGGGGTGAAGGGAGCCGCCACAATGACATGTGAGGAAGTGGTAGGAACTGTGGAGGAGCTGGTCCTTTTCCTCAACTGGTCCCACCACTAATTAATTGCAAAGACTAATTGATTTATTTCAAGTGGGTGAGAAAGGAGTGGAGAGAGCTGCCAGACTGGAGTGTTTCATAGATTTCATAGACATTAGGGCTGGAAGGGACCTCAGAAGATCATTGAGTTTAGCCCCCTGCCTGAAGGGCAGGAAGTCAGCTGGGGTCATAGGATCCTAAGAAGATGAGCATCCAATTTACTCTTGATGGTATTCAATGTAGGTGCTTGAACCACCTCTGATGGCAGGCTGTTCCAGACCTTGAGGACTCGGACAGTAAAGAAATTCTTCCTTATGTCCAGCCTGAAACAGTCTTGCAGGAGTTTATAACCATTCGACCTCATCATCCCTTGGGGCACTCTAGTGAACAAACGTTCCCTCAGATACTGGTGGTCACCCCTGATAAACTTATAGGTGGCCATCAGATCACTCCTGAGCCTGCGCTTTTCCAGGCTAAAGAGCCCCATAGCTCTCAGCCTGTCATTGTAAGGTCTGTTTTCCTGACCTCTGATCATGTGCATGGCTCTTCCTTGGACTCCCTCAAGCTTCTCCACATCCTTTTTGAATTGTGGAGCCCAAAACTGGATGCAGTACTCCAGCCGCAGCCTCACTAAGGCCGAGTACAAGGGGAGAATGATGTCTCGGGTTTTGCTTGAGAGGCATCTATGGATGCAAACTAGTGTTCTGGTTGCTTTACTAGCCGCAGCATCACATTGCAGGCTCATGTTCATCTTGTGGTCAATGATGACCCCCTAGTCTCTTTATTCTGTAGTGCTAGCCAGCGTAGCACTACCGAGCCTATAAGGATGCTGCAGGTTTTTCCTCCCAAGGCAGAGAACCTTGCATTTTTCATTGTTAAACACCATCAGGTTCCCATCCGTCCATTTGCTGAGCCTGTCCAGGTCAGTCTTGATCATCCTCCTGTCTTCTGGTGTGGATGCTTTGCCCCAAAGTTTGGTGTCATCTGCAAACTTGGCCAGTCTGCTTCTGACTCCAGTGTCCACATCATTAATGAAGATGTTGAACAGTATGGGTCCAAGGACAGAGCCTTGGGGGACCCCACTG
>JAGPOW010003316.1:16790510-16800960 GCA_030014935.1 Caiman crocodilus
TCTGACTCCAGTGTCCACATCATTAATGAAGATGTTGAACAGTATGGGTCCAAGGACAGAGCCTTGGGGGACCCCACTGGTCACAGGGCACCATGATGATTGACTTCAGTCAATTAGTACCCTCTGGGTCTCACCACAGAGCCAATTTCCCAGCCAGCGGACCATGGTGGACCCAAGGCCACAATTGGCCAATTTCACCAAGAGGTGATCATGGTATACCAGACTGAAGGCTTTTATGAAGTCAAGATATATGACATCAATCTCTTCTCCCTTGTCCAGGTGATAGGTCACCTGGTCGTAGAAGGAAATGAGATTGGTCAAACAAGACCTACCCACCACAAACCCATGCTGGTTATCCGTCAGGATGTTGATGTCAGCCAGTCCATTAAGGATGGATTCTTTAATCAACTTTTCTAAGATCTTCCCCGGGATAGAAGTCAGGCTGATGGGCCTATAGTTTGCCGGATCTGCTTTCCTCTCTTTCTTGAAGATAGGCACCACATTGGCTTTCTTCCAGTCTTCAGGCATTACACAGAGCGCCAGGATTCTTCAAAGATCTGTGTCAGTGTCTGGGCTATGATGCTTGCCAGTTCCCTGAGTACCCTGGGGTGTAGATTGTCAGGGCTGGCTGACTTGAAGGTATCCAGCCTCTCAAGGTGCTCCTTCACGAGGTCAGCATTGATGGAGGGCAGGGGATCTCCTTCACCTGGACCTCCTTGCCCTGTAGGGACTGATGAAAGACTGATGCAAAGTACCGATTTAATAGGCTGGCTTTTTCCTGGGTCAGTTGTCAATTGTCCCATCTGGCTCAGCAGGGGTCCAATGTTGCCCTGCTTTCCCCTGGCTCCGGAGTGTTGAGGAAGCGGCAGTCTTAATAGAGGGGCTAACTTTTTAACTCAAGTGACCTTGTCCCTGCCCACCTGGCCCACATAGCCAATCAGTGAATGTCATTTGGCTTAAACCAATATAGAGTGTATCCTGCATCAAATCAAATGGCCCTGCCCCTGTCTAGGTGGGGCATAGCCTCTTCTTGGATATGGGGGCAAGGCATGCATTGCAGCTTCCAACACCCTGCACTGCCATCTCCAAGGAGAAGGTGGGGGCTTTAATCCCTGCTGACATGGTGGTGCCATCCCTGCTGTGCTCATCTGCCTCCAAGATGGGACAGCAGGGATGGTGCCACCATGACAGCGAGGACTGAGGGGCCAGAGCACATTGCTGGCCTCACCCTCCCTCTCCGGCCCCTCAGTCCCCACTGTCATGGCAGCACCATCCCTGTTGTCCCTCTCTATCTCTAAGGAACAGGACTGGGGGTGGGGATTGAGTTCAGTGTGGTTTTTTGTGCTTTTCTTTTTTCTTTTCCTTTTGCATCTGTTGGATATGGCAGTGAGACTGGATCCACCTCTGGCCCTGTGCATCCTCCCCCACCGCTCACATTCAGCCTCATATGCTAGAGTGGGGAGTGAGGCCAGCATCGCTAGCCTTGCCCACCTGCTCCAGCCCCTCAGTCCACATAGTTAAGGTTGGGGGGTGAGCAGGGACAGAGCCCTGTGTACGGTCCCACCCATGCTTCTCATCTGGTCGTGTTTCCCTCGACTCCACCCTCCCCATCCTGCCATGTCTGGTTTGGACCCATTTCCCCCCACCTCCATCCCCTTCTGTCTCCAAGGAGCAGGGCCAGGGTGGGGGTAAGGCCAGTGCCATTGTCCTCATCCCTCTGCTCCAACCCTGTTGGGGGACAGTGGGGACAGTGATGCCATGACTGTGCAGTTGTAGGGGGGTGAGGCCTGCAGGACTGGCCTCTCCTCCCTGGACTGGCTGCTCCATCACCACGGAGCAGGGTGGGGGGGAGGGGCAGTGCTGGCCTTGTCCCCCTGCTCCATCCCTTCCATCCCCCGCATCATGGCAGTGCTCTGCCTTGCCACTGCCGCTGCCTCCTGTCTGAAACACTGTGGGAGCACTCCGATTGGTTGTTTCAGACAACCAATCAGAGTGCAAATAAAGCATTCTGGACAGACAGACTAAGGCTTTTATAATATTAGAATTATTTACACTGGTAGCCTCAAGATCTGACTTGTATACACCTATTAACGCTATCACCACAGGGAGTTCTAAAATGCAATGAAAACAGTGAGGTGCATGGGACTACAGATTTGCATAGTCTGTTGAGTAGATCCACAGATTCCACACCCTGGGGTTGGGTGATACTAACTGAGAAGCTGGCAGCCACTCACAGTGAGGAGGTAAGGTTCTCAGGAGCCAGCTGGCTTCAGAACTCTAGCTGAGGTAATGGAAACTCAGAGGAAGAGTTACTCAGTTCAGCAGCTCCTTGATCTCCAAAGCACCTCACTCAAAACCTATACACTTACTGACTCAAGACTCCATCACACCCTACTGAACCCACACAGACAACTCTCACATTTGCTATTTTATATCACTAGCATCCAAAGGTTCCAGATGCCACTTGATTGATACATTCATTTGCACATGTTCACTGGCAACTTGCATTTTCTCCTCAGGCACATGCATACATTCACATCAAAGGTGACATGGTCAGGGCTTCTAGCACCTTCTGTACCCACTAGGCCTGCAGCAGTGACCTACTTACAAAGTGGGGATCTCAGAGGGGTCAGCATACACACAGATGATGTCACCCTTATTCACAAATCAACTTAAGACAACTTTATCCTATGTGGTTAACAAAACTAAGTCAGGAGATCTCACCTTAACTTTCAAATTCAGCTCTATCACATGCAGCCAAGTTACTGAGGTTTTAGGTGTTAGGTGTGTGTCCAGCACTAATCTTATACTTTGTTTTATGACTGCTTACTCATAAATGCTCATTGGCATTCTAAGGAATCTACATTGCCTCATTTCTGATATTTGATGTTGTGCCCGCCTGGCCTCAAACAGCTGTTCTCACACTGCCTTGGCCCAAGTGGTTGTTGATGGATGTACTGCTGTCTCTTGTGGTGCTGAGGTAGGTCAATAGCACCTCTTTGGCTGCCCCCAAACTCGCCTGCCACAACTTCGAATGTATTACCTG
This sequence comes from Caiman crocodilus, assembly GCA_030014935.1. Classification (NCBI taxonomy): domain Eukaryota; kingdom Metazoa; phylum Chordata; order Crocodylia; family Alligatoridae; genus Caiman; species Caiman crocodilus. The sequence goes on from JAGPOW010003316.1 coordinate 16,793,557, forward strand.
TCGGAGGGCAAACCGCTGAAGGTCCCTCAGCGGTGGGTACTTTGCTTGATGGCCATCCAGAGCCATGATACTATACCTTCCCTACACCCCAACCTCACACCAACCTCTGGTGAGACACCAGGTCTTATGGAAGCCATTCCTCCATTGCAGGTGTGTCCTGAACTCTGATGCCTGTCTTGGGTTCCATGTGCCATGTGTTTCATGCCTGCAGGGGCCTGCAGACCTACTAGTTATGCCCTCTGGGCCTCAACCCCCTCTGGGACTCCTGAGATAGGGGGAAACCAAAGACAAAATGTGAATAAGGCAAAAGAAAAAAAAAGAAGGAAGCTGCCATGCTGGTGTTCCTCTGCCATATGTCCCTCCCCATGCCAGGGGCCCCTCATAAGGCTAGGGGACTCAATTCATGCAGCCTGTGGTCCCATCACCACACTCCCTCCAACAGGGAGAAAAGGAAAAAATATGGACCTGAACAAAATAAGGATATGGGTGACCTATTGGGCTGTTCCACTGGTCCTACCACTGAGAGTCAATGGGATCCCCTTGTCACCCCACCTTGGGAGTTTTTTTGGCTCTGCCACTGCCAACCCCTCTTCTACACCTGGTACCTGTATGAATTCAGGAAGATAAATCATTGTCTCCTCTGAGTCTGCTATATACCCCCTACTTCTAGGCATTCACTTCCTTCCTGCCGCCACCGAGCATGGCTTGCGGTGCCACTCTCCCTTGGGGTTGCCGACAGTATCTCACTCCTGTCACCCCTCGGTCCTCAGGGCTCAAGTCCTACTCTGTCCATGCCAGAATCCCCTTCCACCTGTATCACTCTTCCTTGTCCGGACTTTCCTACGCTCTGTAAGCAGTGGTCACTGTCGGTGTCGAGAGCCTCTGCTGGCTCTCCTGCTTCCCCCACTCTTCCTATGGTGATTGTTTTTATTTCCACTGGCTGGTGATTGCTTGTGACATCACTGGCCAGTCTCAGCTGAATAAAGGCATGGCTTGTAACCCGCACAGATTCCCCTCTCCGTTCCAGCAGCATAGTGCATCCTATTGCAGGTAAGCAAGTTCCTTGTTTCTGTGTTTTTACATCTGACTCTTGGCCCCGGAGTCCCCAGGGCATAGCTTGGGGGTCTTTTATTTGAATGCCCCGGGACAGATGTATATGGAATAAAAGCAAGTGCATGGGGCATGCTTCATGGAAGCATATATGAGTGTGACACATCTTTAGTCATCATAAATCAATTGCAGTTTAACTAGAAAAAATATATCACTGCTTTCTTTCCCTTTTACAAATACTTCATAAGCAAGCATGGCCATTTGCCTTTACTAGAGGGAAGGCTAAGATTCCATAAAAAAATAAATAAATAAATGCAATAGCTTGTTACATTCTCAGGAGATTTCTCCAATTGTCTATATTGCCTGTTTGTTTCTGTCTGTATCTCTAAGATCAGCTATGATGATATATCTGTAAGTCTAAGTATATCTTCCACAGACTTCATCATGTGAATTATCAGCTGCATTCCTCCTTTAAGAAGGATCTTTAAGCAGCTTATTCTTCCTAAGGGCTGGTAACTTGGTATATTTTCCAGAATGCTCATTGCTCTAAGAGTTTTAAATATTTACTGTTTTCCATATCCTTTTTGTGATGATCCCCAACTAGATTACTTTTATTAGTGCTTTTTTAAGGAAGAGTTTGCTCTGGGGTTTGTAAGCATGGCTTAAGATTTCAATTTTCTTAATTGCTTTGTCTAATTTACTTTCTGTCATGTAGAACCTATGCCTTTCCATTTTAATTTCCAATTAAAATGAACAGACCAGATCCAGACCTTTTGTAAGTTAATGGGTGCAATTTGATGACTTCAATGGAATTTCATCTGGTCACATTAGGTCTGTTTTTGGCCCATTGCTGCTTTGATCTGAGAGGATTTTTTTTTTTTCATACTTCCAGTTTTCATTGCTGCTTTAGTAAAACTGTCAAGGTAGTGTCTAAAATAGAAAACAGTTTTACCTCCTTTCTGGGAAACCAGGATTTAAAGAAATGTGAGTTATTGTTATGTTTATTGTTTTTATTACAGAGATCAGGCCTCTAAGAGCCGTATTAGATATTTTCTGAGATATTTTATGTAAAGGAAGAAGAAATTAATTCTCTGTGGAACTCAAATCTGTATTTCAAATCAGAGCTCTTAAGCAGTACATCCTTTCTCTAGTGGCCAAGCTCCACCCCAAGTAATAATCCTTACTTCATAAGAAGAGAAAGCAAATCCTCTCCAACTGCTCTCTGTTTCAAAGAAAACTGCAGGCAGCCTCTTGCATCCTTCAGAATGTGCAAAGTTCCAAATTATAATTTGTAAAGGCTTTAGAAGAGAACTCATGGCTCAGAATATTCCCTGTCTGCTTTGATATTGTTTTTTCCTCTTGCCTCCTTTTTCTTCTTACATCAAAATACAGCCCAGTGCCATGACCTTTCCCCCATGCTCACTCTATCCAAACACATCACTTCCTATGCTCTCCTTCTTCCTCCAATATTGTTTTAAGGCGAGATTTAGAGCCTGGGCAATGTTATAAAAATATAATGCCTAGACTATCATTAGGATGTAAGTCTGTGACTGAATGCTGCACGGATGATAAGTTTTATAAATACTTCAGATGCTTGGAATGCAGCTCTTTACTTCTCACCCATTTCTTCAATTTTAAACAAAATTAGAGAAAGACATTGGGTAACACTAAAGGGCAGGGTAGCGGTCAGTAGTGATACTATGCTGTTTTTCAGGTCTGCATTTCTTTTCAGGAGACCAAGCTTCCAGGCTAGGGAGAGACATTAAAAAAAAAACAGAGCCTGAATTGATTCCAATTTTTCAGGTTAACCGGCAAAGACTGAATTGATTTACAAGTGCACAGGCATTCATGTTTGATTCTGGAAATATAGCACATGCCTGCAGTGGCTCAGGCTAAATGCTGGCAGGGAGGGAGGGGCATAGAGCAGCCCTCCCTTTTGTTTACAGCAGCCACAAGGCTGGAAGGAAGCTGATTTGGTTGGGTGGGAGGTGTGGCCAGGCCCCTGCAGGGACTAAGCATGATTGTGGAAGGGTTGGGTCTAGCCTGTAGGGACCCTAGCCAGGCTGTAACTGAAGGGGTATGGGGGAAACAGCCCCCATCCAGAATTTTCCCGCAGACACTGGCCAAGGCAGCACATCAGGCAAAAAGGACAGGGGGTGGGGATTAAACTCCCCTGTCTCTGAGCAAGAGACCCCAGTTGGGGTCTGCCCAGCTATACCTCTTAATCGGGTGGTGGAGGGCTTGGCTAGAGCCAGCCAGCATGGCCCTGCTATCTGCCCATGGCTGGGGCTGTCACTGCAGCTGTGACTGTGGGGTTAAGCCCAACTAGCCTGTGGGTATTGCTTAGGGAAAAGACATTGGGGCAGCCAAGGCTGGGGCTGCAAGGGCTATGTGGCCAGACTGCTCCCAGCCCCCTTTGTCCAAGCTGGGCAGGGCTGTCATGGAGTCCCAGCCAGCTGGGTAGGGCCCCACAGGGTGTTCCATGGGGTCACGGCCCTTCCCAGCCCACTTAAGTTGTTTGACAGCCCAGCCTGGCAGCACAGGTGGGGGCTAGCTGGGGAGCAAGCTTCCCAGGACAGCTTGGATGCACTGGTGGGACCTGAGCCCAACATCTGCTACCACCAAACCCCCTACCCTGTGCAAAACCCAGGGCTGTGGCCTTACAAAAAGCTGTGGGCTGGCTGTGTGTGGGGGGGGCGTTATTCTGCCCTCCTCTCCTCCAGCTTCTGCTGCCATGCCACACCACTCTGGGTGAGGGGGCAGGAAGGTTCATCCCTGCAGCTTCTGCCCCATGCATTGAGCTGTCACAGACCAGCTGGGCATTGTGAGTGTATCAATTCTATCACAGGCCAACTGGGCACTGTGTGGGTATCAGCCACTGGGATGTTCTGTTCAATTTCAGATCAAGGAGGCAAAGTTGGGAGTGAAGCAAAGGCAAATTTATTATAACTTACACATGCAACAATTAATAGAAAGATAAATGTGATAAGCAGATAATGCAGTATTGAAGAGCTAATAGTAAATAATAACAGATACTAACAACAGATAGATGGATCATTTCTGTAACAGGCCAACTGGGCACTGTGAGGGTATCAGCCACTGGGCTGTTCAAAATAACAGATAGACAGACATGGGTCGGCAAGTTAGTGATAGTCTCTTGATGCCAGATGCACACCAAGTGATTCCAGCAAAGTCAGGCATCCCTGATCAACACTGTCGGAAGGATTACCGGGGAAGATCCCTTGGTCAGGATCCATTCCTGACTCATGCCAGGAGTCCAGAGTCTGGCCTTGGAACAGCAATGATCATTCTCTTCCCTCCTTCTTGCTGGTCACCTGATACATGTGCTTTTTTATACCTACTCTTATGCTAATCTGTTGGCTTTAGAGCCACTCATAATATTGCCCTATTGCTGTTACCCTATGGGATTGAAAGGTGTTAAAAATTATCAGAAAAGTTTACTACCTAGACTCAGGTTTATCCAATAAGCAAATTACAATGCAGCACCTTTAGGTTTGAAATTGACATTACTCCGCCCAAGCCCAACCCTTTTAGGTTTCTCTTAATATACTTTCTTGGGACATGCTTTCCTGGAATGTGTTGGGTGTGCCAGGTGGTTGGATCCAGTTTTTATTGCAAGGCTGAACCCTGAGCAAAAACTGTTAGATAAGCTAATCATGCAGCTACAGCTTCGCCTTTGGGGCCCAGTCAGTTCCACGATTAATACGAACAGTTTATCATTTTGTTTAACTTATCACAGACAAGTTACATTTGCGGGTTACGAACTTACAAGCTTTATATTAGCTAATATTACCTGTTACGCAAAAGTACCAAATACCTCTAAGAAGCACGTATTTACTGCTTATTAATCCCTCTGGTTCTGGCTGTCACATGGAGCTCTGGCTCCAGCTCCTGGACACCTTGGAAGGCAGAAGGCATCTAAGTGCACGGCATCCAGGGGCTGTAGCCAGAGCTCCACACAGAGGGCAGAATCCACCAGGGCTGAACCTTCCCCCTTCCCCTGCCATCTCCCAGAATGGCACAGCAATGAAAGGAATGGGATGGAAGTAATCATTGGAGGTGAGGGGAAGATGGCTTGGCCTAGCAGGGATATTTTTCTCCCCTCACAGCCAGCAGCAGCTCCTGCTATGCCATGCAGAGCTGCTTGGGGCTGAAGGAGCATCCTTCAGCCCAGTGGATTCAGCCCAGCTCAGGTTGAAGCGGCTAATGGTAATTCCTTTTCTCTTTGTTAATTGTTTGTTAATTGTTAATAATAATTCCTTTGTTTGTTTGTTTGTTAGCTCTTCAATTCTGTTAACAAAATAAAAAGTAATTTAATATTGTTGCTTAATATTAAAAGTCTGTCCAAGCCTAACAATCTATTGGGCTAGCATGGCTGAGGCACTACTAGTTTCTGTAGCCAACAGCACACAGGGGAATGATGTGACTAGTATCTTGTCTAGTTGACTAGGGGTAGCCACTCATACAAGTCTGGAGTAGGACTCAAATTCCTACTTCTGTAGCTGCTGCACAATGGTATAGCATCTCTGGTCAATGTCTAAGTAATGTTTTATGAATACTTAGCAAATTCTGAAAGCATCTGGTGTTTTCATGGATTTAGGGTGGAGGATTGCCTACCTAAGATCATTAATACAGCTTTACAATAATGACAAACCAAAATGGTTCAGGGAGCTTTGTTTTCATTGTTTCTTGCCAGGCATGCAATGAGCCTGCTTTTTATTTAGGATCGGGCCTCTTAGTACTGATACTGTGCATGCATGAAGTTTAAGATTGGGTTTTTTCGTTTGTTTCATTTTATGCCCACTACTTGGCTCCTTTATACTGTCAGAATAAAGGAAAAGGGTCTTAAATGAGAAACAAGTCTCAAGGCTCTACCTTGCACTGGAAACCAACTAAATGCCAAGTGACTTCTAGAAAATGCCAGCATAGCTTCTGATGAAACAAAGACAAAACAATGCTTTTAATAAAATTGACTAGTAGAACAAGATGTCCACAGAATCAAAATATTCCTTAATAAACTGGAACTTTTGGTCATCAGTGATTGCTGGCAATGACCTCAATCATCAGTTACTTTTCTACTGCTGATGGGTGAAAAACTCCCTTTTGTAGCTCATTTCATCAGTCTGTTCAATCTTCTCCTTCTTTGAAGTTAGAATTATCTAATTTCTCAGCTAAATCAAATGTCAGTTTCTGTTTTTATATTAAAAGATTTGTGTAAGACACATTGGATATTCAGCACTGCTCTGGATTATTTATTTCTGTGTGTCATTGATTTTGTAGACAGTTTTCTTTTCCCATCAATGTCCCTTTTCTTTCTGAATTGCTTGTGTGTAAGTAGTGCTGTTGTTATTTTCCTTTTAAATTCTTTTTCAGGATGCCCAAATAGCAGGCCAGCAAGCTTGAAGTGCCCTTTAGTATAACAGGGAAATATACCTCTGACATGGATATGGTTTTGGATTGTTTTGTCTTAGGGGGATAATAGTGCATGTGGAACGGAGGTCAGATCAAGTGTATCATCTCAAGCTTTAAGGTCCCAGGGAGAATGTATTATACTTTGACTGACTTTCAAGTGAAGCAACCTGACAATTCAATGCAAAGCTGGAGTGGCAAGTAAAGACTAACTCTTTGGAGGTAGCAAAGATTATAATCCTAAATGAAATCTGAGTTTGTGTATTGGCAGTGCCAGTTTTAATACATCTGTAACTAGATAGGGCTATCCCTTCATGAGAGAACATTCGGCCGTATTAAGAGGGCCCAGCTGCAGGGCATTTGGATAATGAGAGAATGTCCCGCTGGGAGCTTAAAACCTCAGTGTAGAGAGCAGAAAGTCTGGAAGCAATGAGATAACTGTTTGCAAGTAGGAGGCTTATTTAGTGAATGCAAATATTTGGAGCCAAGTGATAGTCTCCTTGTTAACTAAGTTCAAAGTTATTAATATACCTCTTAGTTGGCAGAGGGGACACTCCTCGATAATGTGTGACATTGTTTGTGTCTCTTCACAAAAGCACAATGGGTTAGCACTGAGGCTCCAGTGGTGGGAGGTAAGCTGCAAGCAGAGCAAGTTTACTACCAAGGAGGAACTAGGCCTCTGTGCTGGGGTGAGAGTCAAAGAGCTCCTTTTCTAAAGCCTGGAACAGGGAAGAAGCGTTTGGGTTCATTAGTTTTTTAGTCCATTTGTTTGCTGCTCAAAGACTGTACTGGATTTGGGAGGATTGGTTGAGGAGCTGCACAACGGAGGTATGGAGGGCCCCATCTGTCGCCAGGATCCCTCGGCACGTGAGGTCTACTGCCTGCCCGGAGCGAAGATTCGGGATGTGAAGGGGATGCTCCAGT
>JAGPOW010003316.1:16801060-16821864 GCA_030014935.1 Caiman crocodilus
TCATCTGACCCCGGTGCTCTTTCCTGCCAAGGCAGGGGGTCGGACTAGATGATCTGCCCAGGTCCCTTCCGACTCTAGATACTATGAAACTATGAAACAAGGAGAAAAATCCACAAGCAGCTCCCAGGAGGCTAGGCAATGTGCTCACAAAGACCCAAAGCAGTGCCCTAATATATTCACAGGATTCTGTTCAATACTGCATTGGTTACCAGTGGTCAGTTGCAACAGCTTCAATATGGAGTTGATAGATTTAGGGCCAAATCTTTTCTTGCTTTATGAATACAAATGGTAGTTATTCAGCTGCATAACTTCCACTTTTAGTACTTATGAACAGTTTTGACTCTGCTCCTTTTGCAACATAGACATAAGCAGTAGGTTATGCTCTGCCCAGACAATAAATGGCTCCATATGGTCATACCTAAGCATAAATTCTGAAATTATAGACTGGTCCTCTCATCTTTTAGGCCAATGGCCTAGTATTTACAGAGCTTAAACATGTAAAAGTGTCCACATAGCCACTGAACATGCACAGTAAGTTGCATTTTAGCTAGGCAAGTATATGACTCCATGAGCAACTGCTTAGGTGAATGTAAGTTACAAGCTGTAACCAATAAAACCCCCAGAGGATGCTTGAATCTGCATACCTCTGACTTCCCAGTATAGTCCTGTAACCAGGCTACAAGTTAAGGATTAGCTAGTCCTCTTTCCAGCCTTCATTTTAGACTTAGGCCATTTGTAGATGACACTTTAAAGAGGGTTTAAAGTGGGTTAAATGCCTTTTGCACTGCTTTAATGGAATTGCTGTTTGCACAAGTTTACAAATTTGGCGGTGTAGTGTGCATTAATTCCAGCCGCTGTAGCACATTCAGCAGTGTAATGTGCCTTAAATGACTTTGGGATGCAGCAAATGCCTTTAGGGCACTGCAAAGTAAAACACCTCTGAGGAGTTTTAGTTTCCTACCATGCAGCTGCAGAGGGAAGCACTGGGCTCCGTGTGGCTCAGGGGGTCTGCAAGTAGACTGTGCAGGCAGCTTGGCAGCAGCCCAGGAAGGCAGGGTTCACAGAAGAGTGGAGAGGGGAAGCAGCGAACCTGATCCTCCCTGCTCCTTCCCCACTCCCCGCAGAGCCTGCACGCCTACATGAGCTGCACAGGGGCCTGGTGCTTCCCTCTGCAGCTGTGGTCCTCCAGGACTGCCTGAGCTGGGTGCCTGTGGGTGGGTGCTGCTGTGGCTGCCACTGCTGCAGAAGCCCTGGACTTCAGGAGGGTGTTTTTCAATAAGGTAAGAAGAATAGTTGGGGAAATACTGAGGTCCCAGACGGGAGGGAAGTCCGGTGTCCAAGAAGAGTGGTCATTCCTTAAGGAGACAATTGTCCATGCCCAAAGGAAGGTAATTCCAACAAGGATCAAAGGGTGCAAGGGGGTGCAGACACCACCATGGCTCACCAAAAGCATATGGGAATGTCTCCTAGCTAAAAGGGAAGTGTACACCCAATGGAAGGAAAGGACCATCACGAGGGAGAACTATACCTTGGTTGTTCAGGGCTGCAGGGGGGCAGTCAGGAAGGCCAAGATGGAGATGGAACTGGGACTAGCTACCCAGATCAAAAAAACAAGACGACCTTTTTTAAATACATAGGGGGCAAAAGGAAGGTACTGGGTAACGTGGAGCCTCTGCAAGACACGCTAGGAAATCTGGTTGTCGCACCAGACAACAAGGCTAACCTACGTAATGATTTTTGTCTCCATTTGCCTGAACAGGGACCAGATCAGCCCATCCACTGAGACCCCCTCAGGCCCCAGGGGAGGTGTACCCAGGCCTAGGGTCAGTAAGGATCTAGTCAGGGAACTTCTAGAGGGACTGGACATATTTAAATCAGCTGGTCCTGATGACCTCCACCCCAGAGTGCTGAGGGAATTAGTAGAGGTCATTGCAGGACCCCTGGCATGGCTTTACAAGCACTCATGGTGCTCTGGTGTGGTGCCAGAGGACTGGAAAAGGGCCAATATGGTTCCCATTTTCAAAAAAGGGAGGAAGGAGGATGCAGGGAACTATAGGCCAGTTAGTCTTACCTTGATCGTAGGTAAGCTTTTTGAGAGAATTATCCTGACACGTGTCTACGAGGGGCCAGCAGGGGAAGTTATCCTTAGGGGCAACCAACATGGGTTCATTAGAGTCAGGTCCTGTCAGACCAACCTGGTGGCCTTCTATGACCAGGTCACAAAATCCTTAGATGCAGGGGTAGCAGTGAACATAGTCTTCTGGACTTCAAGAAGGCCTTCGACACGGTCCCTCACCCCATTCTCATTAAAAAACTAGGGGACTGTGGCATCGACAACTACACAGTCAAATGGGTTGCTAACTGGCTGGAGGGCCGCACCCAGAGAGTGGTGGTGGATGGGTTATTTTTGACCTGGAGGGATGTGGGCACTGGGGTCCCCCAGGGATCAGTCCTTGGACCCACACTGTTCAACATCTTCATCAGTGACTAGGATGAGGGGGTAAAAAGCACCCTATTCATATTTGCTGATGACACTAAGATGTGGGGGGATGTGGGCATGCTAGAAGGGAGGAACAGACTGCAATTGGACCTAGACAGGTTACAGGGGTGGGCAGATGAGAATAGAATGTGTTTCAACACTGACAAGTGCAAGATGTTGCACCTGGGGAGGAAGAACCAGCAGCAGACCTACAGGCTGGGGAACTCCCTTCTTGTCAGTGCAGAGGCACAAAAGGATATTGGAATCATTATTGTTGCCAAAATGAACATGGGCCAACAGTGTGGGGACACAGTCAGGAAGGCCAACCACATCTTGTCATACATCCACAGATGTATCTTGAGCAGGTCCAAGGAGGTGATCCTCCCCCTCCATGCGGCACTGGTCAGGCCACAGTTGGAGTACTGCGTCCAGTTCTGGGCGCCACACTTCAGGAGAGTTGTGGACAGCATTGAGAGGGTTCAGAGGAGGGCCATCTGCATGGTCAGGGGCAGCAAGGCAGGCCCTATGAGGAGAGGCTAAGGGACCTGAACCTGTTTATCCTCCACAAGAGAAGGCTGAGGGGGGATCTAGTTGTCTGTTACAAACTAGTCAGAGGGGACCAGCACGTATCGGGGGAGTCCCTGTTCTCCCAAGCACTACCAGGAGTGACTAGAAATAATGGTCACAAGCTGGCAGAAGGCAGATTCAGACTAGACATCAGGAGGTGCTACTTCACTGTCAGGGTGGGTAGGATCTGGAACCAACTTCCAAGTGAAGTGGTGCTCGCTCCTACCCTGGGGGTCTTTAAGAGGAAGTTAGACGAACATCTCGCTGGGGTCGTTTGACCCCAGGACTTTTTCCTGCCATGGCAGGGGGTTGGACTTGATGACCTGCTTAGGTCCCTTCTGACTCTACCAACTATGAAACTATGAAGCACCAGCCCTGCCCTACAGCTCAGGGACCACTCTGCCTGCCAGGAGCTTGCTCTCCACTCTGCTGCTGGATAGGCAGGTAAGAATCAGGCTCCAACAAGAGTGTACACAACAGAGGTTTACTTTGTCCTAAATTGAAGTGCTCTTTCTAAAAAAAACACTGCTTCAATTTAGGGCAAAGTAAGCCCCCTTGTCATCTACAAATGGCCCTTAAGTTGAACTACTACACCTTGGATAAAATAGTTGGAAAGCTGTGAAGGAATTTCTGTTCCATTTGGAGCATAGTTTCAGACTACAATTTAGGGCAGTATCCCTTCCTGAGCCTCCTTTGCATCCTTCCTCACTTATCTCCCTCTCTTGGCTTTTCAAGAGGCCAGGTTCAAGAGGAATGCTGGAGAAAGGAAACTTTTAATATCTACCTGGTCATTGAAGTACTGTGATGGAAATTCAGTGAAATGTAGGTTTAAACCCTCTCTGGGTAAGATGGAACTGATCCACTAGGCTAAACCATGCCCTCTTCCTGTGGCTTCTAAAACCCACTAGTTATATATGTTTTTGCTGGGTAAAAATTGTGACTTGCCCTAACCCAGTATGCATGGAGCCATTTACTTGTCCAGCCAAAGTGCCACCTACTGTGCTTGCTCAGTAGTTGTACGGACTTACGGGCCAAAAAAGTCAGTAGTATGGGTTAGATGCTTAGCCATAATACAGTAAAAGCTCTGTTATACAGCATCCCCTGGGAATGGGCGATGCTGGATAAAATATGCTGGTTAACTGAGCGGCCTGAACAGGTGCCCTTGCGTGTTTGGGCTGCTGTTTCTCCAGCTGTATCCAGGGTGTCACCACCCTTCCTGTGGCATCGCCATCCAGCCCACGGGCCCTGCGGACCCCATGGGACTGGAAGACGGGCCCTGTGCAGCCTGCTATACCACTGGGCCATGGGAGGTTGGCAGTGCAGGCTGCTTTCTCCCAGGCTTTGGGGGCTTGGAGAAACCGGAAGCGCCATGGTGGGCACTTCCAGTTTCACTTTTCCTCACAAGCCATCATGCCAGTTAATAGAACATGCCGGCTTTTAAGGCGCCAGATAATGGAGCTTCTACTGTATTTCGTTTCTCAGAAATTCACTTTGAGTCAATGACCTAAAAGTAAAATCTAATAGAAACCTTGGCATTTGTCAACCAACTGGTTGATGCTGACCCAGAATCTTTGAAGAAACCCATGCCTGCATATCAACCCAGCAGCAAGTTGGAGCAATTACGTTAGTGGTAATTAATGTTTGTGCCTTGTTTTGGCTTCAGTACAGCTACAACTGTTGACATAAATCTGTCTTGATATCAGCGTAATATTAGGTAATTTTTTGAGCTTGGGACCTCATGTGACAGAACCAGCCCTTAGTGGCCTAAATAATGCATCCCTCAGTCCAGCTCCTTGAATGCTTCTTTTTGTTAAATCGCATGCTATGCCTTGATGTAACATTACAGCATGCAGGGAGGCCATCCTCAGAGTCTTGGAGTGATCCTTGTGGTGCTGCCCATAGAATTATTTTACTTATGTAGCCAGATACTTGGCTCCCCCTCATCACCAGACCCTCAGTTTGCTAAAACAATTATTCTACTCATTCACACTGCTTGTGCCTGCTGGCACTTAGCTTGACCTCTGAGCACTGAACACGACCCTGTAGGCCTTAATTGCTTTAAGGGGTTAATGCCTCATGGGTGTGATTCCAATCCTTTCACAGGGCCTCCTTGGCCTTCTTTTTCATGCTCTAGGACCTCTGGCCCTATACTGCATTCAGTCCAGTGAATCCCTGGGCACATCGGCACAAGACACTTACTGAGGAGTTGCCTAATTAGCCCTACAGTAAAGAATCACTGGTCTACCCAGGCAGAGCTATTAGGCTGGAATAAACTAATTAACTTTACCATAGCTTAGTTAGGGTTCACCTACATGTAGTGTTAACGTGTAGCAATACATTTCAGCACATCTTGCACAGGAGGCTTTTGCTCCTGGGTGCCACATTTGAATATGTGTGCAGAGCAGCAGCATGTTGAGCCAGATTGGAGAAACCTCAGCTGGTAGGGGACTCAAGGTTCAGCCTGCTAGCCCAGGGCTGATCTGACCTGGCTCAATGAGCTGTTGAGGGGGGCTGGCTGGGGCTTGAGGATACTCCAGTGCAGGATTAGATGGCAGGCTGCCCTTGCACTGAAGCAGCACCCTCATGCCCCAGCCAGCCAGGTCAGCATCTACACGTGCACTGCTGCACACAAGGAAACTCAACAGCAGGATAGTACTTGTGTTTACAAGTACCTACCTACAGTAGAATTAATTAATTTACTCTATCCTAATAGCACTGAATGTGTAGCTGCAGAGACAGTTACTGCAGAGCTAATTAGGCAACTGCAGAAGATGTCTTATGTAGACAAGCCCCCAGATACAAGTATTATCCTACTCCAGAGTTATTTACTCCACAATAACACATGTGTAGATGCTTATGGGGCTGGCTGGGGCAAGAGGTTTGCTTCAGTGCACAGTCTGCCTGCCTGCTAGCTCCCCACTGAAGCACCCTCATGGCCTAGCCAGCCCCTCTGAAGCACATTTAACCGGGTTGGAGCAGCCCTAGCTGGCAGGCTGACCCCAAGGGCCTCCTGTCAGCCTAGGCTGTGCCATGCTGGTTCAACATGCTATGATCTTGGGCACCCATGTAAATGCTGTGCCTGGGAGCAATAGACACCAGCTCAAGCTGCACTGCAGTTTATTGCATTGCATTAATATTCATGTATAGATTTGTCAAGTCTACTTTCACTCAAATCCAATCTTACAGGGCTGGCCACTCCAGCCCCTAACTATGTAGCTGTAGCCCTACTCAGCCCACTGGATCTCAGACTACTGCAGGGCTCCCTCTGAACTTTAGCTTCCTATGCTGCAAAGTGCCTCCCAGGCAATCCATTTCACTTGGAGCCACACCCAAACCTCCAATTCAACCTAACACAAAAGACAAAAATAAACCCAATAATCTCTAATAATCTCATCCCCACCTACCTTAGGTGTCTACATGCTGCAAACCTTTCTGTCTATGTTGCCAGAGATTCCTACATGCATAAACTCCTCCTTCAAAGGACTGGGGCCTGACTGCCTCCTCTAATTTAGGATTGATCTTACAGCTGCCTGCATTCTGCCCATTTCTGGTCATATGCTACACCCTTAGCTCTCTTACTGAGCCCAGATGTTCCCAGCCTAGCTCAGTAAACCACCTGGTCGCTGCTGCAGCTTGCACAGCTGAACTGCTTCCTCTAAAGTAGCTGGTTTAAACTCAGCTGTCCCCATCAGAATGCGGCTCTAGCCTGCTATTCTCTCCTCTTAAAGTAACAGGGGCCTTTTTCCCCAGTTACACCTCACTTATGACTTCTACTTTTACTCCAGCCTAGCAAGTTAGGGGTGTTGAGCTAGTAACCTTAGCAAGAGGCCTGTACATTAACACTGTGCCCGCAAATTATTGGTTCTATATACCTCTTATAAATTTGGAGCTTATGTATAAAACCAATAGTTCTGGTCTAATCAGATTAGGTTCACATGAGTTCATCGAGATCAAATTGCTGTGTTTGTAATATCGTGGAGGTTTGCCCTGACATATTAGCTCAGCAAGGTAGTGTCTAGTGATCTTAAAACTGCCTATCATTTGAATCAGCCTATTGAAGCAGAAAAGTAAAAACAATAACAGCATGTGCCCTGACATCAGTCCAGTTTACCTCATTTGCCGAATGATATACATTGATGCATAACTTCACCCATCCATTTCTCACTTGTGTTCATACTCTGTTTTTTTGTTGTATATAATTCACTGTGAAAATAGGAAGCAAAGTTAATGAAAATAATGGATTTTTAGAATTTTGGAAAATCTTACTACTTATGTAGATATCTAAATATGGATTAGGAACAAAGGGTGTGAGTATGGGTGAACACTGCATGTTCTGTCATATGTTCCACATTAAAAGTACTGAGATACAATTATAATGAATGTGGATAATGCAAAGGCCTTTCTCCTTCACTCTTCTTCCCTAAAAACTAAAACTTTGCCTGGTGAAGGATAAGAGTTGTATAATAACTTTTCATAGATGTGACTTTCCCCAAAGTAGGGCAGATCTGTTTCATTAAAAATATGCCTTGAAATGGAGAAGCAGAGACCTTACACTGAGGCGTGCAGAGATGGGGAAGCAGCCAGCCCTGGGCTTCCTGCTCCCTCATCTCAAGGCACACTGTGCCCCAGTCAGCTCTTTTGTGGCTGAATGGGACACAGGATGTCTCAGCATGGGGGCTTTGCAGCATGGGTACTATGCTATGCTGTGCTGCTCCCTAGCGGGCTGGGTCACAGAGTGCCTCGGCACAAGGGTCGCTTTCCAGTTAGCCCCACACTGAGGCACCCTGTACACGGAGCAGTGGGACAGTGCCCTGCTGTAAAGTGCATGGGCAACACCGTGCACTGTGGCACAAAGTAGCATCACAAATTTGTGCTGCTGCAAATGTCCATACCTGCTTACATGAATGCGGCCTTGGACGCTCATCGTTTCTACCAGGAGAGCTGTGATTCTCCTGATAGAAACATAATGCTTGTGTGTGGCCAGTAACTTCTGCCATTAGGGTTTCCATATACACAGAACAATCATATATTTTCAGACCAAAGAATAAGGGAAACAATTCAACCGAATGATCTTTATGAGAGAACATCTGATCTATTTACAGCATCATTTCTACCTCATAAAATGGCAGCAACCTGTGTATACAATCTCAGAATTTTTACATCTTAGAGATGTAAAGTTGCAGCTCACTGAAAATATCAATTACATACCATCATAACCATTTATTGGACTTCATTTAGTAGAGCCTTTTGTGGTGGAATAGATACAACACTATGCCATAAGGCCAGATAAAACACCTTTCAAGCTAACTAGAAAGACTCTTTTTAACTTCAGTTTGCTGTCATCCCATAATATATATATATATATATATATATATATATAGGACTTTTATGCATTTATGTAACAATGAATGTCAAAGTACCAAAGGAATAATGAGTT
Organism: Caiman crocodilus; assembly: GCA_030014935.1. Lineage (NCBI taxonomy): Eukaryota > Metazoa > Chordata > Crocodylia > Alligatoridae > Caiman > Caiman crocodilus. The sequence goes on from JAGPOW010003316.1 coordinate 16,809,544, forward strand.
GCTTCTGGGTTAATTTAGTATTTTGAGGTTCTTTGTATTCAGGTTAGCATCTGCTACTACTGCACAAAACTGCATGTGACATTTCTTTAAAGTGGCTACTCATCTTCCTTATATACTACAGATTATCTTTCCTTATGTATTGGAATGGATACAAACACTATATAGTCCACATTTCTGCCTGCATCTATTTAATAATTTAATAGGAAGAGTAAAAATATTTTAGAGCAATAATAGATTTTTTATTTAAAATTAGTTAATAATGCTAGTTAATACACTGTATAGCTATATATCATTGTTATGGAATCGCAGTAATAGTAATAACACGTTTGATATAAGATATATTATAGAAATATAATAGTTAATAATAATGCACTGTATTTGGGTGGTAGATTATCATGTTTAATGACAGTATATAAACTAAGTGGCATATAGTGCCATAGTATCAGTGAGGTACTTGCCTTGAGAGCAGACCAATCAGTCAATATCCATATTGCTACATCATATTGATCATTCATTTGATTTAAAAGGAAGATTACTAAGAATTTAGCAAAAAAAAAAAGAGACAAATGAGTTACTTATCTAAGTTGAGATGCATTTACAGTGAAAAAAGAAGGAAGTAAGGGAACTTCCTTATACAGATATGTGTAAAATCAGACTGTTCTGATTGTATAATTTATGCTTATTTCCAAAATGAAAGCATTTAAAACACAAAATTTTAACTATTTTGCAAATGTTGTCAAAGTATATGAAGTCAGTTTAATCACATAGGCCAAAGATCCATCTAGCCCAAAATTTCATCTAGCCCAGTATCCTGCCTCTAAAGGCGTGTGTAGATGACGTGGGTGTTAATGTAGAGTGCCTGAAAATTTTAAAGAGGCTTTTTTTTGGTGCAATGCAATTTTTGTTTGCATGACACGGCATTTGTATTTGCACAAATGGTGTTTTCAAGCAAATTAAACTGTGTAATTCCATCCAGATTTCAGTAGGCGGAGTCAAATACCAATTCACCCCCTCTAATGTCTTTCCTAATGTATTACAGCAGGAGGTGCATGTAAACCATCTGGGCTCCCTAGTCCCCACCCCTGGATTCTCACTGGGCAGTCCTGACTCTCACTGGGAGTCTCCCCTGGGCATGGTCATGGTCACCCTAAAATCATTGTCACTTGCACTCACCTATATTTGGTTGGTCTTGTCTTTCCATCAGTAAATTCTCCCAAAGGCCCCATCTCAATCCCAAAGACAAGCCTCTTGAATCCTCCCCTCCTGTTCCTTTCCCTTCCCATTGTACCATGTTACAAATATATATGTTTTGTCTTTCATTTACTATAGTTGTTATGATAACTGCTATGATATCATAACATATTCAGGGTTTAGAGTAGCTGGTAGGTGGGTGGTCATGCACCTATGTTTGTTGGTCACGCAGTTGATTGATGATTGCTGCCAATTTTGGTGGTAGAAAGCTCTTCTGGCTTTTTTTTCCCCCTGCTTTTTTTTGGACTACATTTTCCAGCATTCCTGAGCTCATTGATCTTCATATAGTTTTTTGGAGTGTGTTGTGAATTGTTTTATAAATGTTTCTGGAATGTTTTTGAAAATGTGGGTGTTTGTCTTGGCCCTCACCAAGCCTCTTTCAGATGTGGGTAATGGTGTGTAATGCCCTCTTCCCCCAAACCACTCACAGTCTGGAAACAGAAATCCCCTAGCCCAGTCCAGATTTTCTCCCCTTCTCCTAACCATCCTTCCTTCCCCCATCTGCAACCTCTGCAGACAGACACAGATTTAAAGTGTAAATGAATTTATTTTAACATAACCGAGAGAAAGAACAAAGCACTCCTGGGTGTCATTGTCAGCAATATATCCTGCCAGACAATCATGCACAAGGGCCACCTGATCAGCCTTTCCTTAAGGATATCTCCTCAGTCCCTGTGCTGCTGCCCAGCTATATCTCTGTTGTCTGACCACTGCTTGTTGCTCTTCTTTTTCCCATGACTTCTTGAAAACCTCTCCGCGGCTCTCACAGATATTGTGCAGCATGCAGGCTGCCACTACAAAGGCCATGATATTTTTTTGCTTCATCTCTAGTTGGCAGGTAAGTACCCTCCATTGTCCTTTCAGCCAAACATTCCATGGCCATCCTGCAACTGCTCAAATGGTAGTTAAAAACCAGCTTCTGTGGGTCAGTGATATTCCCTCCATAAGGCTTCATGAGCCAGGGCTTTAGGGGATAGGCAGCATCCACTAATATAACCAGGGGAATGGTGACACTATGGATCACTGTCTCCTCCATGCCAGGAGCATAGTGTCCTTCCTCCACAAGGCCAGGCAGAGGGGCGTTTCTGAACATGCACGCATCATGCATCCAGTATAAATGTTCATGAACCAGCTCTGGTGGTACACCACAACTTGCAGGCTCATGGAGGCATATCCTTTCCTGTTTGTGAAAGGCCTTCCTCTTCCACAGGGCACAGTACTGGGATGTGAGTGCTGTTTAAAGCTCCCATGGAGTTTGGAAACTCCTTCTCATTAAAGCCATGTATGACTTGCTGTGGATTCACCAGGAGGATAATTTTGTTTGCAGCAATCTCCTTAAGCAGCTGGCATACCTCATGAGTTGCCAGCCCAAGCATGCAGGCAGGCACACTGAACTAGTTTGCAAAGTAACAGAGGCTGGACAGAATGGCCAGTTTCATGATGGCCATTGTAACCCTCTTGTCTTGTGGGATGGCCCAACCCATGTTTGTGTCCTGCCTTGTGATTTGGGGCTCCAGCATCAAGACAATATGATAGAATGTCTCCCTTTTCATTCAGAACATCTCTAACCACTGCTGGTTGTTCCAAGTCATCAGCACAATTTGCTCCCACTAGCTTAAGCTGTTCTCATGGGCCCACACAATGCAGATTCTGGTCCTTCTCAGGTTTCTCCACAAAGCCTGCTCAAATTCCACTCCTTTGCTTTCCTCTTTGTATTCCAAGTCCTCTGGGTACCTGTATATTCTTCTTCTTGTTGTCATTAATGCTGTTAAACCAGGAACACAACTTGCCAGTGAACACTGTAGCATAGTTCCTACCCTACTCAAGCATTCCAGCAGTAATCCCCAGGTAAATAGCATTTGCAGAAGCAGTACTACTTCCTCCTCCTCCTGCTTACCCATGTCCTCCATATTGTTCATGTCAGAGAACCCTTCACTGTGTTGTTCTCCATTTTCATGTATTTCATCCTCATTCTCTATTTTGCCCCTCTCCATCAGAAGCGGCTTCTCACCTATCTGCACCGAGGTGGGGGAGTCTGGGACTGTAGGGTGTTGCAGGGTCTACAGCTACTTTTTCAACACTTCACCCCAGCACCCAGGGACATTGGGGCTTTTGCACATCCTTTCATCCTAAGCTTCATAGCCACTGATGTTCTGATGTAGCCAAGCTTGTAAACAAAATATGTTTTGCCTACTCCTCTCCTGGTAATGTAGACTATTTGAAACTTACAGGTAATGACTTCACAGTCTTTGAAATTTTCCCAGACCATCATGCAAGCACAGCCTGAGTATAAAGTCACCCCACCCCCCAATTTGCCAGCCCCTTTTCAAAAATTGCTTGTGCTGTTGACTGTGAACTGCTTTGCCATGTCTCAGAAAGACAAGGCCAGCAGTATGGAGCCGACAGCCCAGTGGACTGATACTTCCAATGCTCATGGACCCAGCTGGACTCAGGAAGAACTGGAGGACTTAATTTACATTTGGTCAAAGCAAAGGAGCATAGACAAGCTGGAAAATAGGAGGAATAAGTCTGTTTGTTGAGTTCACTAAAGGCATGCAGGCACAAGGGAATAATCATGATTGGACCCAGGTCTGGTGCTAGATCAGTTCTGAGATTAGCGTTTTACAGAGCCAAAGTTGTGAACTCTCATTCTGGGGCAGGTCACACAATTGCCCTCTTCTATGACAAGCTGGCCATCATTCCCTCCAGGCATTTGCATGACAACCCAGATATGGAGACTTTCAGCACCAGGGTTGGGCAGGAGGAAGAGGAGGAGGAAAAAGCAGCCCCTCCTGAGGGTGAAACCATGAGCATGTCTCAGTTGTATAGAGACCGCTCCCTGATCCCCGATGAATGGTAGAAAAAAACATTGGTCAACATACACTAAGTGCTACTTAGCCATGCTAGTCTGTGGAATGGAGCTAATGAAGCAGAGGAGGTGGAAGGTCAGAAAACCCATGTGGCCAATGCATCATCTACTGTTACCAAGACCCAAGAACATGCTAGACCTGGTAAGTATCTTGTAATGTGCCTCTTGCCACTGCCAGGCAATGCTGTTCCCCTCGGGGACAAGTGTTGTGACTCGGATGAGTCCTTCTCTGCCCCCACTAGACTGTTGTCCCTCACCTACCCCAAACCTCCCTTGTTAATACAGTGAATGTGCACCCTGACCTCCCCCAATTGCCTCTGTGCCTCTTGCCTTTGTGCAAGACAGAGAATTATAGCTGAGCCTGTTCTCCCTAACTCACTGCGGTCACTGGAGGGCTGTATGACTATCAGCAGGGCCAGGAGGGCACAGCTGCATGTCAGGGAGACAGGATCATGGTGGGGTGAAGGCAAAGCAGCACAAGTAACTATAATAGTGTGTTGCAAACAATAAAACCTCATGGTTTCTTGGCTTCCTGTGCCTACCTCTATATCCACCCTTACACTGCTTGGTTGCAAAAGTGGATTTTGTTCATTGTTTGGTTCCATTTCTCAGTTCATTTTTCCTGCCACTTGCTGCATGGTGCTGCAGGGGAGGGGTTGTCAATCTCTCTTGCACAGGTACACAGTGGGGTGCCACAGGTAAAAAGGTGACTGCCCCCAGCATTTTGCAAAGGCAATGCCCCCTCTGCAAAGTCACTTTTGAGGCTATACGTTAGTTGGGAAAAGGGAAGTAGTGTGTTACCCCTCACCTCCATCCCAAGCAGCCTGGCTTGCTTTTTTGCAAGCCACCAGCCACTTTGCAAAGTCATCTACAAGGGGTCATGCCTTCCCAGGCACTTTGACTCACCCTTCACAATCCTTCCTTGTATTTTCCCTAGACAGAAACTTTAAAAATGTGCTTTTTCAATATTCTTGTCCTGCTCTTTTCCAGACAGGTCCCAAGCACTGTTTCCTTTGTTTTGGAACACCGAAGTGAGGCTGTGGGTGCAGGGGCAGCATAAGGTTTAAGACCTGTTTTGCTTGCACACAAACCCAGGGATTTGCAAATATTTCCACCTTCTTTTCACACTCTTCCAACCTGGAACTAGATAGTCTGAGGTGTTTTTCCACACCAAAATGAGGCTGCTGGTGGGGGGTGGGTGGCCCTGCTCAAGCATTATACACTGGGGGGAGCAGAGGTCAGGGTGCGCATTCACTGTATCAGCGAGGGAGGTTTGAGGCAGGTGACGGATGACCGTACAGCAGAGGCAGAGAAGGACTCATCCCAGTCACAACACTTGCCTCCGGGGGGGCACAGCAATGCAAATCCAGGATTTGAGAAGATTGCATGCTGATCAAGTGGGGTGCAGTGAAGCTCAAGTGCTATTTGATGCCTGCGCCTCTGTGATGTGTGACTTGAAAGAGGATATGGTGATGTGTTACACCTCATCTTTGGTAAGTGACACTTGACACTTGTCTGTGCCCTGAGGGTGGCAGGGTCATCCCTAGGCAGGGTGCAAATACAAGTGACCACCCTTGGCACAGCACTTTGGAGGCCTTGCAGAGATGGGTGGAGTGCATGGGATGGCTCCCCAGTGCTGTTGCCAGCTCTGTATCCAGACACTCACCAACTCCCTTCCCCTGCGGCATGTGGGATTGGCTCTGCACCGAGTGGGGCTAATTTTCCCAAGGCCCTGCACCAGTGGTGTACCATGGGTTTCCAGGGCCTGGGTGACAAGCCTTGGGTGCTGCTACCCTTGCTCCTGCTTATGCCCTGGACAAGCCACCTTCTGTGGTGGTTTCAATGGCAGGAGGGGAAAAGGGTGGTGAGCAGTGCAGTGGTGGCACCCCTTCGCACCTGCCAATGTTGCCTTCTTTGTATCTGTGCTGAGGTGGCTGTGCTGTCCATCGCCATTGGTACACTACTGCCCTGATAATGTCATTTTAGTGGGGGTGGAGGAAGCATTGTTTAGTTGCTTAGTTCAAATTTACTGTAAACAGGGCTGGTGGAATTTTATGGGCATGAAGGAAGGTTGCATTAGGTGCATAAGAGGCACCAATACAAATTTTGATGCTGTTCCTATCCTCCCTCTCTCCACTTTTTAGATCCCCTTCCACTGCTAGCCACAGGCTGATTGATCCCTGTTGGTGTGACAAGAGGCAGAAAGACAAAGGAAGAAAGAGATGATGAAGAGGATGACAACATTTTCTTCAAGATTCTCTCAATAACCGAACTATTATACATTATGATTATAGGGTGTCACTCCACCCTAGTTACTCCACTGCTCACTTGTCTTTTTTTCAGGTTGAAGAGTCCCAGCCTCTCTAGTCACTCCTCATATGGAAGTCATTCCATTCCCCATTCATCTCTGTTGCTGTTCTCTATACCTTGTCAAGTTCTATTTTGAGATAAGAGTTACCAGAACTTCACACAGTATCAAGGTAGGTGTTCACCACATCGTTATATAATGGTATGATTATCTTTTCCATTTTTGATTTCAGTTATTTTAGTAATGATTGCTAATCATGCCAGTGGTTTGACATCACCAAACACTGAGCTGTTTCTTTAGAGAACCTTCCACATTAATTCCAAGATCTCTTTCCTGAATGCTAACAGTTAATTCAAACCTATCACTTTATTCTTAGAGTCTGTATACCTAGAAGTAATTTATCCACATGTGCATTACTTTGCACTTGTCAGTGTTAACTCACAGACATGAAAAAATACCTTATTAATAAGTGATGGTTTTTGACACAGTTTAGCTTTTCAGGTTGTTTTTTTTTTATCTGAGGTATAATGCATACTTTATTCAAGGTGGTACAGATCAGACATTTGTATTTCAATTTTAACAACAGACAATTAACTTGTTTTTCCACAGATTTTTTTTTTTTAGAAAACAAATAAACTCATTCATCCTAGGCTTTATTCACATCCTATTAATATTAATATAAGCCTTTTAGTACCATTTTCTATTGACTTTTAGACCAGTACTACTTAATGTAAATATACAAATTCAGTTACTCAAAAGCTATGTTCTGAATAAGTTTTGTCACCCAATTTAAAATATATGAACACCCTCACATTTTTAGATATGCAAATACAACAAGGGGATTAAATTATATATATATAAGAGCCAAGCAATATCTTAAAAGTTGATCTCAGTCCTCAAGTTTGTCTGAACTCTGGTCAAAGTAGGATTCAAAAAGGGAAAATTGGCTTTAAACAAATATTGTATTTCTCCAATTTGCTTGGCTTGTTTGGTCTCTGGAATTATTTACAATGCCTTTTGGGGGAGCAGATTGGTGCAAAGGTACTGAATGAAGAGCTAGGATGAATCAGAACAAATCAGCCCTTGGTTCTGCATTGCATTTTAAATAACTTATATAACTAGAATTCATTTTCCAAGTTATTGCGTAAGTCATATGTCAGAGGACATTTCCTTTAGTTGCACACTATTATAATAGGGTTCTTGTTTAAATACAAGATTTTATCTTGGAGGTAATCCAGGTTATCTCTTTTCTCAGACTCTACAAACAGAAATCAGGTGTATAGAAGTTTACTTCCAAATCATAATGTATAGAATTTCCATGCTAACAACTCTTATAACTAACTGTTTAAAAAAGCATAGTAGGTTGTAGAAGTAATTGCAATACAACTGTTTTATAGGATATGGAAACCAGAGGAAATATATTCTCCTCTGTTGTGTGTTGTGGTGCAGAAGACAAGCTTGCTAAGGTGTTGTGTAGATGTCAACAACCTCCATTTTACTCTAGAATCTGTGGAATAGTTCTCAAACTGTGGCATAGAGCACCGGAAGGGTTTTGGCTGATCAGTTTATTCTTTTACTTGGTAAATCCAATTTAAGGTGATTGTCATATACTTTAATGCTTCCCTAATTTATTTGTGTATATGAGTAATAGTTTCCATTCTGATGTTATGTGAGGACAGAATGGATTTAGTTCATGGCCATTGAATAAGAATGATGCTGTTACAGATTTCCTTTGTAACATTTTGAATCTGTGGAATGTTATGCCGACATAAAGTTAGATCTGTTTCAGAGCAGTCACAGTTTAAGACTTAGTGCCATCTCAGATCTGCACAGCAATAACATGCCACCAGAAGGCTGGTAAGCATGGTGTGGGTGGAGGCCAGGATATTGCTCCTTTGGGGTTGGGGTGTGTGTCATATAGTTTGGAGGTAGAGCAGAGGGAGGTGAAGGGAGAAGGGAAACTCAGTAAGGAGACTTTTTTTCTCTGCTTTCATAGATTCATAGAGTGTAGAGTCAGAAGGGACCTCAATGAATCATCGTGTCTGACCCCCTGCCCCTGGCAGGAAAGAGGACCGAGATCAGATGACCCCATCCAGGTGACTATCTAGCCTCCTCTTGAAGACCTCCAAGCTAGGTGATAGCATCACCTCTCTTGGAAGCCCATTCCAGATCCTGGCCACCCTTACTGTGAAGGTGGCCACAAGATCTCCCCTCAGCTGTCTCTTGTGAAGGCTGAAGAGATTCAGCTCTCTCAACCCCCACCCTGTAGGGTCTATCACAAAGGCCACTAATCATGCAAGTGGCCCCCATCTGGACCTTCTTGAGATTCCCCATTTCCCTCTTGAAGTGCAGTGCCCAAAACTGGAAACTGTACTCCAACTGCAGTCTGACCAGTGCCGCATAGAGGGGGAGCATCACCTCCTTTGTTCTATTAGTCATGCATATGCTAATACACAAGGTGTGATTGGCCTCATTGATGGCCTCATTGCAATGCCAGCTCATGTTCATCTTGGAGTCAATTATGACTCCAAGATCCCTCTCTGCCTCCAAGCTGCCGAGAAGGACACTCCCCAACATATAGGTGTGCTGAGGGTAACTTCCCAGGTGGAGTACCTTACATTTAGCTTTATTTTTATAGTCAATTTAGTGCTGATTAAATGTTTCCTAGAGAATTAAGTCCTGAATTTATTCACACAATATTGCATAGCCAAAAACAGGGCAAACCGCCACCTACATGCCTCAGCTGCATTCTGGAGGGTTTGAAATATCTCCATGTCATTGTCCCATCCTTGAGATATTGTTCATATGGTAACAGGGCCCAAACAGGCAAGAAATATCGTTGTCTACCTCCTATTCTAATCTGTCAAGAGAGCTGAGTTCTGGCCCTAGCTCTGCTACTAGCTTATTGTGCGATGAGAGAAAGGCTCTCTGCTTGTTTCCCAATGTGAGAGATTATTTTGGAGCTTCTTTTGCAAAATGTTTTGAAATACATGGATGACAAGTTCCCCACAAGAGCTAAGCATGATTTTGGTAGGTGCTTGCTGTCTGCCTGCGCTATTCTTGCTGTCTGTTTGTGCAGTAGCTGACCATGCCTTCCCAACAGCTGCTTTTCTCTCCCCATCTAGCTCCAGTAAACTGGATGAACTTAAATTCCCTTAACAAGGTGCTACTTAAGGCACCTCTCAATAGATTCAGGGCACTCCTTGATAGGGTTGAGGCACCCCTTGGTAAATGCCAGCTCTTAGTTTTCACTGATTTTTTTATAATACAGAAACATATAACATGTTCATCAATTATTTGGATTTGGGTATTAAAAAGTGTACTGGCAAAGTTTGCAGCTGACACCAAATTATGGGGGAGTGTGATCATACTAGAGGACAGATTGGCAATACAGGCTGACCTGGATAGGTTTGCAAGGTGGGCAGAGCATAACCTGATGCTGTTTAACATGGAGAAAGGTAAAGCGCTCCATCTCGGGAAAAATAATCTGCAACATACTTGCAGGCTCAACAGAGCACCACAACTGAAAGAGATGTGGGAGTTGTGTAGACCACAGAGTGAAAGTGAGCCACCAATGCGATGCTGTAGATGGTAGAGCAAACCAACACTGGCATGAATCTATGATTGCATCTCAAGAAAGACTAATGATATCATCCTCCTGCTCTACTTGGGCTTGGTGAGATCACAACTGAAGCATTGCATCCAGTTCTGGGCGCCACACTTTGCGAAGATTGTGAAGAAGCTTGATTGAGTTCAAAGGAGGGCCCCACCCATGATTAGAGATCTGAAGAATAGGTCATATGAGGAGAGGGTGAAAGATATGGGACTGTTCACCCTGAAGGCGAGAAAACTTAGAGGGAACTTGGTGACAGCTAATAAGTATATTAGGGGCATACATCAGGGCCTGGAGGAGGATCTGTTCACCAAGGCTCCCTAAGGGAAGACAAGAAACACTGGGCACAAACTGGTTGAAGATTGCTTCAGCTTGGACATAAGGAAAAACTTATTTACAACTCAACTGCTGAGGGCCTGGAACAGACTCACCTCAGTAGTGATAGTCGCCTACCCTGGCATTCTTCAAAAATCAAATCCATGCCCATTTTGCTGGGATCATCTGATACCAGCAGCCTTTCCTGCCCAAGTACAGGGGGGCTGTACCTGGTGATCTTGTAAAATCCCTTCCAGCTCCTAACAACTATGAATCTATACAAGATCAATTCTTCGGTTTCAAAGAACTCAGAAAAACTCAGCAGGGTAGAATGCTTTTGCACTATGGATTCTTATTTGCAATTTTTGGGATTATCTTATGAATCATGGTTCTACTCACAGCACAGAGATGCTGCGTGAGTTTTATTGAGACCAGAAAGCGCTGGAAAAACATTCTTTCCTGGGGCCATTTACTCTTCCTGAGCTGCAGCACCTCCATGCTGAGAGTAAGGCTACAGGGGTTTAAGCCCCACCAGCTCTGCTGAACTTGGAGCCACTTGACCAAGGAAAGCATGCATCACTCAGCTCCATGGGGGTCTCTCTGCTACTAAGCTGCTCAGAGTGATTGTTCTCATTATGGAAGGTGGGGGGAAGAGGCAGATAGATCACTAGTGTGGGAAGGGAAAGAGTGGCTGGAAATTGTGCATCTTGGAATGCTGGAGGAATGAAAGTAATTAAGTCATCCTGATGATTCAACAATATCCTGGAACAGCATGGGGAAAAATTTCAAAGACAAACCTTGTTTTGAGTGGCTTATCTTCAGAATAGCATTGGCTTAGAATAATTTCAACTTCCCTTGCTTAGGCCAATGATTCTCAACCAGGGTGTTGCCATGCAAAGTTTACACTGATAGGTATGCAAACGTAATTCACAAGATAAACCAGATATTTCTAATAGGAATTGGTAGTGTTAAAAAACATTCTGACCAGTTGTGGTCTTTTGGAGTTCTTGGCAACAGAAAAAAAAATGTTTGTTATTTTTCTGTAGCCAAAAAAAAAAAAGAGTGAAAACTAGGAGATGGCATTTTGCAAGGGGCCTCTTGAGTCTGAAAAGGTTGAAACTCCAGGACCTCCAGGGCATCTGTCCCTAACAACAATCCCTTTGGGCTTCTGACCCTCTCCTGGCCATTAGGTATGCCTACACACTCCTTTGGACTTCAAGGTCACTCTCATCCTTTGCCTGTCTGAGCTCAGGGAATGCCCCTACAGTCCTTTGGGCTGAAGATGCCGATCTCCAGTTTGCAGTCTTGCACCAGTCTCCACCCCCTACACAGTGGCTGTGCCTCACCATGTACTCTCTGCAGCTTCTAAACCTCCCATCACAGCTGTTCCTGGTCCTCTAGTCTTAAAAGGTAATAGCAAATAAAATATAATGTAAATGACTGAACTGCAGTGCAAGTGGTTTTGCTGAGCTTCCATCACCCCTGCAACTCTTTGGTCACCTGACCCACTACTTCCCTGTTTGCTCTGTCTTGCTCTGTAGCTCAGACCTTTGGGTGCTGAGTTTGGCCTGAGAAAGTGGTGAATACAAGACTAGGATATGGGCCTTGGGAACCAGTCTGAGAATGGGGAACATGTGATTATAGGAGTTGCTGTGTGGCTCAGGCCCTTGGGAGCTTAGTTTTTCAATGGAAGGGTGATGAATTCATGTCTAGAGTATGGGCCCTGGAAATTGGCCTGGTAGTTGGGGCAGTATTACTTTTTATGGGCTCAACAATTCAATGGTCATACGGGTGGGAAACTAGCTGCAGGTTTGGACCCACAGAGTACTAATAGATGGGATTCAAACCGCCGCGTTTGCATCGACGGTTAGGCGCAGCAGCGGCGAGCGGCAAGCGGAGCAGCTGAGGGGGCAGCAGCAGCTGATTTCCCCGAAGGTAAGTGGGGCTGCGGGGCCGGTGCAGCTG
>JAGPOW010003316.1:16821964-16833337 GCA_030014935.1 Caiman crocodilus
CTAGGGCCTGGAACCAGCTTCCAGGTGAAGTGGTACAGGCTCCTAGCCTGGGGATTTTTAAGAGGAAGTTAAATGAGCACCTTGCTGGGGTCATCTGACTCCGGTGCTCTTTCCTGCCAAGGCGGGGGGTCGGACTAGATGACCTGCCCAGGTCCCTTCCGACTCTAGATACTATGATACTATGATACTAAGGATCTATGTTGACCTGGTGGAAGGTAGCCAGTGGGGTCCCCAGGGTTCAGTACTTGGACTGGTGCTTTTCAACATCTTTATCAGTGATCTGGAAGTGGGGTTGAAAAGTGCACTTGGAAAGTTAGCTGAAGACACCAAGCTGTGGAGAAGTGCTGCCATGCATCAGTGTAGGCTGACAATCCAGGTGGACCTAGACAGATTAGTTAGGTGTGTGGACCAGAACCAGATTCAACACCAAGAAGTAAAGTGCTCCATCTGGGTAGGAAAAATCAGCAATAAGCTTACACCACATCTGGAAGGGACCTGGGGGTTATAATTGACCATAAAATGAACATGAGCCACCAGTGTGATGCCATAGTTAGCAGAGCAAACAATATATTGGCATGCATCAATTGATGCATCTCAAGCAAAACTAAGGAAGTTTTTCTCCTGCTCTACTCAGCATTGTTGAAGGTGCATCTGCAGTACTGTGTCCATTTCTGGGCACCACACTTCAAGAAAGATGTGGAGAAGCTCGAGAGTCCAGAGAAGAGCTACTCATATGAGGAAATGCTGATAGATATGTGACTGTTTAGCCTAGAAAAGAGAAGACTTCAGAGGAGTTTCATGGCAGCTTACCAATATATCAAGGGTGAACAAGGGGCTAGGCGAACAAGTATTCACCAAAGCTTCTCAGGGGAAAACCAGGAGCAATGGTCATAAATTCCTATGTGATAGCCAGATCCAGAGGGATTAATAAGCAATAATATGTGTTTCTTGGAGGCATTTGGTACTTTGCCTAAATAGGTAATATCAGTTAATATAAGCTTGTAAATTTGTAAACTGCAAAAGTAACTTGTCTGTCAAAAGTTTAACCAAACTGATAAATTAACTGTTCATGTAACTGACTGGGCCCGAGAGGCAAAGCTGTAGCTGTGAGATTAGCTGGCCTAACGGTTTTTTGCTCAGGGTTCAGCCTGAGCGACAGAACCTGGATCTAACTGCTAGGCACACCCAAGTACATTCCAGGAAAGCATATCCCAAGAAAGCATATTCAACTGAAGCCTAAAGGGGGTTGGGATTTAGGTGGAGTGATGTCAATTTCAAACCTAAATGTGCTGTATCATAATTTGCTTATTGGATAAACCTGAGTCTGGGTAGTAACCTTTTACGATAAATTTAACACCATTCAGTCCCATAGGATAATAGCTATAGGGCAAGATTGTGAGTGGCCCTGAGGCCAACAGATTAGCATAAGACTAGGTATAAAAAACAAATGCATCAGGTGACCAGCAGGAAGGAGGGAACATAACAGTCATTTCTGTCCCACGCCCAGACCCCAGACTCCCGGTGTGAGTTAGGATCAGATCCTGAGCAAGGGACCTTCCCCGGTTATCCCTCTGACAGCGGTGATCATCAGGGACACCTGACTTTGCTGGAATCACTTGGCGCACACCTGGCATTGAGGGACTATCGATAAGTTGCCAACCTATGTCTGTCTATTTGTTGTTTTGAACAGCCCAGTGTGGCTAATACTCTCACAGTGCCCAGTTGGCCTGTGACAGATTGATCTATTTATCTGTTATTATTATCTGTTGTTATTATTTTACTATTAGCTCTTTCATACTGCCTTATCTGCTTATCGCATTTATCTTTCTGTTAACTGTTGTGTGTGTGTAAGCTATAATAAATTTGCCTTTATTCCACTCCCAACTTTTGCCTCCTGGATCTGAAACTGAATCAAACAGCCCAGTTGACCTGTGATAAAATTGATACGCTCACAGCACCCAGCTGGCTTGTGACACTCCTAGAAGAAGTTTTCAGATTAGATATAAGTTAAAGTTCATGGTTCATGTGACCAGACTCTAGAATAGACTCCCAGCAGGTGTGATGCTTCAAAAGGAGATCTTGAAAAGGAGACTGGATACACATCTTGCTGGTGTTATTTGACTCCAGCAGTCTTTCCCACCTAAAGTAGGGGAGCTAGAACTGATGATCTCATGAGGTCCCTTCCAGCTCTAAACTTCTGTGAATCTGTGAATTGTGGCTTGACGTCTTGCAGCTTCTGTGTTGCAGGCTGTGGTTGAACTTTCTGTGATGGAACTTTCCTGTGTGGGCAGCTTTTTTTTCTCAGAGCCTCTTAACTCCTAGCAGTTGTTACAGAGTCCTGGGACCATCCTATTGCTCCTGAGTCCTCTGCTGCTAGGTAATGAGGTAGGGACTCCATTACACATGCCCCCTTCATAATCCTTACATTATACTGCAGGGATACAGGCTGACCCTGAATAGTCTTGGGCAGCCAGTCAAGACTGCCTGTGCACTGCTGCTATCTGTCTTTAGGTAGACTGAGGACATTGCAGGAGGGACATTGAAAACCTGGAAAGAGTTCAAAGAACCATACAAATGATTATGGACTGTTAAACCTGCCTTACAAAGAAAAAATCAAGAAACTCAATCTGTTTAGCTGATCAGAAAGAGGGTTAAGGGATAATTTGATCAAAGTCAATAACTGTTAAAATTCTGTTCTGGGAAAAAAGATATTTGATATTTGGGACTTTACTTTTTTTCGGAAAAATGTATACTCAAATACTAAACAAAATTATACTCAAAAGAAAATGAACACATGCAACAATGGCAGATTCTCCACACTTCTAGATAACTTTCTATTACTGGAAGCTTTTAAATCAAGATACTTTACTTTTTTCATAAGAGATGCTCCAATTAAAACCATAGTAGTCCCAGTGGCCTACACCAGTGATGAAACTATATGATCACAGTGATTCCTCCTGGATGTATAACCTATTAGCTTAAAGTAAATGCATCTCCTCATGGCAAGAGCTTGAGTCAAGTTAGAAACAAAGTACATATTTTTTCTTACTCATACAAAATTAATTACATTTATAATATCTTTTAATTCAAAACTTTGTTTTATAAATAGGTATATAATTAAGCCTACATTTGGGATTAATTTGATGTTAAATCTGTGGTATGTCTGACAATATATAGTACTGTGATTTTGTTGTGTTTTTATATAAAGCTAATCATTATAAATCAAGTTAATACCTGTCATATTCACTGAGACATTTATAGCTATCATTTAGAACAATTTGTGTTCTTTTTCTTCATTTCCTTATCATTTTACTGAAAAATCAAAGTACACAATAAATCAAAGATTTAAGATGGTTCTACAGTTACTGGCAATGTTAGGCATGATATACAGATAAAATTTCTGGAATTTAGAAACACCGGCCCTTGTGCCGTTTTTTGAAAGGATGTTCTCAGAATATGTAAAGTAACCATATTTTCAAAATATAGCACCAGGTCACTATTGTGGCGCTGCTTCTACAGCTGTGAAATACTTAGATGAAAGATAAAAGCAGTTTACATAAAACTCCACATCCTGCTGATGCCTGCCAGTTTCTGCATCTTTCCCAGAGTGGAAGATATTTTCCAGTGGCTTAGTGTACCGAATGAGTTTATAACAAAATGCTGAAAAATTGTCATTAACATTCACTCTGAGCAAAAGAACAGCTTTGATTATGTCTATCCTCATTTGACTTCTTTCTCCACTTCAAACACTATTCTGAATACTGAATGCTTATTCCAATGGACTGTTTGCCCCTGCTATACACACAAAACCAAATTATGCTTGGCACAACAATATGTCCTGAACACATGTTTTGGAAAGACAGCTTTAATTGATTAAAAGAAAATCTGAGACATTTCAGTTTCTTGACACTAAGGTATCATACAAAGATCTAGACTGTCTGATCTCTTTAACATCAGGCTCTGCCAGCCCTTCTAGCCCATCCTGTTCCACTGTGACCTTTTATAGTTCACTAGCATTTTGTGGGCCTTGAACTCCAAGGACTTGCTCTAAAGCCTACTGAAATCAATTGCAGCCTTTCTGTTGACTACAAGAAACTTCAGAATAGGCTCAGAGAACCCAAGAACTACCAATGTATCTGGCTAAAATTATGGGACAAAAATAAAGGACTCCTTTTTGAGTCCTGCCCTTCCTTATAAATCTGTTTGATTTGGGATACTATCCTGTTTTAAATCTTATTTTCATATAGCTTTGCTACACCTTATTCTTGATCAGGAATTAGATATTAGATGCAGCTTGAACAAAACCAAATTAATCTCTACCTTTGGTTTCTTGAAGCCTTCACATAGAAGCCTGGAATTGGGGATGGAACCTTTTATACTGAAGACATTTTAGAGATACAAAATGTTTAGAGATACAAAATGTTTAGTCCTGATGTCTATCAGGCCCCTTAGTGCTTATCTGGGCTGATCTAGTGCATTGCTCATGGCTTGCCGATCCTAGGTTCTACTCATTCTCTGTTTCCCCACCCCCTAACGAACCTAGTTTAAAGCATTTTAGAGGAAATCAGCCAACCTGTAAGAGAACAGGCTTTTACCTTCAGAAAAGAGATGAAGGCCATCTCATCCCAGGATGCCTCTTTCATGGAAGTGTGGATCATGGTTGTAGAAGCCCAAACCTGCATGATGACACCAACTCCAGAGCCGCAGGTTGACTTCCCTGATGCAGGCATCCTGACGCTGATGGTGACCACTGACTGGAAGGATGGATGAGAAGATCACCTATGCCCCCGAATTCCTAAGCCTGGCTCCCAGAGCCCTGTAGTCACCACTCCTGATGCAGTCTGAACTACTCCTGGCCACATCATTCATGGTCATGTGGATGAGGACCATGGGATAGTAATCAGAAGGCGCCTTTCAGGAGGAAGTCGCCCATCATGATGACCCGGCTTCTCTCCCTCTAGCTATTCAGTTGTCACTCAGCCTGCCTGGTGTTTGTTGCGGACATGTCTTCCCCTGCACGTTCCTTTGCTACATCATCCTCCAGTGCTGCCAGGGCTTCATATTGGATCCTCAGTTGCACTGGGGAAGCATTCACAGCTGAACTCTGTCTATCTCTGGAGGTGACTGTCCTCCAGTTAATTGGACAATACCTGTAACACGTAGAGGGGGCCAAAATATATGTTTGATCCATTTTTTTATCAGACATGGAAATATTTATGTGGCAGAGCACCTGTGTGCCTGCCACTTGAAAGTTTGAATTCAGCAGTGAAGCAGCCAGCAGGTGGGTGGTAGCCTCATCACAGCTAGTACATGACCCCAGGAGGACACTAGAATTGGCTGAGGGTGCAGAGCAGTCTCTATTTTAGCCCAGACCCTCAGAAGGGAAGGCAGCAGTCTGTCAGGGAAGACCAGAGTGACAACACCAGCTGAGCAGCTACTTAGAAACCCCTTGGAGGTAAGGTCAGGAGCTATGAAGGTTGATTGGAGGCTCCTGGTCCTGGGTATGACCTAAAACTGCACCCTTCTAGGGAAGGGTGGCTTGGTAGGACTCCCTGTGATGGGGGAGTCCTCAAGAAATGCCAGGCCAGTTACCTCCCTAGTGAAAGGTGAGGAAAGGTGCCTGAAAACTGCAAACCCTGCATGGGTTACAATACTAGGAGAGAGTGGGACCAGGCAAGCACAGCCTCGGGGCTGCCTGAGCCCCGAGTAGGGGGCTAAGCATGGCTATAGCCACCTGAGCCCCAACAGGTGAGAGACCCCAGTGTAGGGTGCCAGGTACAGCAATAACCACCTGAACCCCACAGGGTGCAAGACCTGAAATGAATGAGGCAGCCCAGGGAGGGGCCAAGAGTGTGAAGTGGCCTGGGAAGGGCCTGAGAGTGTGAAGCAGTCCAGGGAGGGGCTGTGGGATGAGTGGCCTGGGGAAAGGCAAAATTACCAGATAAGAGAATGCAGAATTACTTAAATGAGAGGACACAGAAATACTGGACATGAAAATGCATGCTTATGAGATGTGACATGTAGACTTATTTAGGCACTGGTAAAAGCCTGGTGTGCGCCACCTGACTAGAGGCTGGGTGCTAGACCACATGAGAAGGCCCAATATGTGCCCCAGGTTGCAGGCTGGGGTCTAGGCTAGATATGGAAGGTCCAGTGTGTGCACCAGAAGGGAGGCCAGGTGCTAGGCCTTGAAACATCTGCGAGATATGGGACATGTGTAAGGGGAGGTTGGAGCACGTTTAAGGGGTCCTTGTCATCGGGGCCAGCAATGGGCAGCCTCCTGCCCTTGTAACAACATTTTTATTTGCTTATCATCGAGGTATGGTGGGTAGGGGTTTAGCCCCAAATAGGCGGATGGCTGGCACTGAGACCCGGCCCTGCGAAGCCAGCCTGTTACAATGTACCAAATCAAATTTTTAGAAATAGCATTTACCATGGTCCAAAGTTATATGCAATACACTGGATCAAATAGAATTGCAGAATACAAAAAGGCTTTTATTTGTTAATATTTCAAAAGCATAATGTATAAAAAAAATAAATGTTACTAGAGGTTATTCAGACATATTTAATACAACTTGGGAGGTATATGCTATGAATTCCTAGCAAATCAGAATAGTATGAGATGAATTGCCTCTTCTGTAACTGGTGTTGTTATTTTTACCTATACACAGTAAGTAAACCCTTCTGTCTTCAGAAATAGCTCTTGTGCTGGAGAGAGGTACATAATACAGTTTGGAAAATGTATTCATACTCCTATTTTGCCTAAAATCTTCAACTAAGATTAATGTTGTCTTTTTAAGCAGACTATAATGCACAAAGCATGGTTTCTTAGTGTATTTGCAGTTCATTCTCTGATTAACTAACCACTTTACTATAATTAAGGTAACTCCTTTTAACTTTAAATTCCAAGAACACTCAAACTCAGAACTGTAACAGAATAGTTAATGAACTAAACTTGACACACTAGTAACTGGCTATATTAATGAAAACACAGCATGAAATAAAATCCCATGACCATTTGTTGACCTTCTTGCCTTAGGGTTTCAGTGTCTTGTTACAGAAGATGCTGGTTCTTTAGGAACATTCAGTGTTATCTATGCAAAGTAGAGTATAGTTCATTTACAGTGTAACTCAATAGGAGTGAAGTACTTTGAAATATTGATAAAATTATTTGATGTCAGTGTACTGAGAGCACCAGTGATTAGAACTGAACTTCTTTTCTTCCATCTGAATATAGCTCAGAATGCCATGTTGTACTTGCTGTCTATTTTGCAGTTGTATGAGGGACTTAATGCCAATGATAATGATATAAAATGCAAATATCTATAGAAAAATAAAGGCAGGCATCTATTAAAATTGCTTTTGCAGTACATTTATCCTTGAAATTCAATGAAGAGTTTGAGTTTTACCATTTGGTTGACATATGAATGCTCCATATACCTTTTTATTTTCGCTGTATCTTTGATAGTCACTGAGTACCTTGATAGTACTTTGATACTATCTGAAATCAGAAACCGATGATTGTTATAAGAATTTTTTTTTGTCAACACTGCCTTTCATACTACTTAGCCTTCGAACATATTGTGGTATAATACAAAACTTCTGGAAGTGATATGTCAACCAAATATAGAGCTAATGTATTTTGTTATGTGGTTTCACACAGTATTTAACTGGAAATAAAATTTAACCATGAAAGAAATGTGTGTTTGCCTTACTTATATAGATACCCAGGGACACTGAAGGTTCGTATACTGACGTTGCTACTTATTCTTCAAACAGAAAAAACACTCAGTGAAGTCAGTTGGAGTCAGCTAACATTTTTCAACCTAGGTGTTGAAAGTTATATTTCCTAAATCTTTTTATATTTAAATTAAATTAACCTGATTTTCAGACTTAAGTGTCTGGTTCTAGAGCCCAAGCAAATATTTTTTCATTTACTTTTTGACAGGTTTCATTGACTTTTTCATTGACAGGTTTCAGATGGAATCCTTACATTTCCTCAGAATTTTATTATTATCAATCAAAGTTATTTTTTTGCCCCAAATACAACTAAAGAATTAAAAAGTCACCTTACTATCAAAACCAAAAAAATTGAGTCTACTAATTTATAATATGACCTACATGTAGAAGTAAAAAACTAGCATATTAGTTATTAGCTAGGACATGTTGCAAATTTGGAAATCAGTAGATACAGTTTCAGTCTGCAATCTTTAAATTGTAAGATTGAACTTGTTATATTAATTGGAATACAGAGCTAATTTTTTTCCAGCTGTCCTTAAGATGCTTGCAGAGTACTATGCAAATCAAGTTGACATCATGCTTGATTGTTGGGGTGGGATGGGGGGACAGGGGACAGAGTAGACTTTTAAAGAAGGATGATTGTAATGTGGTTGTATCATTAGCTGCAGCATTTTGAACCAAATGAAATGTGTGCCTCTTGAATTTGATTGGATATATATCATTATTTATTCTATTTGAATAAAAAAAGAGCTGTGGTATTTCTGTTCATTACTTTCCCAGTTTTATATAGCTGATCTTTCATCTTTTGTGTAATTATTATGATGTTTAATATCAGTGTGTCATTAATTATGTACAATTACACCACACAAGTAGGTTTGATATTCAAAATAGATGTTGGTATTTTTGCAACTCTTGTAGTACCATGGTTTTGAAATGGTGAGATCTGAAGCAATACAGTTCAACAGTAAAATGTCAAAAATGTTTGCCTTTCTAAGAGTTTTTGTTTAATTTTAATAAAGCATCTAGTAGTCAAAGATATTCTTATAGCATATTCCTACCATTTAGCATAATTAAATATATTTAACATATAGCAAAATGCTGAAACAAATTTCTATCTATGCATTTACTACTTTGTTTATTTCTTCTAATGTAAAGTTATATGACAATTTTGTCCTCTTACTATCATCTTATTGTACAACTTTAAAAAAGCACTATGCAATACTTTTTAAAGGTTTTAAGGAAGATGCAGCATTACAGTTAAGAAAAGTTTAGTAAAAAGCATGTTTAAAATTTACTTGTAAGTTGAAAATTCTCTCTGTAAACAATAATGCTGATTAGTAATAATTGTCATGATACATCAATTGTGAATAACAGCAAACAACAACAATAAAAAGAATGAAACAATGTAAGAAATTGGGGACCAAATCATGAACCATTTAGGACAGTTGTTCTCTACCTTTTTATGCTCCAGGCACCTCTTAGAAATTGCCAGCTTGTAATTTTCACTTGCTTTTTGAGTACAGAAAAGTACCTGCAAAGAATTTAAAAAGACCACAATAGGTCAAAATGTTTTTAATATTATGAATTCCCATTTTAAATCTCTGGATATATCCTGTGAAACATGTTTGCACACCTAACAGTGCTAACACTCAACCAGTGCACCCTATTTGAGAATCACTGGTTTAGGGATTAAGAGGAGCTAACGTGCCCCTTTGCTTCCTTACATGAACTACTTATATTGTTGGTTGTATTACAAGGGAGAAAGCAGCTTCTGTAAAGATGTTGCTATCTCATATTCAAATTTAGGATATTAATAAAAATATTCTGAGAGAGTGGCAAAACACTGTAGTGGGCTATCTAGGATGTTAGAGAGTTTCCTTCATTAGAGGAATAATTTATACTTGATTGTTTCTCAGTATATCAGGTTGGGTAAGATAACATCTTAAAATTCCTTCTAGCCCTACATGTCTAAGGGCACATACAGCCAACACTTGTTCTATATTCATGTGGGTTACTTTCAGCTGAGTGAATGTAGACCAGGAGTTTAATTAACAGGTGTTTGTTGCTCTGGGAGCCATGTGGGGAAACCAATGTAAATAATTTGCAGTTCGGAGAGCGGTGGGCAAGATTGGGGGCAGGGAGGGTATTGGCAGGTGTCCAGGGGGCATTGTGCATCCGAGGGTGAGGGGATCAGGAGGCTAAAAATAGTCGGTCAGAGTCAGTGAGTATAGGAAGAGCATGACCTTAGTACCAAGGTGAGTGGTTGGGCTTTCCCAGTCCCAGGGCTGCACTTCAAATATATATAGGCATTTGATAGAGCAGGTTAACTTGCTTCCAGTTTAAGTTAGTTCACTTTCATTAAGTTAGCCCACCATTTTTTTGGGTGTTTTCAACTCCCCTTATTACTGCACATCAACCCTTCTAAAGATGATCTAAACATACAAAATCAGTTTTTCATATTGGTTTTTGCAGCACCACTTAATACAGTATATAATTTCTAGGTCACACGCACTATAAATCCATGATTCTCCAAATGTTCATATTTTGGACAATTTCTTAAAGAAGAGACATATTTGTAGTTGCCATCCATTTTATAGTTTTATCTCAAGCAAAATCAAGTAAGTGATTCTTCCGCTTTACTCAGCATTGGTGAGACTGCAGCTGGAGTACTACATTCAGTTCTGGGCACTGCACTTTAACAAGAACGTGGTAAAACTTGAGAAAGTCCAGACAAGAGCCACCCATATGATCAGAGGCTAGCATGACAACCCATATGAGGAAAGGCTGAGGGATCTGGGACTCTTTAGTCTAAAAAAGAGAAGGCTGAGAGGAGACTTAGTAGTAGCTTACCACTACATAAACTGTTCACTGGTGCACCCTTGGGGAAAACCAGCAGTAATGGCCACAAACTCCGGGAAGACCGTTTCAGGCTTAACATAAGGAAAAATTTCTTCACAGTCATAGTATCCAGACTGTGGAATAAACTCCTTTCAGAGGTGGTGCAATCGCCTACCCTGGAAATCTTAAAGAGGAGATTGGTCAGTCACCATGCTGGGGTAACCTAACCTCAGGTGTCTTCTTGCCTAGTGCAGGAGCTGGACCTAATAATCTTTCAAGGTTCCTTTCAGCCTTACAATCTATGAATCTATGACTCTAGTTTTGACTCAACATTTTCCTTGTGTTTGGTGACATGAATAAGCAGTATTGGTGTACAATTAAGAAAACAGATGAAGATGAATCCACTTCACTGTAAATAGTGCTGCTGCTTACTCACAAACCCTTATTTAGTATCTCCGCTATTTATTCTTTCATGGATTATTACTCTTATTTGGGCCAAATCTCTCATTGCCTACGGCCACCAGTTCTCTAATCTGTTCAGGTCACTTTGTGATTTAGCTATATTTTCCTGTGTGTTCACTATCCCACTGTGTGGTTTCAATGTCATCCATATCATTAAGAAAGAAAGAAATGAAAAAATCTAGATAGGATGCAATGAAGACTTTTATTGTTTTGATTTGTGTTTGGTTAAAAAAGAAAGAAAGAAAGAAAGACTTTGACTTTTTAACAACTTTATTTTACAAAAGGTCGGGTACAGAAAGCAAAAAAACCATTAGACCACATCAAAATGAAACC
>JAGPOW010003316.1:16836852-16848511 GCA_030014935.1 Caiman crocodilus
CCTCTTATATATATATATATATATATATATATATATATATATATATATGTATATACCGCAATGCTGCTCATTGACAGAAAACTTCTACCTTGAATTGGAACTGTGTATAGAATGGACAGAAGACTCTTCAATGTCAACAGACTAAAGTCCAAAATGAAGACCACGACAACACCCATAATGGAGCTACAGTATGCGGATGACAATGCTGTCTTTGCTCAGTCTACAGTGGACCACCAACTATTCTTAATGTATTCTTGGAAGTCTATAAGAGTATTGGCCTAACTCTAAACATTAGTAAAATGCAAGTCCTTTACCAACCTGCTCCAAATGGAGAAACAAACTCCCCCTCCATTCAAATCAACAGAATATTGCTGGAGAATGTAGATAACTTTGTCTGTCTTGGAAGTCTTCTTTCATCAAAGGCAGATACCAGTGAGGAAGTACAACACTGCTTGAAATGTGCGACTGCAGCTTTTGGACACCTGAGTAAAGAGAGTATTTTTAAATTTATGACATCCTTGCTGAAATGAAGCTTTTCATTTATTAAGCCACTGTCATTCCAACTCTGCTATATGGCTTGGAAACATGGACCACATACAGAAGACATCTCAAGAGTTTGGAAAAATACCACTAATGGTGCCTTCACAAGATCCTTCAGATTAGCTGGGAGGATAGATGCACAAACATCAGTGTCTTGACCAAAGCCAATTCCAACAGCAATGAAGCCATGATATCCAAAATCAACTTTGCTGGACAGGTCATGCTGTTCACATGCCTGACTTCCACCTTCCAAAGAGAATCTTTTTCTCACAGCTGACACAAGGTCAGCAAAATAATAGAGGGCAAAAAAAGTGCTTTAAAGACACCCTGAAGGCAAACATGAAGAAGTGTAACATTGACATCAACACTTAGGAGACCCTTACTCAGAACCAACCAAAATGGAGGAACACTGTTTGGGAGGGACCACAACACTTTGAAACAGCTTGTAGATAGGCTGAAAAAGAAAAGACTACATCAGAACAAAAAGATCTCCAAAATCAAAAAGAATATCAGAACATGCAAAGCAGCAACACAGTGCCCATCCCTCCTGGAAACACCTGTCCTCACTGCAACAATACATGTGGATCTAGAATTGGGCTATGGAGCCACTTGTGGACTTGCAACTAAGATCCTTGGAAGACAATCTTACTTGTCTGTGGGTGATCGCCATCATTGCTTAACTGTTGGGTAGAGTTGCTGAGTATTCAGTCTCTGGTTTAGCAGTAATAGCTAAAGTTGCCTAATTTTTTATCATTAAATTTTGGCCAGTCATCATCAAAACATGGCAACTACTGGATCAAAAAAAAAAAAAAAAGATTGGTTCAGATTAACCTGAAATTAATTTTTTTTGTAAAATTAAAACCCCAAACAGAACTGAACAAACATACTTACTTGGACAAAATGGAAATGTATTATATAACCTCTCTCTCATCTATGGTGTCTCATCCCCTCTGATTCCTCACTGCCAGGGATTTCCATTGCACTGACCAACATTCCTGTATACTGGCTTTTATCCTATCCAAGAGAGCACAATACAACAGTAGACTCTACCTCTGCCTGAAGAAGGCTGTTTGTACCCAAAACCTTGCAAAGGCAATTTTTCTAACTATTTAGTTTGTCTAATAAAAGATATCAAATTTACCCAGAGAACCTTGTCTGTGATATAACCCGATGGATTTTAATGAAACATATCATCTAACCCAAAATGAAATATAGTGTTTTGATATTGGTTATTTAATATTTATAGTCCTTTCCCCTTTTTTATTAAAATTGACATCAAATTTAAAAAAATATGCGATTTAAAAACAAAATCTTAAATATTTATTTTAAAACTATCAGAACAAAGCTTGTGACATTTCTTAAATAAAGTATTTCATTTCGAATATGTGAAAATAAAACTTCTAAATAGCTCTATCTTAAACTATTCCCCTCTTTAGTTTTGTTGATTTGGACTTCAGTTCGGGAATAGATTGTGTGCCCCTATAACTCCAAATTTTAAGTGTTTGTCCAAAAAGATCACCTGACACCATTTATAAGACTGCCAGCCTTGAATTAGGTCATTTTAATGTTATTCATGCTTACTCATTGTTTCCCTCCCCCCACAAAAATATGCCAGATATTCCCCAAAGTAATTAGAAATTATTAGTAGAAAAAATGTTGATTTTTCCCCCAAAAAATATTTCTTTGAAATAGTTGTTTTTTTGTTTGGAGCTGCAACTTGAAATTAGGTAAAAAAAGTAGTTGATGTGGTTAGAAGGGTATATTTTGGTGCTCTAACTATCCAGATTTGGCTTCTGAAAGTAAGTATTTTTATCTTCTTAGCTGAGTATGGAATTTTGATACTTAAGAAATAAAAGCATTCTGTCTCCTTTGACGTGTTGACACCTGACCCCTGGGTATTGGTAGTGTAAGACCAGGGCAACTTCCCATACTCTAATAACAATTAACATCAAAGTGTGGTGGATGAAAGAAGGGTGAACTGCCCTAAGAGCAGGATGGAAGAGATTTTCTTGGCTTCCAGGGGCTTCATGGTTCCCCTTAGGGATGGGGCTCTCTTACAGTATGCACATGTGTTTTTGCAGAATAGACTCATAGAATAATAAGGTTGGAAGGCATCTCAGGAGGTCATCTAATCCATTCCCCTCCTCAAAGTAGTACTGTCCCTGACTAAACCATGTCTGGCAATCATCTGCCTAACCTGTTTCTGAAAACACCCAAGGCTAGAAGTTCCATATCCTTTCTAGGTAGCCTGTTTCAATGCTTAACTACCCTTATTGTGAGTTATTTCTTATATCCAACTTAAATGTACCCTACTGTAATTTAGAATCATTGTTCCTTGGCCTGTACCTTGTGGTGACAGAGAATAGTCTATCTATATCTTCCATATAACCACTCTTCAGGTATTTAAATATTATTATCAACTTCCCCTCCACCTTCTCTTCTCCAAACTAAGTAGTTCTACTTCTTTCGGCCTATCCTCAAATCATGTTTCTCAGGCTTCAACTTATTTTTGTCACTGCTGGGTGGACTTCTTTCAATAGGTCCACATCCTTCTTGAAGTGCAAGACCCTCAGCTAAACACAGTACTCCAGGTGACCCTCACTAGTGTCAGAGTGGGATAATCACTTCCCGTCATTTGCAAATGATGCTTCTCTTAATATAATGTTACTACCATTTTTTTGCAACACAACATACTATTGACTCATCATTAGTTCACTGTTACTCCTAAGCCCTTTTCTGCAGTGCTTCAGTCTAGTCAGTCATTTCTCCATCTACTTATTTTTTGTATGTAACATACTTTAATTTTAAGTGGTTATATGACGTTCTGACTTGAATGATCAGTCAGAGTGCCTACAGTACAATACCAAAATACAGGACAAAATGTATTTTGCTATATCACCCTTCCGATGTGCTCCTATAATGCTTTAATATGGGAAACTTAGTATTCGTAAGTGTTTCCATGAGTGTGGAGAAATGCAATTTTTAACTTTTTTGTTTCTCTTCCTTGCTGAACTGTTTCCTGGAAATGCCATTATTTTATCAATTAGTTGATATGGTTTGCTATTGCCAAAGCTCTGAAAAAGTTTTAGTTATCACTCTGCTGTTTTTATGAAGAGGTATTCAGACAGAAGCTCTCCAAGTCTATGAGCACTACAAAATAAAAGATTCTAATTTGAGGCATAGTTCACAATTGTTTGCAGGGGTTTAAAGTGCCCACATCCCTCTGCACACAGTGGTTTGTCCTCCTATCCTTACTAAATTGTACTTTCATAATCTAACATTTAATTAAATTTAATTATCTTATTCGTAAGTACAATTTCTCAATTGGTAAAAACTGGCTTGGCTTTATTGATTTTAAAGAAACTATTTCAGCATGCATGCAGTAAAGATCTGATTCAATGCTTATATATTTCTACAGCAGTTATGACTCTACACCTGGGACTCTTTTCCATATGCTTGCTTTCTCTTTGAAACTGTGACAGTGTTACTTAGAAGGTTTTGGCCCATTCCATTGTAAGCAGGCAGTGGGTTACAGAGAGATCCTTACTGTCACAAACAGTGGACAGTTATATGTATTTGGAAGTGGGTGTGGAACTGTGAATTTGCTTTTAGGACCAGGTGACTCATTGTCTTGTGAAGAAAATACTTCCTGCTTTTTGCATATCAGTCCCTGCACTTACAATAATAACAATTAAGATTGTGAGATTGACAGTGAACATAAGGTAAAGAGCTGGTTCTTTCCTCTCCTTTTTATTTAAGCCCGTTGTTTGAATTGGAGTCCACTTAAGGCAGAAAATACCATTATCACACTAGGTAACAATGCACAATAATGCTATAATAGAGATTAGATTTCAATCACTATAATTTTTGAATCAGTAATTTTAAAAAGGATTCAGTTGTTTTTTCATGTGGAAGCAATCTACCCCCTGCTCCTAGAACATTTTCTTTCCTTGGGGACACAGAAGGCATCATTATCTTTATAAAGTCTTATCAAACAGAACATAGACTATCAGACCAATTTCACATCTTGCATAAAGGGGTTAATAGGCATGAGTTTGTTCCTCCTTCTTTGGGCTTCATAAAGAAAGTATTTCTTTGGGACTGCTTCAGAATAGAAGGTGAAATAAATAAACATGCTTGAACATTTTTCCATTCAGATAAAATAAAATTATGGTTAGAATATATATGGACTCGTATGTCAGTTGATGAAAATTAGTATTGTTTCAATGATTAGTTGAAGTCATTGTTCTGATTTATACCAGCTAAGCATCTGGTCCATTGACTGTTATACTATTCTTGCTTTGAAGTCCATCCAGAAACTGTGGGCTGACCTGTACAGATGGAAAAATAAGGAACACACAAAAGGTCAAATCCAAAAAAGCACTTTGCTTCTTGTACTGGATATAGGTGGGTTGAAGAGGTGTGGGGAAGGAACATGAAGCTAGGAAGTGAAGAGTTAATGGGATGGAGATGGGTAATGAAATGGAAGGTAGAAAGGAAATGGGGATGGGTGATGGATGGTGAAATGGAGGAAGTCATCCACTGAAGGACAGTATAAAAAGAAGTAACAAAAATTAAAAAGAAATGAAGAGGAAGTTAATTAAAGAGGGTCTTGTGTTTTAATAAATTGGGATTGGGTGTAGGGAGTGCTGTGCATGCTTTCTGGGATGGGAAGTGAGAGTGGTGAGGGAAGGAGCTTTTGGAGGATCGACTGTCTTTGCCCTGGGAAAAAAGCTCCAGCTCATGATGACTCGATGTAGTCCCCTAGCTTGTTCCCCTTCCTCCCACTGGACCCCACGCTGTGACCCTTCTGTGCTCTGCAACCTGGCTAGCTATCATGTGTTTTACATGCTGTTTGCATGGCTTTGTACCCCTGGGGGAGGGAAGGGGAGTTGGCTTAGTACCAGAATCCTTGCACCATCCCTCCAGGCAGTAGAGTTCAGAGGATGGAAAGTTTGTCCATGCAGAACAAGAGGGTGGAGGAGAGAACACTGCATCCTGGGATGCTGGAGAACTGTAACTTGGCCAGCTCATCTGTGGGAAGTAGCCACACATTAATAGAACACGAGGTGGGTAACAGATCAGAGATAAACCTGCCCTGGTATAACTTTAAACTGTACACTTGAGCCTAAAGTTCTGCTTCTCCACATTTCCTGAATTCCCTCACATTTCCCAGGTCAGAGCATCTTGTTCACAACACATGCACATAAACCTGACTGGAAAATTCAGACTAGACACTTTTCTGCCTTTTTCCTGTGATTGGCCTAAACCAGTAAATGTATTCACAGAACACTTAGCTCACATCTACTAGACTTCCTGTACAAATGCAATAGCAGTATCTTACTCTAAAAACCACAGAAATAGAAAGTGCTGGTGGTGCTCCCCTTTTACAATAGCTTAGTGATTAAAGCAATCAACTAAATGCTCTTCCCAACCTGAGAGCTTTCAAGCCCATCTCTTACTTCACAGAAAAGTGCCATAACCACTTTCTGTTTTCTTCTTTCTGTTTGTCTTTAGATTCAGTGGCTACTCAAGAAGTTGCTTCTGTTTATATGCTAATGTTCTGAGCCACTTCAGAGCAGCACCATCCTGCTTTATTTCACATCTGTACACCCAGTGATGGGGAGGAGAGAATGTATTTTTTTGAGATGCTACCCAGCCTCTTACACACTGTAGCTGATACCAATAACCTCTTCATCCTGGGAGATGACTTTAACTTCACTCTCTAGGACTGCACTGGAGCTCCTCACCCTCCTCTTGGCAGCTCAGTTGACTATGCAGGTAGCAGGCCTAGCTGATGTTTCATATTGCCATCCTTGCTTTAGGCAATATACCTGGATAAAAGAAAGCATTGGCAGGTTCTCCATGGTTCACCTTGTAACTGAACATCTTCATCCCTGCTTCCCTGCAGTTGTCAGACAACAATTAAGTTTGGTGTGAGCTGAGGCTTCCCAATTTAACTTGTACCCAAGCTTCACATTAGTGCCACAGCATCAGTCTCTTGAAGATGCCCTCTTCTGGGACAGCTTTATTTACATCTGGCAGACTTGGGTGGCATCAAGAAGGAACTTCAAGTTTTAGAACAGTAGTAGGATACTGGGGAAGTGCAAATCAAGGTTTCCTGATAACAATACATAAAGCACATGATAAAATATCTCTGTTGAAGTATAAAGGAACTCAGAAGGGACACTATGAAGCTTGAGGAAGCTCCCTGAGGCACACTAATAATTCAGAGCAATGTGAGTCACAATCCCCAGAAAAAATGCCTTCAAGATCTGATAGAGGATAGGATCCATGGCATGTAAATTGAGACCTGCTTCCTAGAACCTTTGGAGGATGAGGATTACACTTTGGCCTGAAAAAAAACCCAACAGTAAATAGAACAGAAGATCATTGGTAATCTTAAGACACCATTGGGCTAGGTGCTCATAGACCCCACTAGGATAGCAGGACACTGTTAGATTCTATACAGAACTGTTTGTCTTTCAACTGGACCAACCATGACTTATTCCAGACTCTGGAGGCCTTTGGCTTTAGGTCCACTTTCACATAAGAAGTGGATCAAATGAATGGTCCATCTAGCTCAGCATCCTGTCTCTGATAGTGGCAGGGGTCAATGCTATAGAGGGCAAGCAATAAAACAGATATTTCTAGAGTGATGTATCCCCTATTAAATATGCTTCTTGGTATCCACCATGTATTGGTTTAGACATGCCAGAAGAAGCATCTCCAGCCATTCTATTCAATTGCTGTTAATAGAGCTATTAACCATAGAGGTGCACTGATACATCAGACTATATAGTATCGGTGACAATAAAAGGAAAATTGACATTATTGTCAATCAGCACTTTTGTCTGAAGTGGTCGATTAATGTTGCAAATAAATGCTGTGTGCATGTGTGCAGCTGCTGCATGCACATGGCCAGGATTGCAACCCTGTAGCTTTGAGAGTAGCATCTGCCTGGTAAGTCTGTGGGGGGAAGAGGCATGGTGGACAGAAGGAGCATCGGGGGGAGATCAAGTCCCCATAGTGAGTGAGTGGGGTTGGGCTGGGACAGGCACTGCTCAGCTCATGTGTAGCGGGTTGGAGCCAAGAGAGGATTGTCTTGGGAGGCATCAGAAGGGTGGGGAAGGGGGGCAGCTCCCATCACTGTGTGCACCCTGGGGGAGGCATGGGGAGCCTGTGATCACCAGACTTGTGCATGGGGTGAGGGCAGGCTTCCCACTGTGGGCTGGGGGATAGGCCTGTGTTGGGGTCTTTTGGGGGGAGTGGATGGGTCAGGACTGTGCTTGGGGCAGGCAGTAGCAGTGCAGGGGAGTAGGCTATGGAGAATTTTGGAGCAGCTATAGTTCACCCTGTAGCAACCCCCCCTCCTAGCACTTCTGCCTAACCCATCCCTGCCTGCCCCAAGTGCAATTGTAACCAAGCCCCCCAGCTGGGAAGAGACAAACACATCCCTGGCCCTAAGCATGCAGAGGGCAGCTTGCCCTTGTCCTGCACACAGATCTAGGTGTCACATGCTCTCCATACATCCCCCAGGGTGTGCACAGTGGTGGGAGCTGCTCCCCTCCCCACCCTTCTGTGCCCCCCAGGTGAGCCACACATTGCTCTGTCTCATGCCCCACCCCACCCCAGTTGTGCAGTGCCAGCCTCTGCCCCTGCCCCAGGCCCACTGCCTCCCACGCCATGGGGGCATTCATCTGCTCCCCCATGCCTCTTCTCTCCTCCACTCCCCTTGCTCCCAACAGACTTACCAGCCAGGTGCTACTCTCCAATGCATATCAGCAATTGGATTGGTATCAGCCGATATGGCTGGTCAATAATTGGCCATCTGTTTTGGTCCCAAAAATCTTTATCGGTTCATCCCTAATTATCCATGAATTTATCCAGTCCCGTTTTTAACCTGACTATGCCTCCACCTTTTCTTCTTTCTCTTCAGCAATCCTTCACAGTCAAAGATGATTGTCTTATCTTTGTGTCAGAAGGTGGCTGATGAGGTTTATCCAAGATTGACAGAGTCTACTGCAGCACAGACATGTGTTTCCATGTGGGGTGGATGGTGATGGATTCTTGATTTTGTCCATGACATGCTGTTTCTGCTGCTCCCACTTTTCTCTCTCCTGTTGTTGTCATGAGGTTTCAAAGTACTGATATCCCTACAGCAGACTCACCCTACATTTGGACTGTCCTCGGTGACAGTCTCCCATGTCTTGACATTGATATTGCATTTTTTTTAAAGTTAGACATCCCTGAAGCATCTTCTTTGCCCTTCTCTTGAGTGTACACCTTGGCTGATCTGGGAAAATAAAACTTGCTTCAGAAGCTGGACATCTAGATGACATGGCCAGCCCAAGAAAGTTGATGTTGAATGATTGCCATCCCAATACTCATGGTATTGCTTGCAAGGGGATGCTAAAATTGGTGCCTCTTTCTTCTCACTAGATTCAGAGGATCTTCCATAGGCAGAGTTGGTGGTACTTCAACAACTTTAGATGTCTTCTTTAGGTTGTCCATATTTCACCCATGTACAGCAAGGTGGCAATCATGACTGCTTCATAAACCATGAGCTTGATTTCAGTTCTTATGTCATGATCTTTGAACATCCGTTTCCTTAGGTACTGAAAGGTTGCATTTGCACATTTGAGGCAATGTTGGATTTCTTTATTAATGGAAGCTCTCTCTCACAGAAGGCTGACAAAGTACGAGAAATACTTTATGTTCTCCAGAGTCTCATCATGGATCTGGATTACCAGAGCAGGGGTTTGTTCATTTGGAGCTTGTTGGTGGATGACCTTAGTTTTCTGAATGTTAAGTGTCAGTCCTATTTTCTTAAGTACCTTGGTAAAGATGCTGATGATTGCTTCAAGGTCTGCTTCTGAGTGAACATACACTGCAGCATCATCAGTGTACATGTTCACTCAATGTTCCAAAGCATTGAGCAACAGTGCTCGTTGATTGAGGTTGGGGTGGAATCGGTTTTGGCTTGGAGTCAGCTAAGGTTAAACAGCTTATCATCCATTCACTAGTTTAGCTCCACTCTAACTGCAAGCTTATTGGTAATCAAATGTAGTATCCTGGCAAGGAATATTGAGAAGATTGTTGGAATGAAGACGCAGTCTTTCATAACTTCCATTTTAACATCAAAGGGCTCTGGAATCAATTCATTACTGAGAACCATCACTCGCTATCATGGAGCAGGCAGAGAATGGTGACACATTTTTGGTGGGCATCTGTACTTGAGAAAGATCCTCCACAACATTTCTCAACTGGTAGAGCCAAAAACATTCCTGATGAAATAAGGCCATGTAGAGCAGCATATGTTGTTCTTAGCCTTCTTCAGCAACCAGCGAGCTGTGACGATCATGTCAGTTGTACCTCTTCATGCTGTAAACCCACACTGAGATTCTGGGAGGAGATCTTCAACAAATAGGAGGAGATGGTTTAGGAAGGTTCTTGCAGTGATCTTTCCTGTGGCAACAACAAGGTCATCCCTCTGTAATTTCCACAGTCAGCCTTGTTTTCTTTCTTAAAGATTGTCACAGCCATGGAATCCCAGAGGTCATCTTGGATTGCTTCATCATTCTATATTGTTAAGTTGAAGTCATGAAGCTATGATATGGACTCCTCTCCTCCATTTGACATTTTCAGTGGGGAGTCCATCCATACCAGATGCCTTATTGTTATTCACCTGTTTGATAGTTTTCCTCACCTAGTCATGGGTTGGAGGGATTCTGAGATAATCTCTGAATGGGTATGGCAGGATGAAGTTGAGAACAGTCTCATCAACAGTAAAGTCTATTGAGAGGGTCTTCAAAATGCTTCTTCCAATAGACATTGGCTCCCCTTTCCTTAATCAGGTGTCCTTCATCTTTAGTTCTCAAGGTTGTTGATCTCTGAGTGCTTGGACTATAGGTGTCTTTGGTGGCATTAAAGAAACTACACATATTGTGGTGGATGTCTGTGAGATGTCTTGTATCCTCACCATTTTGTTTTTCATATGTGGATACTCCTTTGGACCTCTGCTTTGACTTGTTGGAGATTCAGTTTCCTTTGCTTGGAGTTTGTGTCATTTTTCCAAGCACAAAAAGCCTTGCATTTGTAATGGGTCGATTCTTGGATCTCCCAGGTATTTTCTTCAAACCAGTATTGATGTTTCCTGGTAGAAAATCCAAGTGTCTCTTCACAGGTGCTGAGGACAGTAGCCTCGAGGGCACCCCACACACTGCTGACATTCTTCCATTTTTGCTGATTGGAATTCACCAGTTTTCATTGAGACAGTAGTGGAAGAGTAGTGGAAGTAGTGGTCTCATTTGCTTGGGTCCTTGAGTCCTTCAACATTGAACTTCTGTCACCATTGCTTCTGTTGCAGCCTTCATTTGGGAGCCAGTTTGAGTGACATAACTGAGTGAATGAGTAGGTGATCTGTCCAGCAATCATCAGCTCCTAGTGAAGCTCAGATGATGTGGACATCTTTGTGGCCTGGGGCATGGACAATGACATAGTCAATCAGGTGCCAATACTTAGATCATAGTATTGCCATGATGTCTCATGTCTTTTTTTTTCTCACAGGACAGGGTGTTGGATGGGGATGCTCCATAAACTTGGTCAAGGGGAGAATGCCACTATACCTTTACCTGGTATAACCATAACTGGTCTGGGACCTCCTGGAGCTCATGTGCTGGGAGGTCCTGTCATTCGCCCTCCTGTCCCTCAATGAGGAGAAGGTGTTTGACAGGGTGTATTATAGATACTTCACAGGCACAGTGAGGGTGTTCAGCTTTGGTCTCCACTTCATGTGGTTTCTCTGGGTACTGTATGCCTCTGTAGAATGTGTGGTCAAGCTCAAGTGGACCCTGATGGAGCCCATCCTTTTCAGGTGGGGAGTGCAACAAGGCTGTCTGCTGTTAGGCCTGCTCTATAAGGTTGCTCTAAAGACCTTTATTTGACTCCTGTGCAAGCAGATGGCAGGATTGGTGCTCTAGGATCTGTCCATGACATTGCTCCTGTCAGCATATACTGGATCATAGTATCATAGTATCATAGTATCTAGAGTCGGAAGGGACCTGGGCAGATCATCTAGTCCGACCTCCTGCCTTGGCAGGAAAGAGCACCGGGGTCA
>JAGPOW010003316.1:16848611-16862230 GCA_030014935.1 Caiman crocodilus
GGCATGGAGGATCGTC
Organism: Caiman crocodilus; assembly: GCA_030014935.1. NCBI lineage: Eukaryota > Metazoa > Chordata > Crocodylia > Alligatoridae > Caiman > Caiman crocodilus. The sequence continues at coordinate 16,848,628 of JAGPOW010003316.1, forward strand.
TCCTTAAGGAGCGACCACTCACCTTGGACATCTGGCTCCCTTCCCCTCTGGGTCCTCAGCGCTTCCCCAACGATCCTCCTTAATGTTTCCTTGCTGTACAAGTTCCTTGCTGTACAAGTTCTTTGCTGTCCAAGACCAAGCTGACTTGGTGCAGGTGGAGGCATGCCAGTCCTTGTGCTCAGTGACTTCCTCTGCCTCCACAATTAGCTCGAGAGCTCTGGCATGGTGGTGGGTGACAGGGGGCAGGTGGGGTCACTTAGACCTGCACTCCAAGGCATCCACTGAAGTACTGCTCTACCTGGGGGCCCACCTGTCCTCCAAGGATCCTTCCCCACCAGAGAACTAGCAACAGATAGAGGTCAGGGTGTTGGAGTTGTGGCAGGCATGGGCATTCCTGCTGTGGTGCCTCTCCCTTCGTGAGGGGTTTCTGGTGATTAACCAGATGATCCTATCCATGCTTTGGCATTGCTTCAACACCCTTCCCATGACCTCAAAGGTCCTGGCCAGGTTCCAGAGGCAGGATCTGGAATACTTCTGGCTCAGATGATACTGGATCCTAGCTGGTGTCCTGAGACTTCCCTTGCAGAGGGGCGAGTACCTGCTTCTGGATCCAGGTCCACACCTTCCTCCTTCAGGCGCTGCAGACACTCCTCTTTGGTGCTGGTAGTCATGCAGCACGGACATGCCTTCTTCTACTTGCAAAGTAGAAGAGCAGGACTTAGGCTGGTCTCCCCCTCCAGGTCTCCAGGCATGGCCACCCAGGGTGCCAACCTCCTTGCTAAGCTCCTGATAAAGAATCTTCAGCTGGCAGTATCAATTGTGGAGGTACCTTGTGTACACCAGAGGATGGTCATGGCCTGCATTACTTGTAGCAGAGATCCTGGAATATTCCAGGCAGGAGCGGCAGATCCCTCTTTACTGGCCTGACGCATGGAGCTGCTCACACTGCATGCTCCCCGCCACATACTCTGGGAGGTAAAGACTACCCTGCCAGCTACTTCCCTCAATTACATTGGCCAGGTCCTTTGTGAGGGCAGTTCCTGCCTCCCAGTGTCCTCTAGCCCTGCAGAGCTAGTTGTGGGGCCTCGTTAGGCACCACAGTGCTTTCTCTCCATCATCTTAACAAACTGAGGGATACCAAGCCAGTCTGCCTCCAAACAGACTACCCCCACCAATTCTATACACTTGTAACCTATTACCCCATCCTTGCATATTACCCCAACACCAAGTGGTGGAACACCCTAGGTAGGAGTGGGTGCAAGGGTCTCCAGTGGATGATTCTGTATTCCACCTTGATCTCATGAGTCACTGGAGACCTCAGTTGGTGACTTCTCCATCCATAGACCTATCACCATGGGTATGTGTCTGACATGCTTTACGGACATCACTGACACCTGCCCCCTTTACTAACAGCGAGACCTTGGTGGCATGCCTACCTCAAGTGCACCAGGTTGCAGCCCCTCTTATGCCTCCTCTAGACCCTTCTGCTGATTTTCTGGCTACACTTCTTCCCACACATTTTTTGATATGCACTTCCCATCCGCATCCCCATCAAAATCCAGGACCTCCAGATCAACTGCCTACTGACTGTAGCCAAACTAGCCGTCTATAACACTAGGAAGGAGGCTCTGGTTAGGGGGAACCCAGGCAAGTGAAGGGCTGTCTTCTTGGAACTCCTCTTCTCACTTCTCCAGGCAGAGTTTCACAGGTCAGCATCCACAGGCTCCCTCCATTCATTCAGGGGGCTGTGGTTGTTGACTGGTGTGCTCTGATCCACTTCTGAATTCTCTGTGATCTCACTCCTGTTCCTGTTTTCTTTTTTGTTGTCCCATGTAGGTAGTTGATGCATCTCCAGTGGCTTCCCTTCTTAAGGGAGGCTTATAGATTTTCATGATGGGCCAAAGCCCATAAACCATGCCACATCAAATAGGTCTGTATTACACAGTGTCAGAGGGTGGATCATGACAGAGAGAGTGAACTGGGTATGACCAGGGCTTTTCCCACTGTTCATCTCCCACTTTCAGCCTCCATCATTTAAGGTCTAGGAAGTTCTCATTCAGAGTCAGTATCCCCCACTCCCACATTCACAAGCTACTGATTTCCCTTTTCTGCAAGCACTTGTCCAATCACTTTTTGAATCTGACTAAACTGTCGCCTTCCAAAACATCTGGTAGCAATTTTAATTACACACTGTGTGAAAAGGAACCTAGAACCTATTTGTTTCATTTTGTGACCTCTAGTTTTTGTACTGAGAGAGTTAATAGATCCCTATTTACTTTCTCTTTGCCATTTAATATTTTGTAAACCGTTATCATGTCTCCCCTCAAGTATGTCTTTTGTAATCTGAATAGGCCTGGCCACTTTAGTCTCTCCTTTATGGAAACTCCTGTTGCACTTCACTATATCTTCTCTAGTTCTTCTATATCTTTTCTGAGGTGTGAAAACCAGAACTGCACACAGCATTCAAGATATGGGAGCACCATGGAGTTGTATAATGACATGATGATGTCCTCCACTTTTGTTTTCAATCCCATTTTTAATGATGTTCAATATTTTATTGGCTTTTTTGGTCCTGTAACAGGTGGCTCACCCCAGCACCATGTTTCTGGTTATCTGCACCTTATGTGGGGTGCCCTTGTAACCTGCTTTGGAATTCTTTGGTCCTGCCCTAATCTCTCCTGCCATGTCTGGATAGAAAATTTTGTTTATGCGAGCAGGAGACTGCCTATTATATTGGGTATGTATGGGTATCTCCATTTATGGCCAGACCCCTGTTTTCTTTGGCTAGGCCTCCCCATCCAAACTTGCTAAATGTGGTTTTGACTCCGAGGCTCTAGCTTTTTTTTTTTTCCTTCCAGTGTCTGGAGACTCATGGCCCCCTTTCCTGCTTCCTTCTGAAGTCTGGCATTTGCCAGCTTAGAGGCATAGGAGCTGGAGCCACAACCAGAGGGCTACAGGCTCAAAACCAGGGTACACCCTGAACACCCCCCTAGTCAGTCCAAACAAGAAAAAAAAGCAATGCAACTGCACTCTGGTGCACCAGGCCTCCCTGGCCTTCTTAAGATCATCCTTTCAGTATCTGGGTTTGTGCCTACCAAAACTGCACCCTCTCTGCTGCTGGCGTTCCCACTCTCTAGTGGGTCCCCAAAATGAGGCCTCCTCCATTCCCTAATAGCCTCACCCAATCCATCGGTCAAAACAGCAAACAAAATACAAGCCCTTCAGCTATAACATAAATCCTAGCCACCCAACTATAACATTTTTCCAGCCAAACCAGAGGTGCTCCATCTTTCCCCAATCTCGAGGCTGCACCTGCAGTCTGGTCTCTCCCCTCTGCTTGATCTGGGATAGCTCCTTCCCCTTGGCTGCTGGCAGGGAACTCCCCCACTGCTGTTCTGCCCTGGGTTCTTATAGTCCTGCCCCTTCCAGTCAGCTGACTAGCTGGTCCAGCCCAGCCGTTAATCCCTTCCACACCAGTCCTTTGTGCCCAAAAGGTTCAGGCCTTAAAGAGGCGAGCCTGCATTCTAGTAACAGGGTTCCCTGTTACAGGTCCCTACTGAATATTGAGCTGACTGTCTTAACAAACTGGCTACAGTAAATCCAAGATCTCTTTCCTGAGTTGTAACAGTTAGTTCAGAACCAGAATATGTACATATAGTTGAGGTTATTTTAACTTGCACTTCTTGAAGTTGACTTGCTATGTTTTTGCCCACTCATTTATCTCATTGAGATCTTTTTGCAGCAATTCTCCATCACTTCTGCTGTCAGGCTCTTGTACCAGGACATCTCTACCTCCTGAAAATGAATGGAGTGCTGGGGTTCCCAGCATGCAGGGACATCTGGCAGAATGCTTTATGCTTTAGCTCAGTGATTCTCAACCAGGGTGTTGCAACACTCTGGGGTGCACTGGCATCCTTTCAAGGGTGTCATAGGATGACATACAATGGTAATGTTTTTAGGTGCACAAACATGTTTCACAAGATAAACCCAGAAATTTAAACAGGAATCCATAATGTTAAAAAAACATTCTGACCTGTATGGATTTTGAGTCTTTGCTTTTTTATTTTTCTGTAGTAAAAAACGAATGAAAAATGAGAGCTAGCATTTTTTGAGGGGGGTACCTTAAGTCTAACTAGGGGATGCCTTGATTCTAAAAAGGTTGAGAACCACTTAAGCTTTGAACTCTGTAAATGTGGCTTTGCCTGAGAAGCCTTGCCTTCCAATTAGACTCAGCCCTAGCTGCCAGACCCCTGGCCAAGATAATAATATATGCAAAAAAGTGGCTGCTTTTGTGAGCAGTGAAGGTGGTATCTATTTCCTAATAGATTGTTAGCATGCCGATGAGTACATTTCACTTGAGCCCACAGCAGCACACTTTGCTGGGTACCAAAGCTGATGTTTATCCTTCAGACCTACCTGTCTGGACCCCCAGAGGCTTCTCTTGATGCCATGATGGTTACAAAGCTCTGAATATTTCCTTAAGCCCACCAGCCTTCCTAGACTGGAACTGGTGAACAAGTCAAGGTGCAACTATGGTGATGGTACTGGCACGTGCCTACCCTCTACTATTTTGGTTGTGTCCTGATCATCAGAAACCTAGTGGCAACTGCTTTGTAGCACCATCCTGGAGCTACTTACAATCCTACTCAAGATGCTTCAGAAGCTTCTCATGGGCTTTTGGAACAGGTGTCTGATACTAGTGGGCCGTCATCTTCCTGCCCACTGCTGAGGGGAGTGGAGCCAAATCAACCTTGGGAGAGGTTGGCTGTCTTCCATATATATATATATATATATATACACACACACACACACACACACACACACACACACACACACACCCTTCAGAGACTGCTCTTTGCTGGGGAACCCTTTCTCTGGTGACAACTGGCCTTTGTTTTTCTGTGTTGGGAGGGGGACCTCAGCCTTGATTGAGAGCTCTTCCTTTTGAATCCTGATCACCTTGGCTGGGACATCTTTCTACCGCAGCCTTGCTCAGACCTGGTCTGACACCCTCTAAATCTACCTGATACCACAGGCAAGGTATCTATGAATTCCAGGACTGTTGTGGGTTTATCTGGTCTTGCAGTAGGGGATGGCAAACCTTGTCAAAGGAAACCTTGTCTCCCCCTTGGTCCAGTCACGTACCATCAAGCTTTTCCACCTCTTTACCCCAAAGTCAGTCTCCCTGGCACCTAGCTGAGCCTGTTCTCAATTATTTTATTTTGCACCTATTGATTGAAGGGAAGGCCACCCTTCATGTTGGCATTGTTGTTGCCCTGGAGGATCACCCCCACATATGAAGAGTCTTTACCAAAGGAGCTCTTTGGATACACCATCTCTGTTACTGCTAGTTTTACCAGTCATGGAAGCAGCAGGCCTGATACTCTGCTGTGTCTTGCTGTGAGCAAAGAGAGCAGAGGCAGCATATGCTTTGGAAGCCTGTCTAACAATGCATGGAACACTTGCTATAAATGGTAAGTCAGGTGTTCCGTGATTGCATATTCTCTGCCTTCACATGATCTACAGGCAGTACCTAACAGCAACAGTGCCAGAGCAGGTCTGCCTAGCCAAATCCACCCTATACAAGCTGCCCATTGCCAAGAGGACTAATAACTTCAAATAGCAGCGCCTACACAGGACTCTAGCTACTAGTGCCCTTGTATGCCATGGCAGCATTAATGGTATGCCTCTTCTGTGAGGAGGAGGTAGAGGAGACACCCTTTCATACCTTATCAGTTCTTTCCAGTTGCAACCATTTTTGTCAGTATCCTTGGCACACTAGACTTAAACTTCTATGAGGCTGCACATGCTTTCTCTATCCCATACTGAGAGACTAAAGATAGTGCGGTTTGCCTGGCTAACATCCCCCTGGACCAGGCCAAGATGAAGAGCTGGAGGAATTGGCTCACAGGGGCTTTTCCACTTCCATACTTGGGTGTACCACTCCATTGAGTTTGGGCTGTTCATCCAGCAACAGAACATAGACCAATTTATATAATCTTTGGCACTTTTTATGGTGAAAGATGGCTGGCTAGTACTAAAATATGACCTTGTGAAAGTTGTATGGGATGAAGAAGAAGGGGTTTTAATCTCTGGTTATGATGGTAGTTTCAGCTGACAAATGCTTTTATGCTCAGCCCCTTATGGGGTTATATCCTTTTACTTTTTTTCTTTTTAAAGTTTTTATAACAAAAGTCTAAGAAGTCAAAAAGTCTTTCTTAGTGCCATTTTTCCAATCTATTTTCCCTTTTGAATGCTTTCAACTGGTACAATGTCACCTCCAATGCTTTCAAATTTTATTTCCCTGTTGCGTTGAACTGTCTCCATGTACCAATACTGACTCAATGCTACCACACTCTGTAGACATAACAAAAATTATACGTTTCTTTTTCCTGTGACTTTGCCATTAACACGTTCACTACTTCGAAACACTTTAACCAGGTTACAAAAAAAATACTTTGGACCTTTTACAAAAGACATAACTTACAAGGTTTAGCTCATTTATTATAAGTTAAATTAAATGAGCTAAAAAAAAATTCAGTCAATATTTTTCAATGTGACCTAGCTGAATTATTTTAACTGCATATACAAATGTATACACTATTGAAAAATAATACATGGGAAACATGGGAAAACAAAAACCATAATTATAGTCCTGTCCTCTCTGAAAGAAGTGAGAACTGACTGGGAACAGGTTAATATATAGACTACATGACAGATTACAAAAAGAAGCAAACAAAAAACATAAATAACTTTACATATAGAATTCAACCATATTAAATTAACTGGTTAAAATAAAGAAACAGTGCAGATTATTGTTTGATCTAAATTTTATCCATAGATTGAAATTTTCTTCCTATTGGTTTCAATGTATTTTGCATAGCTATGAGATTGTCAGATATGACTGAACACTACAACTACTCTTTCATACATTTAATGTTGTACAGGTATATTCAAGGCACTAAAAGTAATTTGAGAAGTATGCTTCCATGTATTAATTATTCATTTTAAGCAGCTGCTATTAAAATATCAAGTTGTATTATATTGCTTCTAAAAAAATGTTTTTACAATAGCAAAGTGATTTGTAATAAATATAGCATCTTGCAGAAACAAATTCCAAGAGATATTTTGACATAAACATGAAAGTACCCACCTCCACCAAAGTAGTAAAATATAATTAAGAAATAATTAAGATATGCTCCACTGTGGCAAAGATAGAATAAATACCCCTCCCCCCAACCCCCCCCCCAAAAAAACAAAATAAACAACTCACTGGTCTGATTATCCTGTTGATAGTATCGCAGCATGGGCAAAGTTATATGGGAAATTATAAGCTGTATTTAGTTCATAAAGGTAGACCCATAGTGTATTGTGGTTTATCTAGATTTGCATTACAGATGTTCTGAAATTTAGGAACAATTATAGTGAATCCTAAGGCATGCACTCTTGGCTACAACATTTGTTCAGAAACCATTCTCTTTGTTAAGTTTTCAAGACCTTTTTTTACACTCACCTTTTTGGGAAGAGATTGTTTTGGAGAGGGGCTCTGCAAGAGTTAAACCTGAGAAGCTGAGATTTAAATTCCCAAGCGTTATTATGCACTGGTGACACACAGATCAGCTGCCCCAAAACATGCTTCCTCTAAATGAAGACATCCCTCTTAAACTAAAACAGCCAAACAAAAACATTGCTTCCATGCATCTGGAGGGAAGGGTATGGGATACCATTTGGATTTCCCTTTCCCCTCTCTGACAGTTTTAGGACCATTGCAAAAATATTTCTGATCAAGTAATCCAACTCAGTTGCAAGGTAGTGTAGGGATGACATTTTGCAAGTGTATATTGGCTTAAATAGGATCTTGTAATGAAATGTATCAGAAAACATTAATTTGGTGCTAATGGACCTCGTAACATTAGCTTTTCAAAATTTATAAATAACACTACTCTCTGAGCCTCAGTCTACAGATTTCTAAATTGTTACAGTTATCTGAAAGGGAATCCACACCTTTCTCCTCATAATAAGTTGAAACTAATAATAATAAAAAATGATAGTATACATAATATAAATCTCTATTTATTTAGAAACTTAGGGCTGGAAGAGACCTCTTGTGTCACTGAGTTATCTCATCTCCTGATAGTGAAGGCAAGTGTACCTAATGGTTTCTAGATGCCTTAACAACCCCAACCAACAAAAACAACCCCTACATCCACTATTTGCGAAAAGGCCAAATGACCCAAGTAAACAAACATTTGTTCAGCTTCATATTGGTTTGGTGTTGGTCCATATTTTATCCTCTTAGCTGAAAAATGTTTACACTGGGGTTTTCAGTTCATAAATCCTGATTTGTATGCATACTTAATGACAGCCAGTCTCACCAAAGCAGATATTTATTATCCATTTTTCAAAATTGGTTATGACAAATGGTAGTTTGTTCTGGGACCCCAAGTTTCCCTTCCCTCATTGTCTATTCTCCTGATTATAGACATGATCATTTTTAATACAGGCTAACACCTTACTACTCAGTGATAATTAATTAAGGGTGAATTTATGCCACCCATGCTTAACTTAGAAAGTCTATTGATTTTAGTGCTGCTGCTAGAGGAAAGTTCTAATATTCAGAAGCAGGGGCATCACAATCTCACAATTTAAATAAGGAAAATAATGTTATTATTGCTACCCAGTACTGTTCTGTCATTGTATACATTTCTGATGAGCAGTGATCCTGGTTTGCTCTGGAAAAAAATCCTGAATTTTGGGGTTAAGAATGTAACCTAAACCCGTGATTAAAGTGAAATACCACTAACATATTTATATATATATATATATATATATATATAGAGAGAGAGAGAGAGAGAGAGAGAACCAGGATTCCTGGTGATAAGATATTAAGATAAGAGAGTGTAAACACCAAAGGCTTTTCAGAAAAAAAGAAGTGAATTTCCAATAAATTTAGTCATCCCATAAAGTTTAGCGGTCTTGATTTATTTAACCCAACATGGATTTTTTTTGTATTTAAAAATATAATTTATATTAATAACTTTCACAAATCATTGCAAAGTTTATATATTAAAACATATTCTCAATAGAACCAGTCTCTGAAAGTGTGCCCTGTCATCTTCATTTTGTTTTCTCTCTTCTTTCTCCTTTTATAAATCTGATTTTCTTGACCCCATTTTATTTTACCTTACTTTGCAGTTTTCTCTTTTCTATATCTTCTGGTCAGCTTACAGCTGATATTTTCCTAACTACCTTATGTTTTCCTTTCCAACCTGCATATTCTCCAGGATATTGTCCATGTGTTTTTGTGATTTGTTTTTATTTGTTTAAATAATAATTCTGTTTTTATTTTCCCTCACCACTTCATTGTGATCTCAAAAATAACTGCTCACTGTTTGAATGTGCGTAATAAATGGAAATGCTGTTTCACGACAGATTGTTGATTTAGTAGATACTTTCCCTCTCAATCAGTCCTACTAGAACAAAGTCCCAGCATGAGATAAGTGCTGTTAGAGCATAATCCTTTTGGATGAGTTGTGGAACTGAGGTTCTGGCAATTTCTAGTTCCTAGAATAGAAAGCTTTAATAAATTGAAGATTCTATTCAATGTTTTACAAGAGCTAGGTCTTCATAATAATTGTAAGCACTAAATGTATTGTCCTAGTCCTATGTCAGTCTGAGTAATTGCTATAGCTTTCCCTTTGCATATTCAGCAGAATACACTGTTCTGAATTCTGATCTGTCATGTTGTATTGCTGTGCATTGATAGACAACTGCCATTTTTAACCCCAAGGGTGATTGAATATAAGCAATAGGTAAAGCAATTCCAACACACATAGCTGCTAAGTTTTGTTCTGCTCCATGTATGGTATTTATGTAAATTAGTCAAATAACTACTGTGCATAATCATTAATAATTTATATAGGACCCTAACTTTCACCTTAGGAAAATTGTGTGGATTTATTGCTGATGAATGAAATTGTGCTTGACAGCACTGGTGAAAGAAGCCTTCTGTTTATCTACAGGGTGGTAATGGCAGAGTTGTCAAATATTATGCAGGTCCATGATAGTTTTTCATGAGAGAGGAAGAAAAAAATCTTTGATTCAGGTCTGTTGCTCCCAACAAATTGAGTGATGTTGGATACTTTGAAAAGGCAGTAAGTATTTCCCATGAAAGAAAAATCTGGCCATCAGCAGTCTCACCAGTGGTGAGTGTGGACTCACTAGGCATACTCTCTACTTTTAAAGGGATATCTTTCCCAATGTGGATTGTGAGGTTACTGGGCCTCTCTGTGTTCCTCCCCTGAAGACAGAAGGTGGGAGTGTCCTAGTCGGTTATCCTCTGGGGCTTGAGGAAAAGAAGTGTGGTAGGATGAAAATGACCTTTAGAAGTCTCCAGGAGTGAGTGCTAGGGAGCTAAGGTAAAAGTTGTTTGGGTAGGACACAATATTTAGTTATGGGATTATAGGACTAGAAAAAAGGAAGAGTTTTAGAGGATCCAGAAAGAGGAGGATGTAACACCTGAGGAGCAGGAACATTTTGTGATTCTTGTGGGGTGCCTGGTTAGCAGCTTCCATACTGCTTCCCCTTACTTGGGTCTCACAGGCAGTTGTGCAGTGAAGCAGCTGTTGGGAGATATTGTTATTGCTTCTGCTCCTATTTAAAAAAAGGAATGAGTCAAGCTTGCTGTTTAAGTGACAGTCTGCCCTGTCCCTCCATTTTTCAATCAATGAGTGTATCCTCCAGCACTTCTGCTGACTAGCTCTGCCTGTTGCTATGCATGGCATCATAGGTGCTACATGAGAAATTTGCAAAAGGCAAGAATTTTGTAGGGTGATATCTCTTATTAGACCAACTATGTAGTTGGGATAAAGTCAGACAAGCTTTTGAAAGCAAGACGTTCTTCGCCAGGTTTCTGATCACAGGAAGCTAACTGTGACTGGATTCCTGTGATGAGAGACCTGACAAAGAATGTTTTGCTTTCAAAAGCTTGTCTAACTTTATGCCAACTACATAGTTGGTCTAATAAAAGATATCATCTTAAGAAATTCTTGCATAATTTCTGGACTATCATGGCTACAACATCACCCTTACACTACCATAACATGGGGACATATGTAAGCAAAGAAAATGAAATGAAAATTATGGGAGAGAGAGATAATGCTTAGCTCAGTGTTTATGGCCTAGTACTGAAAACACCCCCACTGAAATTGCTAGAACTATTCATGAATAAAATTTAATTGTTTGCAGGATGAAGCCCTTAGATTGCGGTCCTACAAACAGACCAATGAAGAGGTCTGCATGGGGAGTCACTGAAGTCAATGCAGTCTTGGGGATATGACTGCATAGTGTCGGTTTTAGGGTTAGGGATTTGATTTGCATGCTGCTTCTAGATGACTGTAATTACATAAATGTAAGGTTGGATTAGCAATCCACAGCTTTGCAGCCACCTTCTGGTTACCTTTTCTTTTTTTCGTTGTTTTACTGTGTCACACTTTCCTACCCAGCACTTTTCCCCAGTTCATAATGCTCTTCAAATATTCCTCCAGCATATTTCTATGCTGACTAGAAATTCTACTACATTCATAATCTTTCATCTGTGCTTTCTCACATTGAGTCTTGAGGTTTTATCCAGGCCAACAGATAAATAACCTTTTTCAGTCAAAAGTACAAGTGTTTGGAGGCAACATAGCAGCAGATGTAAGAACTCTAATTTCTACTGATTTTGAGAAATGTAATTCCCACTAATTTGTTTTAGGACAAATGATTACTTTGAAATGCCTCTTTAAAGGCCGGTCTTATCAGATGATATTGACCAGAGCAGCCAGGCACAAGATGAGTAGTTTACAGAAAGTGCTTCTTACAGGGATGTGATTAGTACTAAGAAGCAAAGGTAGCTTTTTAGTATGTTTCTAAATGATCATAGTCTCACATTATGATGTTCTGGAAGCTAATTAGGTCTCTAGGGAAGACCACCTTTTTGGACATTTTTCCCGATGGATGGGATGGTAAAAAAGCTTTAGTTTTAGTCTGGAGCAGGATCAGTTTAAATCATGCAGTGCTCCCCATGATAATTGTATGTAGTAAATTAAACTTATGATCCAGGAAAAATATTTCCCAATTTATATTTCATACTACTGAAATTTTGGGGGGAAAAACTTGCCAACTTTAAGATGAAAAAAGAAAAAAATATTAAGTTCTTAAAGAAAAGACATCAATCTGAAAGTTGCAAAGAGTTTTGATACACTGTGAACAATCTCAACAGATAGATTAGTGGGTGGAATGAGATGCTGAATGATGCATGTTCAGAACAACCTATAGTACATCAGTTTATCACATGATTACACAGTTTATCAACATAAGTATGGCCACAATATATGACTTTTCTTAAGTGAGTTTAGGAGAAGATGGAAGATGTGTAAGAACAAAAACATGTAATCTGTACTTCTTTATTAGAACATCATTTTAGTAATATGTACCTGGACTGTATTGAGGTATTATGTCAACCCCAATATATTTTTAAAATTCAGCACCTGTATATTATATGTATGAACACATTTCAGAAAGGGAGACTATTTGGGTTATAAGACATGTCAAACTTTTTGAGGAGCAAATGTAATGAGTGCGTAACCCTGAAGCATAGCTTTAACTATAGATACATGCAAAACTACCATCAGTTACTGCATAAACTCTTGTATGTCGGTACCATTCTCTATTAAAATGCTCATTAGAGCATTTGTACTGTGTGTTACACTTTCTAATATGTCTTTGCCTAGGGAAAAAAAAAAGATAATTATGTGCCTCTAAAACAGGCTCTTGCTTAAGCCATGACAACTACTCTCACTCCCCCTGACTCTGAATCACTGTTGTATTCTCCGCCCATCTCTACATTCAAGTGGCAGATTGTTCAGGCTGGAATAAGACAAGCGCAGGTGGTACCACCTACTGCAAGGCCTTTCATTCTCTTCAGCAGCTGTTGGTCTTTTCACAGTCTGCTCATTAGAGAAGGAAGAATCATTGATCTCTTGATATCAGTTTCCTCAGATGGCATCTTTAATCAATGCTGTCCTGGTAAATTTATGCTCAGTTCGCAAGATGTACTTGAGTGTATATATATACCCATGTGGACTTGCCTGAGACTATGCTATGGATACAAACTAATGCTTTTCATCTGGGGGGAATGAAATGCCATCCACAAACAGAATATGCAAAAGAGGGAATGTGTGGAAAATTTCAGTGATAACAAAGAAAATGGAAAGTGGAGCTTACATTACTTTGGGAGGGAAATATAATCCATTTTGTAATTGCTATAGCATCTAGGACTTCCTGTTGCTGTTGATGTTCCTGTTAGCCTCTATTTTGAGAAGGTCTTGGAGAGATATTATGGATTTTTAAAGTATCATAGTATCTAGGGTCAGAAGGAGCCTAGAGCAGGCCATCTAGTCTGACCCCCTGCCAATGGCAGGAACAAGTGCTGGGGTCACAGGACCTCAGCCAAGTCCCTATTCAATCTACTCTTAAAGACGCCCAAGGTAGGAGCAAGAACAACTTCCCTAGGAAGCCGGTTCCACCTCCTAGCCACCCTAACTGTGAAGTAGTGCCTCCT
>JAGPOW010003316.1:16872350-16932519 GCA_030014935.1 Caiman crocodilus
ATGAACAGTTAATTTATCAGTTTGGTTAAACTTATGACAGACAAGTCATTTGCAAACTTACAAGCTTATATTAACTAATATTACCTATTTAGGCAGAATGCCAAATGCCTCCAAGAAGCACACAATATTGCTTATTAATCCCTCTGGTTCTGGCTGTCACACAGGTTCAGGACTTCTAGCATGAAGTGACTGCTCTCCACTAGGCTGTCAGGGTGGAGTTCTGGAAGGTCTGGTTTTTATGGGTGCAGCCAGCCCAGCTAGTGCAGATGTTTTTGAAAGCCCTCCATTGGTACGCCACAGCTTACAGCACAATGGAGTGGAAGTTATGCTGGCTGTAGCAGAAGTAGTCTTCCTGGGGCAGGGACATGATAGGGCTGTATGTTTTGTTATGGGTCCTGATGCACTGAGGGAAGCCAAATGCTCAGAAGCAGCCATCACCTGCCATCACCTGCTGTGAGTTGGCCACCTGGACCGTGGTGTTGGCCAGCATGTCCTGGAAGGAAGCATGGACCTCAAAAGCAGTATCCCCAGTGGTCACCTTGTCCACCCCAAACAGGTAGGTGATATTATAGCACAGGCTGGTGGGCATGGAAAGGTTCATGAGGGTGATGGCCATGTGGGTCTCTGCAAGGAGGGGTGGGCACATACTGGTGAGCTGTTGCTCCAAGTGCAAGGTAAGCTAGCTCCTGGAATGTGGGCTGGGTCATCCAGAGTGAGTCCAGCCATTGGTTGTCATCAGAGGTATGCAGGATGACATGATATCACTAGTCCTTTCTGGTGGAGTGGGGCCAGAAGCAGTGGGCTGGAGCCCCAGGAGTTTGTGGATAGCAGCTGCAGTGTTGTCCATGTGCGCGTCATCAACATTCCTACCATGGTCTAGGAAGTGGCTTAAAGGCTGGTAGCTGAGGGCCAGGGGCAACAGGGCACAGCCTGGGCCATGGGCTCAGGTGCAGGGTCATGTGGCAAGGTGGGGCAGACAGGGTCAAAGCCCACTAATGCCAAGTGGTGGTCAGCATGGGTATGGAGTGCAGGTAGTGCATTTGCAAGAAAAATCCCATAGTACTGGTCATTGTTGCCTGGGAGAGGGGGAAGGCAAGGGGCTCATGGTGTGTTGGGTACAGAATCCAAGGACAGCATCTTGAACGGCTGTGCCAGCAGGCTTCAGATTGCTCAGGGCCAGAGAAGCCCGTGGCCAGGATACAAGGAGCATTTGTAGACGACATGGGGGTTTAATTCTCCCTAAATTGAAGCAATGTTTTTTTAAAAACAGCACTTCAATTTCTAGTTTCATAGTTGGTAGGGTTGGAAGGGACCTGAGCAGATCATCAAGTCCGACCCCCTGCCATGGCAGGAAAGAGTACTGGAGCCAAACAACCCCGGCAAGGTGTTCATCCAGTCTCCTTTTAAAGAGCTGCTGGTAGGTAGAGCAGCCCCTGAACTGCAGGGCGGGGCTAGTGCTTCACAGGCACCTGGCTTGGGCAGTTCCAGGGGGCACCACAGTCATGGAGGGAAGCACTGGGCCCCAACACAGCTCAGGTAGGCAGGAAGGCTCAGGGAAAAAAAAAATTAGGCTTGCTGCTTTTTTTCCCTTGCCTTCCTGGGCTGCTGCCTGACTACCTGAATGGTTTGCCTCCACAACCCCTGAGCTGCATGGAGCCTGGTGATTCCCTCCATGTCTATAGGTTAGGAAGCTAAAACTCCTCAGAAGTGTTTTACTTTGCAGCACCCCAAAGTGATTTGCTATGTCCTGAAGTTATTTAAGGCACATTACATCACCGAATGTGCTACAGCAGCTGGAATTAATGTGCAATATGCAGCCAAATGTCCAAACAGCAGTGCCATTAAAGCAGTGCAAAAGGCATTTAACCTACTTTAAACCCTCTTTGAAGCATCATCTCCAAATGGCCAAGGAGAAGGACAGCTTTTTGAAGACCAGTGCTGGCACCCTGACACCTTTGGCTGGAACCTGCAGCTCCCCCTAGCCGCTGCAATGCAACCAAGCAGGGCAGTAGAAACCCTGGACTAAACTGTTCCCATCAGGCTCAATTTGCTTCTCTCCTGAACATGCAAATAGACAAATGCCCAGGAGTAGTTTACTGCACATGAATTTATTCCTCAGTATATTCAGGTGAATTAATTGCACATGTAGATATACCCAGTTGAAAGTGTTATTGTCTGTAATAAGTTAAAACCAGGAATGGAAATTGTCATCTTTTTGTGCACTTTTTAGTCAAGATTTCTGAAATGCCTCAAAACGGTAATGCCTTTCTGTATACTTATTTCAACCTCAGTGTTTATAGGTATTTTTTTTTAGGAAAACTGATCTGAACTTTAAGTCTGACTAGCTGATATACTTTCAGGTTTGTGATAGTTCTGCCTCATCTTGCTTGTGAAATAAATCTGACTCAGTAGAATTATTTTAATGCACTAAAATAATATCAATCCAGTCGACCACTAAAACTAAGCACATTTAAAATAAAACTGTACAATTTTCAAATTGATACTGGTTTAATAAAACAACCAGGTAACATCAATATTGGATTGGAATGAAAACATTGGATTGATACAGCAAACAGTGGATCTGTATGAATCCTCATTACAGAGTTAAGGAGATGCTGAAACCAAATGAACTTTTAATGGCTACATCAGTCTCAGAGGTTGTTCCTTAGTTGTATATGCTTGAATGCTGGCTAAACCTTTTCTTTTCTTGACGCACTATGTTTACTACCAAGGACATTGTAACATAAACCTCAATGAAAAACTGTGATTAGCAGAAATTGATAACTCTTGCTTGGCAATTTGTCTGACAGCTTTAACTTTCTTACAACAACAATACAACCTAAACCATTCACAAATATTGATAGGAGCCAAAGATTAGAGTTGATAGCTGAGGACTTTTGTGTTGGCACCTTTTTTATGAAGATTTTCACTGGTGTGTATGCAACTGTACTTTCATATACAAACAAAATCAAATGAAAAAGCTAGGGCATCTCCCAAGTAACAAAAACAAAACACACACATAAAAAGTATGGGGTAGGAGGGTTCTCACCTTAGTAGAGTAGAGAAGGAGGTCGAGGGCAGCAAGACCTATTTGGTGTCCAGTCTCAGGGGCCTGAAATACCTGTCTTCCTTCAAATGATATATTGAGGACCTTTGCCTTTCCTACAGACTTAACACTGCTGCTTTTGTTTTGTAGTTGTAGTTTATATAACTTGCCTGCCAAGGTCTTTCAGCAAATAAGACATAATCAGTTAGATTTGCCTTGGGTCATCCTTAGGCTAAAGTAGAGTTTTGGAAAATTCCTTCTTAAACAAGTAATTACTAAAAATATGCAGTTACTGGACACTATTGAAAGGAAAATGGGGGAACCACAGGAGAACCGCACCCTCTCCCAAAGAACATAAAAATAAATTTGAATGATCTTCATCTAGCTCAGTTTTCTTTAAATTCTACAAAAACAGCAGATCGAAAATACCTAGCAGTGCTCAACATTCCTCCACTGGCAATATTAAAAATGAGGGGTCCAAGTTATAACAAGATTGCCCTGCAAACCATTTAGTGTTATTTAACCTGAAATGCTATGAGTCTTCCATCTCTCTAGGAAAAGCTACTTTAAAGCTAGTAAGAGCAGAACATTGCAATGTAAGTAACTACAAATTATGTAAAAGCAGTATATCCCTATATGCTATTTCTCTAACACAATGCTTCTTTAATATTATTCTTTGCATTTTGTGTTTTTAGGTCTCTTTAATAAAGAATTGAACTTAAATCAAAACTACAACAGTTCTAGAGGTGTTGTAATTTGTGATATGATTTCTTCAAAAATTGTACTTTTCTTAAAATCTAGCCTGAAAAGATCACCTTCACTTAGGCCCTGTTTTGCAAAGTGATGAATGTGCTAAAATCACACTAATTTAATGAGATGCAAGTTTCACAAGGGCTCTTCCAAGCATTCATAAAACTTGTTAATTAAGTATTTATATTAATAAAAATACATTTTATCTTATGTTTCTCAGTAGCATTTAGATAACAAGGTAGTTTGTGGGATGATTTAACATTTGAATGATCTGATAGGAAAACTGTTCTTTACATACAGAGAAAATATATATTGTGAAATTACATATATTTTATTTTTTATTTATCATTAAACTTATTAATTTTAATTTGGCATATAACTTTACTTACATGAGAAACAGTATTCATGGTGTTACTAAAGTAATATTATTTGATATAATTAAATATTCAGTCCTCTGAACCATTTTGATATATTGCATTCCTGCCAAAAGGTACACATCCCTCCTCCCTACAAGTCCCCAATACCTCATCCTTGGACTATGATCAGATATAGAAAATAATGTGATAACTTTATGATTGTATGTAAAAGGTGTTGGAAAGGATGCTGCAGTTCACCCTTACATACAGCCACTAACACTCAGCTTCTCAGTTAAGGAAAATTACTCATATGTTGAATTAAAATGAATTGGTCTGATCGTGGGAGTAAGAATAATAATGCATAGATTCAGATTGTTCAGTGAATCAGCTTTTGTGCCTGCAAATCAGGAATTGAGAGACCTATGCCATGAATCTTGTGTACCCATCTCCCCTGTGGAGACAAATACTTAGTGTTGTCAGATGCTCATAGTGTAATGGCACTAATCTCTTTTCTCCAGTCTTTCATTTAACAGTTGTGTGATATCAGAATTCAGGAAGAAAAAAACCCCCCAAGAATCTCAAGTTTTTATTAACAATAATGTTTTTCTTTTCCTATATGAGCTAAAAGCTCAGGGTCATCTGTGTTAATCAATTTTATATCAGCTAAAGTTCTGGTCAAATACAGTAGAGGAGAAAGGAAACTGCTAAAATTGCTCTAATATAGCATGAATCCTTTTGGATACAACCAACTAATTTTATCTTGATATTAGTGCTGTTACACAATATTTAAATCTCTTCCATGTAGCTCAGTGTTCAGTAAAGTCCAAAGTTGTTTTTGTTTCCCCCATGTACCCTAAGTCTCCCAAGAAATAGGGATCTGTCCTGTTAGTGTGTGGATGAGGACTGTGAGGATAACTTGCAAAATTTAGGGCTTTGGTATTCAATAAAGAGCGTGACATTATAATGGATTGTAGTGCAAAGAATGCCATATCTATCAGTCATCTTAAGCAAGCGGGCAGCTGAGAACTGGAGAGACTTTTCTGAGAAATATCAAAGGGAAACCATTTCTAATGACATGAATTCTTGCCAGCTTTGGCTCATGTTGCCTCATGAGGTCAGTTGCCTGGTTCAATGAGTGTACTCTGGTGAAGAAAGGCGGTACCAGGAATCCGTAGACAGTAAAATAGTTTGCTGTACACATTTTTTGTATGAAAAATAAGATGTTACATTATGATTGGGCTTTAATTCTGATCTTCCCCTATCACCTCCCTCTTTGCCTACTGTACCCAGGCTTACTTATGGCTTTCTACATTTGTGTGTGGGTTTGAAGGCTTGTTGGTATTTTTTTATAGTATATTAAAGCCTCTTGGCCCTGGCATAGAGAAAGAAAAGCTGAGTGCTCAGTTTTAATGTTTTGGCTGTCCATAATCCTTCCATCAATCTGTAGGGTTTTAGACCGCAGGTGCCAGGGGACTCTTTTACAGGGTCCAGATTGGATCATGTTTAATGTCCATCCTATATCCAATAGTGTCATGGCATACTCTCTTTCTTCCTCCCCCTGCCCCCTCCCTTTTTAAATGAGGCAATTGTTATTTTTATTTAATCAAAGCTAGAAAAGAGTTCCCCAGTGAAATGCTTTATTTTAGCCAGAATGCTGATATTTGTTTTAATCAAGGATATTGGACTGTAGGAACTATATTTCTTATTGCCTATCAATAGAAGGAGAAAGCATAGCTTCTAGAAAACATCCTCAGAATAAAATCAACCTATCAGTGATTGCTAGAGGGGGGCAGAGCAAACCTTTAATTTTTTGTTTTAATAAAAATCAATAGAAAAGCTGTCAGGCTCTGGCACCTTATTTCCAGGAAGGAACTTTATGGCTAGCAATATTTCTTCAATAGTAATTGGCTTATAAAGGTTGTTTTTATTTTGATCTACTTTAGGGAACTCAGCCTTGTTTATGAATGTTTATTTCTAATAAATTAATTTCTTCAATTAGAATGCACATTTTGGCAAAATGATTGCATGCTCTCAACCAAATTATATTTCTGCTTTTATTTGTTTGAATGCTGGTTTGTTTTCATGGCCTACCATAATTTTATTATGTTCACTGACTATTTTGTAATTGATTTGTTAATGTTACCTCATTTGCTTTTCAGATCTGGCAAAATTAAAAGAATTGGTTTTCCATCTGAAGAAATTCAGAAAGTGATTTCTTTCTTTAAGCGTTTGAAAAACTCCCTGTAAATGTTTATGGCCTCCCCTAAACCAAGATTTAAAGATGAATGAACTAACCAATATATTCTAGTATAATTTAGTTTTCATCTACGTAAAGCTTCTGTGTTTGGTCAGACATATATGGACTACATCTTACTTTAGTTTTACTCACTTAAGTGGTACTTACTCAGCTGAATAGATGTGATAGTAGATGTATGTACACGTGCATTAGATCCAGGAGCAGTTTACTTGGGAATAAACACTCCCTGGTAGGCATCTACATGTTTAGGGAAGCGGAAGAAGATTTGCTGCTAATGGCAGCAAACTGCTCTCAATTCCTGGGGCACTGCAGTGGGCCATTGCCACCACCAGGGGACAAATGGGAGGGCTTGGAGCTCCCCACTGCCAAAGCAGGGGTATAGTCGCTGCCTGGGCTCCAGTGTCAGAGCCCACCACAGCAGCAGGCAACTTCCAGGGACAGGGAGCAATTTCCCACCCCCTGGTGGCTGGCTAACTGGGAGCAAATTTGCTTGCAGTTGGGCATCTACATGAGCACTACTGCTCAGTTAGTAATCAATCACAAGTAAATATTCTACTTGCATTGGCAAGTAGTGACATTTACTGTGGCATTGTGAGCACACAATTAGTGAGGTTTACTGTGCAGTAAGCAACTGCATGTGTAGATCTCATGTAGATACACCCAGTTAACACTTAGGTGCTGTTTGGATTCTATTTCAGCTTGTGGGAAAGGATCATCCAGGTACAGTACAGGATAGAAGTAAAGCAGAGGGAGATGTGGGGATGAGAATACCTTTTGCCCATAAACCTGGTGATTAGGGAATCTATCTAGGAAGAGGGAAATGCATGCTTTAAGCCTCTTACACAGAAAGCTTTGAACACATGCTTCATACCCTTCCAGGGCAGAATAAGTTTTACTGATCCTGCATATCTTTGCTCCAGGCTGCCAAGTGGCCCAGCTTCTTGAGGAGGGCTGGAAACTTGTTTTTAGTCATGCCAAACCTATAGCCTGCTGGTTATAGCACTTTTTAGAGTGAGGAGTCCTAGAACCTAAGTCTTCCACTCCCTCAATAAGTGTCTGAAGCCCTTAAGCTATTACACAAAAGTAGGAGTGGTAGGGAAAACCTAAACTTCACTAGCAATTTTCTGTTTTGACACAAAAGCTTTGATACTTACCCTAAGTTATGCATGTTTGCAAATGTTTCTGTTCTGCCCTGGAGCCTATATGTCTACAATACAGCTTTCTAAGCATGATAAGAATGGAAGTGTAAAGTAACTGTATCACAGTTTTTGTTTTATTTGTAAGTGCCAAAAACTGCTTCTGCAGCTATGTAAGTGCCACATAGGCACATTGAGGTGAATTAGGATTTGATTCGGTGTCAGTTTACTTGCAAGCAGGATGACAGATGTCTACACATGCAGGGATGTGGGAGCAGTTTGCTGCTTCTAGTAGGAAACTGCTTCCATCAGAGGGAGCTTAAGGCTCTGGTCACAGCTACCAGTAGCTGGCAGCCTCCTTGAAAAGTCAGCCCCACTCCTTGCTCCCTGGCCAACCACTTTCCTGGCCAGAAGCAGCAGGCACAGTGCAAGGGCAGCATGCAGCAGCTGTCTTGTCACTGCTTCTGCCTCCTTGCACTATTGCTGCTCCAGCTCCTGTACCACTGATGCCCAGTACCTTGGGGTCCTGCTGGACACCATCTTGGCCCTGCTGGCCTGCTGTGTTGACCACTAGCTGGCCCATGGCCTCTACTGGCTATCCCACATGCAGTGACTGCATGCCTGGCCATACTGTGCCAGAGCTGCCATGCAGCTGTTGCCTAGACCATGTCCTGCTGGCTGCACCCTGGCAGGGATGCTGATGGCAGGGTGATAGATGCCACTGCTGGGGCTGCCACACCCTCCTGGGCCTCCAGCCCCACTGCATCTGGGCCCACCGGACCTGCCAGGATGGTGACTGTATGTTATCTGTCATGCATAGGACAATGAGCAGTGGCTTGGAGGTATTCAGGATGACTCATGCCACCTTCCTGGATCTTCTGGAGCAGCTCTGCCTGCACCTGGAGTAGCAGGACACCGTCACGTGATATCTCCTCCCTGTAGACACCAGGCCAGCCCTCACCTTCCTAAAGCTGGCCACACCTTCCAGCCTCTGCTATGTGGGCCATTGTTTTGGCATGGGCATGGCCATTGCTAATGAGGCTGTCCTGGAGATGTGTGACACACTCCAGGACATGCTCTGGATGCATGACCCCTGGACAGTGGGGGTGAAATTCCATGCCCTGGGATTCCCCCAGTGCCTTTCGGATGGGATACACATCACCATTACCTGCCTACCCCAGGGTGACCACCCCTACTACAGCTGGAGGGGCTTTCACTGTTGTGCTACAGGCCATCGTTGAACACTGCACTGCTTTCACCAATGTGAGTGCCAGCTGAGTGGGCAGTGCTCATAAACCTGCATATTTAGCAACACTTCCCTTCCATTTCTGGTCTAGAGATACTGCTTTGTGCCGGGGGTGATGGACCTGCAGCTGGGTGCCTTGGTGGTTCTGCCTTTCCTCACTGGGGACACTGTCTACCTGCTACTCCACTTGATTATTCAGCCCTACACCAGCCATCTGGACCCCTTCCAGGACCACTTTAACCATTGCCTGGGCTGGACCCATGCCCAGGTGGAGTGTGTCTTTGGCCACCTCAAGGGATGCTGGTGTACTCTCATCACCCACCTTTAGTTCACCAAAGACATCATCCCATGGATCACTGTCACAGCCTGCATGCTGAATAACATCTGTGAGGCCTAGGGGGAGCTGTTCCATGATGTCTGGGTGGAGAAAGCGTAGCAGGCACAGGACACCTGGTAGTGGGAGCACCAGTGGTAGTAGTAGCAACAGTGGTGGGCCCCCTCTGCTGGGGCCCCAAGTAATCTGTACACCCATCAGTGGGGGGCCAGGGCACCGGGTGCAAGAGGTGCTGGCCAGCCACCTCCTCCTGCACTCCCCACTGTAGCCCGCCTGAGCAACTGCTCATAGACCACTCCCTATCCCCAGCACCATGCTCACAGGACAACAGCTTTTATTCCCCTCTCATCAAACAGACTCTCTTCTCCCTCCCTCCTCAACAAATAGACACCCCCTCCTTCCTCCCATTCCAACAACAGAGCCCCACCACCACCCACCACCAATAAAATACACTCTGCCTCATGCAAACCGTTTACAATGGGGTGGCTCATATGGGTGCTCTCCAGGGATGGGTGGCATGGGGTAGTGGATCCTAAGGGATGACCAGGACCCTGGCCTCTGACTGTTGCTAGCATTACTCCCTGTGGGTGTTCATACTTTGATGAGCCTGGGGTGTGGGAAGCTCACCCAGGGGCAATGACAGCCACTGGACCCCAGATGCAGGCAGCTCTCCCTCTGGTAGCCAGTGTCCAGGGCCAGCAGAACTGGCATGTGGTCCTGGCTTCACTGCAGGCAGCTCTGGTTTCATGTCTGCATGAAGCTGGGGCAAATGGGAGGCCTGGGCCTGGGCCTGGGCCTAGGCAAGGAAGGATGAGTGGCAGGGGACCCAGAGCAGGTGCTGAGGCAGGGGCTTCATGGAGGTGGCACTAGACTTCTGCATAGGCACATGAGGGGTCTGCTGTTGGATGGCAGGTGACTGCCAGGGGCTAGGTGGAAGTATGATCAGGCCAATAGGTGGCAGAAAGGCAACTGCCAGGGCCAGGATGGTGTCGGGCACTCAGTGGTCACCCTCTATGGCCTCCACTGCCCTGGCCACAAGTGCATTCTGCTCCTGCAGGGCCTCCATATCCTTGTGCTCCAGGGCCAGGAGCTGCACTTGGAATTCTTAATCTGCCTAGTCCTGTATGTCCTCATGGACAATGTTCTCCACCTGCCAGGCCCTCTCATCTACCAGACATTTCTCTGATACCATCACCATCTGGTCCAGGAGGAGGTTGCTGACCTGGGTCCTCCTTTTGTGGAGTTGGTGCATCTGCAGGGCTCTAGGCATGGGCAGCAGTGAACCTGAGACTGCATCCCAGCTGCCAACTGTGGCCTCTCCTCTGCTTGCAGGTGCAGGGCCTGCAGAGCCATGAGATAAGCCAGACTCCTGGCAGCACCTCTGCTATGGCTCCAGACCCCATTCCTCCTCCTTTCCTCCTGGAGACCAGCCTGTGACATGTGGGCACCCAGCAAGGGCCACCCCCAGGGAAGAGTTGACATTGCTGGTGGCCAGTGGTGACATGGCCAGCCACGCCTTGTGGCTGGCGCTAAGCCTGTGGAACTGTTGGGCCAGGTGCTGGCCTATGCTCCCCAAGCTGCTGGTGGAGGCCAGGGGTGAAGAGCTCAGCAGAATGGGCTTCTGGTGCCTCAAGGGGCCTTCCTCCGCTGACATATCACTGTGGGTGCCAGACCGGAGCAAAAGTTCAGACAAACTTCCCGTGCTGCAGTACACAGCATGGCCGTGGCCTGGGTCCTAGGGTGCAAGGATTTCTATCAGCTGCTGCATAAAGGGCATAGACTTGTAAGCATTCCCCAACTGATGATTGTGGTCAGTGGTGGTGACCCACTGTTCCTGCAAGAACTTGACATACATGCAGCATTTCCATGTCGACTGGGCATTCCTGCACTTCTGCATCTGGCTTGACAGCCCCATATACATGTGGGCATTGGAGTGTCTGCCCCAGACAAACTGCTGCTGTACCTCCACCTCACCCTACAGTGCCATGAAGTCACGAGTCTCCTTCTACAACCAGTTGGAGTCCTGGGTGGTGGGGTTTGGTGTGGATGATAATGATACTATCGGGCCTTTCGTGCCTGCTCTCTGGGCCTCCTCATTGCTATCTCTGTGCTGCTGGGTCTCAGCATCTGCCTGTAGCACCCAGTGCTGGGACACAGCACAGGATGATGCCCTGCAACACCTGCAGGCTCCAGGCAGGCTGCTGGGGATTGCCTGAGGTTAGTTGCATCCTCAGTGGCCAGGAGCTGCCTCCAGCTGGATCTGGTTGCTGAGATTCCTGGCAGGGACCTACAGCAGCCTGTACGCTTGGACAGCATGGGCCTGGCAGCCTCATAACACTGAGGTACCAGGCTGGGGTGCAGGAAGACTGTCACAGCTGGCCTGGGGCCTGTGCAGGGGGACATAGTGGCCTGGCATGGCCTCAGGATGTCTGCATGTGCTCCAAGGCTCACTTTATCTTTAGGCTTTTGTTTTCAAGGGCCTGGGGCTGGGGCAAGCATAGAGGCAGCCCAGTCTTGGGGCAGGAGAGGCTCCCAGCCATGGAAGCCTGAGGCTAGCCTGAGGCTGGCCCCCCTAGTGGCAGGGCTGACCGGGAACGAATCTGGTCCTGCTTGGTGTCGACACATGTTACTGTGCAGTAACTATTCACAAGTAAATCTGTTGCTTGCATTTGCAGGTAGCAAAATCACTCATGAATAGCAATTCTTACTGCACAATCAGCATGTGCATGTGTAGATGGACATACTTACTGTGCCATAAACTATGCTACTGTGCAGTAAAGCACCTCATCTAGATGCACCCAGGGTTTCCTGAATTTTGCCGCAAATCAGTTCCTTTATTCTTTACTCCTTTTTATCCTATGAAATATCTGTTTTGCACATACTTAAATAATTACATTAAATGAGAAGGACTGGATAGTTGAATCTTTTTTCAAGTAGAAATATGTTAATTTAAATAGCATCTAATTCTAAATCTTTGAAATATTATGGTAGAGCTAGCTGTGTAGTTGAATTTCAATCCTGTTAAAAATGCTGAGTTTTTGGGATGAAATAGAGTTTCAGAACAAGATAATGCCACAGTAAAGATATATAATAAACATTCTGAAATATTTTGTTTCAAACTTATGAAATGTTTCCAGTCACATATAACAAATCAAAACAAAGTTCCATTTCAATTTTTCCCTGACAATTTTAATGAAGTAGATTTGCTTCTGAGAAATGCTTAAGGTCTTCATCTGAATTTTCTGATAGAAGTTCTGTAGGAAATGCTGTGGTGTTGTAAATGAAACACATCTTTCATTGCAATGGTGTCTGTAGCACTTTGTAGTGGTTTTGTTTTGACCTAAGACTAATGTTCTAATTGGTATGTGTTCAGAATAAGGCTTTGTCTGAAAACAATCTTTTACTGTTCTCTTTCTTACTATAGTTTTATAGAGGAAAAAGGGAGCTAGAGAGGGTGTGTGTTTGGGGGGTGGGGGTTGGAGGAAAAACTTATACTGGCATAATTGCTAGTATGGATGTGCTAATGCCAGTGGAAAGGAATAATTGTACAGCTATACTGGAACAGTTATGCTTTACTGTATTAATCCTATTTTAGTTAAAACAGATGGCTATTTGAATGTAGATAAGTGATCAATTACAAATGTAATAGTAAATAAAGAAAATGGGTCTTTGGATGTTGAAGTAAATGTAAGAAATACAAAGTTTAATTGTGTTTGGGATTGGTATCCTAAACCATCATTAGATTCTAATTAATCCTCTTAAACTGAAGTTGAAATAAGAGGTTCTAAGTTTAAAGTTATCTACTTCTCCAGTTACCAGTAAACTCTTTCAAATTGAGTACTTTCTGACATGCTTTATATAATGGAGCAGAAGATGACTGGAACCCAAATATTTATCTGTGCAGAGATAGCACAACCTTCAAACCTGACAGCATGTGACATCAGCAATCCAAATGTATGGATATGACCAAAATGGGTTCACAAAAAGATCATCTGCTTTCTACATTTCTTTTTCTATGTAGTGGTTACTTTTTCTACTGTGCTGCAGTTTGCTTGTTACTTGAGGGAATGATTCTCAGCCTGCCTATTTC
This sequence comes from Caiman crocodilus, assembly GCA_030014935.1. Taxonomy (NCBI): domain Eukaryota; kingdom Metazoa; phylum Chordata; order Crocodylia; family Alligatoridae; genus Caiman; species Caiman crocodilus. Next base: position 16,885,566 of record JAGPOW010003316.1, read on the forward strand.
CTAGCTTAGGCTTCATATACACATTCAGGGTGCCTACACACATGCTATGGGGCTGAGTGAAGGGGCACTTTAATTAGAGTGGCTCTGAGACCCGCGCTTAGTAAAGTACCCACAGTGTTATGTGTATTCAGTGGTCTGTGCTTCATAATGGTTATGAGGGCACTTTATTTAAAGCTCATTCAATGAGCTTTAGTTAAAGTTCCCCTGCCACCATTTTAAAATTCAGGGACACTGAATACATGTGATGTGGAGGCTGTTGGAGCATGCTAATTAGCATACTCCAGCAGACTTGCAGCAGACTCGATTAATTGTTTCTGCTCCACAAGTCCAAACAAACGTGTGTCAAATGTATATGTGCTCTCAGGTAATCTTGGAGAATTCTCCCTGGTTTATTCTAGTAGAAAAAAACTTATCTACAGCTGCACGTATAGCAATTTGCATGCTAATGCCCTGAATAGTGGAGAGATTGCAGTACTGATGCTGCACAACCAGGAGGTCTCTGTACACACATCTCAGCATCCTCTGTAATATCCCTCAGTCTGCTTAGAAAAAGATGACAACCAGGAACAGGACACCCCTGATTGGATGAAAAAGACTGCTTAGGGTCAGCTTGCGTCCTGCTGCAGCACAATGTGGTGCTTGTGAAGAGGATATATTTTACTCCCTGGCTGGAGCAATAGAGTCCAGTGAATGAAATGCTGTCTCCTGTGGGGAAAGAGGTGGGGGCAGTGATGCTGGAGGGCTATATTCTCTTCTGAGAGAAGCCAATCTGTATAGACATTTGCTCTTCCAGGAGAAGTTCCTTTAGGTTTGATTTAACCCTGGTTGTTCCCAGTTTATTTTTCTCCTGGAGCAGCCATTTTTACTTTTTGGGGAGAGTGGGAGGACACAATTTCTGAACATCTGTACAGTTTTGACTTCTCCTGGGAGACCAGTGGCTCTCCCAAGAGAAGCTAAATATATCTGACCTGGGGGCTTACTATTTATGCATCCTAATGGTTTATTCACAAGTTGTGACCAGTCTACTACTGGTGTACTATGTTCTCTGCTGTCCCTGAAAAACTATCTCTTATCTGCTATCTTATTTAATCAATACGTACACGAGATGACTCACTGCCATGCAGCATACAAGTTAACTTCTAAGCTTTCTGCCACTAAGTGAATTCTCACACTGGTAGTGCAAAGGATCTGTGTCTGGCTGGTCCCTATCTGGGATTTGCCACTGGATGATGCATGGACAGTGCAGCCACTAATGCAACAGAGACTGACAGGTGCCAATGAGCAAACCTATCTCCCCTTGGGAAGCCCCAATGGTTTTAGGTGGAGGAGCAGCTAAGGGTACGGTAGTGGAACCCACTATGTGAAGGAAATGTCTCTAGAAAAAAAAGTTGAGCCACAATCCTGTTGGCCAATCATACCCATACTCCGGGGACTCCAGCCATTCACAAAAGATGCAGTTGCAGATACAATAAGGTGGGCACTTCCTTCAACTCAGAGTGGTGTTTCAGCTAGAAGCTGTGACAGGCCTGTACCAATCATCATCTTGACCTTTGTCTTGCCATTGGAGTTGTATAGTCTGTGTCAAGATACAATCTGAAGGTCCCATGGCAACCCCTTCCTTCTTTTTTCTGTCTAGGCTACAGGTGCACCAATAGAGATTTTGGGGGCTAATACCAATAGCCAGTATTTAAGAAGGCATATTGGATATCAGATCAGTATTAGTCAATGCAGCTGCCTCCAGCTGGTAAGTCTGTTTGTGATGGAAGGGGAGGAGGAAGGAAGGAGTGTATGTGTGTGGTGGGGGCAGATCAACACCCCCTGCAGTGAGGGAGGGACAGGGCAGGCACTGCCCAGATAGGGCAGGGGCATGAGATAGAGGCACAGCTCATGGGGGTGGGCATCTCCCACTGCTGCTTGCACCCTGGGGGTGGGGAAGGGTTGTGCTCCCCAATCTGCACAGGGAAGGGCAGGCTGCAGCTGCAGTGCCATGAAGGACTCTTCTCAGTGGGGTATGGGTCAGAGTGGGCTTCAGTGGTGCTGGGAGGAGGCTGCAACCACCCCAAATTTTGCCACAGCTCTGCTCCCAGCCCAGCACTGCCAGCTGCCTGGCACAACCCTGGCTCAGTGCCTCACCTCTACTTAAGCTCCAGGAAGAGCTGGTGTGGCACTGGGCAGTTACATGGCGCTGGGCTGGGAGTGAAGCTGCAGTGAAATTTGGGGTGGCTGCAGACTCCTTCTAGTGCTGCCGTTGCCTTCTCCAATCCCAGCCTTCGCCAAGAAGAGCCCCGCACAGTGCCGGCTCCGGCCAGCCCATCCTCCTGGGACGCAAGCAGAGGTGGGAGCCACCCCTGTCATGAGCCATGCCTCTATCCCACATTCCCATCACTGTCCCGGCTGGGCAGCCTCTGCCCCCTCCCTCATCACAGGGAGCACTGATCTGCCCCCCACACCCCTTCCCTCCCTCCTTCCCTTCCACCACACTGGACTTACTAGCTGGAGGCAGCTCTCCATACTACTGGCTCTGCTCCTTGCTGCCTGCATGCTGCACTGCAGCTGTACACAACATGGGCATTTAAGGCTGATATACGATATAAACAATTTTCTTTATATTGATACAGATCCAATATCAGAATGATGTATCGGTGCACCTCTAGTCTAGGTGTATGCAACAAAGGTCAGTGCTTGGTGGTCACTCATCCTGGTGGGGAAGGACCCAGGCATTCAGCACTGGCTCAGATGTCTAAGCAGACCTATTTAGGGGTGGCTTGCTTTCCCCAATCTGAGGAAGGCCTTAGAAAAGGCAGGCTAAAAAAATCTTCCTTACAACTTTCTTTTTCCTTGCTCTAAGCTAACCATTGCTTGTTGAAACATTCACACTATGTTAACCAGGATTGAACTGAAAGACCATGAACTTTTGAAAACAGCTGTATTTGACAGAGAACTACATCATCTGTGTGTCAATACTTCAGACCTCAGTGAGATGATACTTTCAGAAACTGGATCACTAGACGAAGTAAATTACCACTATTGCCCATTTGGGAAACCTGACAATGAACCAAGGATATGCTGGAGTGAACCAGGGAGTGTCAGATTTGCTGTTAAGTAATCTGTCCTCAGTGCATGTACCCCTCTGGTATCTATCAATGAGAAAGATCATGCTGCTAGATGTGGACACATACTTGGGATCCATGACTCTTCTGTCCATATATGGACAAACACTTAACTACTCCAAACATCAAAAAGATGATCTCTATTCCCAACTCGAAAAAATCATCAAGAATGTCTCCTCAAGGAACAGACTCACTGTTCTCAGGGATTTTAGTGCCCATGTAGGTAAGGACTGGGTGCACTGGGGATACATCATTGGCCTATGTGGCATAGGTAGTCTTAGTGAAAATGGCCAGTGTGCCCTTGAGCTCTGTCTGTCTTCTGAGCTGACATTCTCAAATACTTATTTTGCTGGCAGCAGCCACAATAAGGTCACGTGAAAGCACCTCTCACTCAGGACACTAGCATCAGGTTGACCTCATCCTGATGCATTGCAGAAACATTTGCAATATACTGCATGCTCAATGAATGCATAGTGCTGATTGTGACACTTAGCATTCTCTTGTCAGTGCTGAGCTCCAATTATACCCTAAAATGATCCATCATGTGAAGCCACAAGGTAAATCTCACCTCAACATCACTAAAATGAAGGACTCTAATACTTGTGTAAAGTGTCAATGTGCACTTGAGCATTCTTTTGAAAATGATCAACTTGATTCCCTTGATTCTGACACCTTGTGGTAAAATTTCAAGAACAAGGCACTGGCTACTACCAAGATGTATTTGGAACAACAAAGAAAAAACAACCTGAGTGGTTTGCAGCATCTGAACATGTGCTGTTCCCACTCATAGAAAAGAAAAAGGAAGCATGCTTAACTCTACTTTGACAACCAAGTTCAGAAATCTCAAGTTCAAGGAGGCTACGGCTGCAGTCCAGAAAGCCATCAGAGAATGTGCCCAAAACTATTGGCAAGATCAGTGCAAAAAGATTCAGATCTGCTTTGAAAGGTGTTATCTTCATTGTACCTATGATGGAATTAAAGAGGCACTTGGTCCAACTTGTGAAACATCTGCAAAATGAAAGCAAAAAATAGTACCATCCTGACTGACGTCCAAGAACAACTTGACTGATAGAACATTCAAAGAACTCTACTCAAAGAATGCCATTATCTGTGATACTGCCTTAGCTGCCATTCCCACGATTCCAACAACGCAGGAGCTGAACCAAACATCAACTCTCTAAGATGCAGAGAAAGCTATCAAAGAGATTGCATCTGGGAAAGCAGCAGGCAACAATCAGATACCTCCAGAACTTGTAAAGGCAGGAGAGCAAAGCATGCAAGGAACATCCATGCACTTCTCTGTGCCTGTTGAGAAGAAAGCCATATACTCCAGGATCTGAAGGATGCAAAGATAATTCTATACAAAACTCTAACATCATCTAAGTTTAGCATTGATACTAGCATGAAGCAAGGCTATGTTTTAGCACCTACAGCTTTGGCATCTTCTTCTTTATCCTTCTTAAGTGTGCTTTTGGAAATGATCAATCTGACATACTAATTGAATCAAGGATGGATGGCAGCTTGTTCAACATCAGATGATTTCAGAACAAAAGACTTGTCACCCAGTTCACTGCTTAGGATCAGGTTTTTTGCAGATGATGCTGCATTTGTCTCTAACTTACCTGATGAATTGCAGGTCCTCATGAACAAATGCATCAAGTTTGGCATGACAATCAGTATCAAGAAAACATCTTTGTGATGTTCTATATTTGGGGTCCAGGCAGGCAACACACTTCCAGGAACACCAAATCTGGATGACAGATTGGTGCCTCTGTCCCCTGTGGAAGGGAATCATCAACCACCACGTTTTTCTTCCTTTTTGGGGCACTGATCTAGAGCCCTTGTCCTTGGGGCCTTGCACTGCCTGCTCCCTAGGCTGCTGGATCCTCTGCCTCATGCCTACAGATAAACTCTCCTTTGCCTTTTCCTTTTCCTCAACAGTTCCACTACAGCGTACTTGAAAGTGGTTGCTGAATTCAATCCACCGCTCTTCCATTCTGGGGCTCTCTTTCTTCTAGCAGTCATATGCTGCCACTTCTCTTCATTGCCCTTTGGCTTCTTCAATACTAATCTCTCATACCTCTTGTCCAAGTAATCTTCCTGTTTCTTGATGCAGCATACAGTCAGTGAGATGAAATTCATGCAATGCAGCATGGATTGGTGCTTCAACCTTTGGATTTTCTCTTTTAGGGCAGACACCAGCTTACACTTGGTGCAGATGAGAATCTTCTGACCCTTTGGATGGAACATGAACATTGCTGACCTGTGTGGGATGCACTGGCCCAGACTCTTTTGCTCCCTGGAGAATACCTATGCTGTAAGCAGAGAAAAGAGGATGAGGGAGAGGATAAAAATCATACTGTAAGAACCTGTACACCAAACACCCACACCTTGGTCCATGTAGGTTTCTTTCTCTCTCTCTCTCTCCCTCTCACTGTAATAAACTACCTCTTTCCTAGAGGCCAAATACATCCTTTTCTTTGATAGAAACAGAATACTACAGTTCTTCTCAAACTTGACATGGGTTTTATAGAAATGACTCTGAAACATGTCACACCCAATGTCTGGGGAACTGCTAGACAGATGATTCTGCACTGAGCTACCCTGAAGGTCATATAGGTTGCTGGAAACATTAACTGCAGAAGCAGCAAAGAGAATGAGCTAGCCAATACTAGCTTCAACAACAAGGCATAAACTAAAAGGAGAAAGAGTTGTTTGGATAAAGTCCTTGTTCCATGTTAATTTCAGAGAGCTCCTGGAGCTCTTAAACTCTGGATTGTCCACACATTAACATATGACAGTAATTTTAAGCACCCTTTAGATGACTTAAAGCTACACCACTCCAGGGCAGGTTTATATCTGATCCATATAACTCAGCTCATTTTACATTAATGTGTAGCTGTTGCAGGCATCACTTTAATATAAGAACCTCATCCATCCTCCTCTCCCCTGCTTGTCCAAATTGGGCCCACTACCTCCAGCCCTTGTCCTCCACTAGCCCAGAAAGATTGCTGTCTCCACCATCCCCTGCCCCTCCATCATCCTAGATCCCCAGTAATCCACAACCTCGTCCCCCAGTTTGGTTTTGACTGGTGAGCTATCCCAGAGAATCAGAAAGGGAAGAGGGAACCCATCTGTCCAGACCCCACCAGTGCTATTGCAGCTGCTTCTCTCTGGGCTGGGCTCAGCCTGGTGAAGAGCGGCAGCCTGGTAGTTGTAGTAGCACTGGCAGAGGCTGGGCAGGTAGATTCCCCTTCCCTGCCTGCTTGCCTGGGATATCCTAGCATCCAAAAATAAGCTGGTGGCAGGAGACAGAGGGGAATCCCTGAGGGTGGGGAGGAGCAAGGGGAACCCTATGAGGGAAGGGGGAAGATAATAAGGGATCAGGGCAGGAGGGAAGTAGTGGGGTTCATCAGCCTGAATTGGCTCACTGTCCATGGCTGCCTCCCTGGATCAGGCCCACTACCCCTGCCCAGCACCTCAGATCCCTGTTCACCCCCGTCCCCCACCCTCAGCTTACTCTTGGCTTCTGGCATTGTCTTGGGGGACCAAGCAGTGCAGGGAAACTTGTCTGCCCAGCCCCCACCACCTTTGCTGCCACTCTCTGGGCATGATGGACATCCACAAGTAACCTGGAATACACAGAGGGTGTAGGTGACCTGCAAGCACACAGGGAGAAATTTTGAGGGGTAGGAGGGAGTCCCAGAGGAGGAAGGAGCAGGGGGATCCCTGTGGGGAATACATAAGGAAGCCTGGAATGGGATGGAGGGGAAGATTCTTCTCTTTCAGTTCCCCAGGCCCTTGCTCTTTGCACGTATGATTGCTCCAAACTCAATCTATCACTAACAGCAGTCATCTTCTGAGCAACTCAAAGTGTAACGTGTAACAAGGTACTAAGAAAGCTTAAGAATTTAAGACAAATTAGAATAGAAATGACACCTCTTTGATGTATTACGGTCCCATTGGATGCATCCAGATGAGCTCACACGTTTGTTTTCACAGGAACAACTAGCAGTGGCACATATTTGTGCTGCTGCTACTTGTCTCTGCAGAAAGCCACTACACATGCGCTCCAGCATGGGGCAAAGTACCTCAGGTGGGGTAGGGGAGGCTGGGACTAGTACCTGGGCTAGCCCCAGTAGCCTTGAGGTCCTTTGAGCCTCTTGGGGTTGCAGCAGTGGTGATCCAGATGGGCGGAGCTGGGTCAGCAGCCAAAGCATGGCTCTGGCAAGCCAGGTTCTGGTTTCTGGCAAAGCACACTTCTGCCACAGGCTCTTCATCACTTTTTATTCCAATTTTTTTAATGTATGCATGTACTAGGATTGTACTAGGATTACCTGGTATGTAAATTAGTCCCTGAGCTGCAAATATGCAGTGTGAAGAACCAAAACATGTACATACATTTTGCAGCACCTCAAAAGCCTTTGAGGTGTTGCAAAATGCATGTGTACACTTCTGTGGATGTGCCCGTTCAGTACACTGTCACTGGTACATAGGTATTTATATGCCCAGAGCCGCTCTTCTCAGTGTGCTGCTTCAGTAGGAATGTTTGCAAAAAAATGTGCTACTCTTCAGGGATAGACTGGAGCTTGCAGCCAGAGTAGCTTGAGTGTAAAGAGAAAAGCATCCTACCCTATCCTATGCCTATGTAGGAAGAAGAAGCTGAGTATGCTATCTGAAATATATGCCTTGGTAAAATATTGAATACTCTGAATTATAGTATTTAAGTGTTGCAGTGTTCCATGGTTTCTTAATTCATGTGCGTCTGTTCTACTATTTACAACAGTCTGTTAATTACTGTACTGAGTTCCTGCCACCAGCATGCTGAACAGGAAGAAAGGGACTAGAACACATTTGAGATCTCTGGTATCTCTGAGGCCAACATGATTAATTTGAGATTTTTTTTTAATGAACTCTGTGTCTATATTTATGCTGCAGTGATTGTAGCTTTGCAGATATATTTAAATTTCCCAGTCTGGATACCATTAGCAGCATATCTGTTTGCAACTAGCTCAGTGATGGCTAAATACCCAGGTAACCTGGGTTTTAAAGCTAAGGATGGTTAATCACTTCATTCTAAATATGCTGAATGTGAACATAATGAGAGTTGCAGAAATCAGAAGCAGAAGTAAGTATCTTAAGAACTTCTTGTAGGCCAATTTCTTTAATGGGACATTATTAGTATTTTTCTTTGCTACTTGTTAGTCTGTATTAGCTATTTCCTGCTTGAATGTGACTCATTTTCTGGCAGCTAACAGTAGCAGAATATTATGATGAAAGATGGCTTGATATGCTAGCAATTAGCCTCATAAGACACTGATTAAAGAAAAAAGTGTATTTTTTCTTCAATACCACCTTCAACTTATTTTTTTGTGTTTAAGTAAAGCTTTATTTGTGAATTTTCTTATTGAAATACTTTAACTTTTCTAGTAGTAACAAAGGCTCAAATGCCTGTTTTGTATGGATATGTAAACTGAAAATGGGGACATAACTGCATTTTTATATATAATTGAAAATAAATACATAAAGCTGCCAGTCCCATTATGGCTTTTGCCTTATAAAAGGTCATTCTTAATCTTTTTTTATAGTTAATGGAATGCACTATTGTGATTACATTGAAATCGGAATGTCTTCTGAAAGTTTGAAAACTAAACAATTGCATTTGAGATAACAGGGAAAAATAATTTCCTTTGGAGAATGACCTTTCAAAAGAGACTAGTCCACATCTCTTTAGTGATGCCAACATGTCAGCTTCACACTGTGTAAAAACCCTCCCTGTCTTTGCCATATGCAAATATTCAGAGTAAAATGGTAAAATAAAATCACTGTGTTGTAATATTAGTTTTTTTCATAAATGTTCATCAGATAATGGGTTTTAAGGGTTTCTGAATAAAGAACACTGTGTGTGCTGTCAGCTTGGTTGGTAGATTTTTTGTTTACAAAATGTCAGCATTTCCTTTCCTTCTGAAAAGAACAGATGATAGTGTCTTCTGAGGAAGAGAACACCATACCTCAGGCCAGCTCTCTGCTTACGCCATCAGAACTGACCTCTAATGGCTCTTTCACAATCAAGCCAACAAAATAAAAAGAGAATTGGTATATTTATAAGAATATAAAAGGTATAAAAACCGTGAATACAAATGTGATCATCTAATTTGGTTAACTATGAGTTTTCAAAAGAGAAAAAAGATTGTTTATATTTACTAATGCCATTTTCCTTTAAAAGATTAATTATTACATTACAGATAAAAACAACAAAGTTGAGGCCTCTGCTTTTCTTAAGAGACTTAAAATCACTTCAAAGCATATAGTAATCAAGAAAGTGATTCCACGGAGGTTTCCATCATTACTGGAGGATGATGAAAGAGCTTTCTTTTTGCCTTGTAAAACATGTTGTTCAAAATACCAAATACATTCCTAAAACTGTATTAACACATGTTCTTTGAGACTTGATTCCTAAAGGGAGGGGGAAAGCAATGCAATTTTCAAAATGTTTTCCTAAAAATGGAACTTGCATCTTGGAAAGAAAACACTTGAGTCTAAGAAAGCATGCCTTGAGTCTAGAATGGTTGATAACCATTTCTCTAGACACTAGGGAATAATCTTTTTCTGGTTCTCTTCTTTTTTTGTTTTAAGACTTCCCAGAAATTATAAGATGTTTTTGGAGATATTGGTAATTTAAGTAAAAATAGATGAGAGGAAAAATGGATGTTGACCCCCCCCTTTATTTTCCTTTTGTTTGTCACTTTTGTCAATAAAAGGTATCTTTTTAAATGTCATCTGTGCCCTCACTCCCTGTTTAACTGCATGACCCTCCAGCACCTGGGAGACAAGGAGTATGGGTTCAAGCATTCCTTCCTTTCTGGGGCACCCCAAGTCAGGCAGATGCACTGCAGGGTTCCATCAATTGCAAGCTATTAAACTTTAGTGAATTCAGGCACTTTTACATGTGCTTCAGGTATGTGAAGGGCAATGCTTTAATTAGAATGTCTCCAAGAACCACTGTAATGAAAGTGCTTTCACATCTCTTATATCAGCATCTCCACACTTAAAACGGCAGTGGGGATGTTTGAACTAAATCTCTTTAAAAGCTTTAGCTCAAGTGGTCCATCGCCATTTTTAAGCATGGGGTTGCTGATGCATGAGACATAGGAGGTTATCGAATCTGCTCTGATGTGCTGGAATTCCACTGCCTTGGAGTAGTTTTGGCACTTGTGTATTAGAAGAGAAGGGAAAGCAGGAAAGTGAAAACTCTCCTACTACCTGGCATCTCTGAAAGCATAGGTTCAAGCATGCTCCCATCCCCCTACACTATGCAAGGCATGCTGGACTGGGTGCTCCCACATTTTGGTGCTGGGTCTGCAGCACTCCATGCAATTGTGTGCCAGTTCTCAATCAATTCCATTTGGGAATGTTTCTATTATTATGAGTATCCACTTCCTAAGTATCTTAAGAGTCTATATGAGTTTCTGTGTAGCTATGGCTCTGTTGAACCCTACAAAACCCTGCAGGTCCTTGGACCCCTTGCCAGGTCCCATTCCAAGCTGGCACCTCACAAGAGGCCCTAAGCCTTATGGGCTAAATGCATGACTCCAAAACCTTTACTACAGCCCATATCTCATGGGTTTTATATGAGTATTATTTCCTTTGTTGGGGTCTCAACCTAGTTGGCCTCTAACCCTTTATTGTAGCTAGGCCTCCTAGAATAGACCTGCTGTGTCAAACTCAGCTTTAAGGCACTAGCTCTAATCAATCTCCTCTCATCATCAGGCCCCTGGCCCTTGTCTTCTGCACCCCTCTAACACTGGGCCTTTGGCCCTGTGTAGCTGAGCCCTGCTAGTGCCTGGCTCTCTGGCCCTAGTAGCTGCATCCCTCTAGTGCTTGGGCTCTACACAATCCTGTGCCCTCCTCTGGGCACTAATGAGGCCTCCACCTCCCTTAATAGCCTCATCTCAAACTACTGGTGCAAATGATAATGCAAACATCAGCCTTTGGGCTATAATATAATAATAATGATGGAGTTATGCTCTTCCCCTTTAAGAAGTCAAACCTCTTCCCCAGAATAGCATGACACTCAGCCCAGGGTACATTTTTGCTCTGGGAACCACGCGAGTCCTACAGGCAGCAGACCAGACAACCAAACTCTTTCATGCCAGAGCTCCTTCCTCTGGTAACTGCCAAAGAAATAACCCCTGCCAGGCCCAGCCCTGGGGCTTATATGTGTCCAGGACCCTGCCTTCTTCTGGGCTGCTGACTGCATGCAGGTGCGCGCTAATTTTCTTATTAGCCTGCTGATGCAGCAACCTGCTGCTGTGGAGCTCTGCCTAGCAGGACTCTCTGGCTAAGCTGCTTCTGCCTTTAAATGAGCGGGCCGGCTTTGTGCTCTGCGACTTTAGGCCATGTTTTGAATTAAGGTTGTATTTTTATATAATTTATAAAGGTTTAACAGATTGATTGGGGTGTAAGTAGCCAATAAACTTGGCTAAAAATTATGCCTTTTACTTAAGTAGACTAAGTAAGTCTACTTAGTGTAGACTTACACCTTTTTACCATGTTTATGATACATTTCTGAATATGTATTACATTTCCACTGTGGAACTTAGGGGGATGAAATCCCATGTGTGCCATTATAACCATTTTCATGACACTTCTTCTGCATTCTATTTTGTCCTTCTAGCCTTCGTTTCAGTTTGTAGCAAGAGTTTTGTTCACTCTTATTGAGCACTAGTAAAGCCTGATTCAGGTTTCAGGAATTCCTGCATGATGATATGTGTATCTACCTATTCATATTTTATTTCAGCAACTTCCAAATGCCTACCTCAAGCCCTGAAGAATATCTGTCATAACATATGACTGGCTGTGATTCTAGTCTCAACATCTACAGGGATAAAGATACAATCTAATATACTATAATTGGTCCCTCTGCACAATTAATAAGTCAAACCTTATCAATCAGATATTTTCTGTTTGTGTAGCAAGTGCTGCAGACACTATGCACATAAAAGTCTTTGGTAAGAGAGAAACTTTCAAGTCAAATAATGAGAATGGCTATGATCTAAAATTTTCCTGGATGACTCTGGAGAGAAGTCCCAGCCAAGGGACAGTATTTAATAGAGGGAGTTTACCAGGTAAAATAATGTTCCATATACAAAGATGATTTTCCTTAAGAGTTGTTCTATCAAGTCAACTATTTTGACCAAGAATACAAATTAGATTAGAACAACAACAACAAAAACCACAACAAAAAAATCCCAAAATTATTTATATTTTATGGACAGATTTTTGTTGACAGTTCCCAGCTGTTGTATTGGCTTGACAGTGAACAGCAGCTAGAGTATCATTGTTTACCTGAAAATTCCCTAATAAGAGGAAGCTCACCAGCTTTTATAGAGCTAGAGTTGCTAGTTCTACATTAGGCTTTGTGCAATTATCAAGGCTGTTGTGTTTTGGTTATCAAAACAATATTTGGAGATAACCATGGCTTAAAGATAATCCTGAAGTAGCTTTAGATTGTGTTGAGAGTAAAAAAGGGTATTAGTTGGAGAAAAGTGAAGATGAAGTTAACTACATTATACTTTTGTGCTCCTCCATTACCTACATCAAGGGCATGTCTACATGAGGCACTAAATGCATAGTAGACTGCTCACCATGGTGAAAACTATGCTAATATACTAATGTGTGCAGAAATATTAGCTTACTGTACATTAGCAGCACTTACAAGATATGCACCTTCCTGTTATGCCTGAAGATCATGATTATTTTAGTTCTTCCAGTTCTGAAAAGTAATTCTCTTTATGGCATTTAACAGGCAGCTTGTGACTATAAACCTCTATTCAAAAGGGTCTAAGACTGAAGAGACTTCCTGGAGGGAGGGCCACGAGAAAAATCGACAAAAAACACAAGAATAGCTCCCACAGCTTTTTTTTTTCTGTGATTCCCTTCTTTCCCTCAGTTAGTTCTTTATTATTGAAGGCATTTTACAGGATAAATATTCAATAAGATTTCTCTTCCCATTGCTTTTTCTTCCCTTGAATTCATCATTGTCTGTTTGGAGCATGTTAATAATCTCCACAGCAAGTAATGTTTGCTATCACAAACTTCAAATGTAATAAGTAGCTCAGATGAAAATGGACATATTGCCTAAAGATACTGGGAACCCTATCTTTTCTTTCTAAATAGATGAAAACAAGTTAAGTAAAATTGTAAAACTACCCACAAACATATGTATACTATATAGGGAAACATTTACTAAGTATGCATAAAATGAAAATACCAATTTGTAGTTCACTGAGATTAACCTCCTATTAAGTCAGTAATAAGGCAAAAGCAAATCACTTTTTGATGACCAATAGATACTGCATGATTTCCAAATATTGAAGTATGATATTTCCTTTACTTACAGGATGAAACAACTATGAGATCTCAGCTGATGATACAAGTTCCTAGCTAGATACTCTTACTATTTGACCGTCATTAGTGAAATTAAATTTATAAAGCTTTCCTATTTTGGGATTTTGCAGAAAAAGAAAAAAAGGATGATTTTTTTAAGTGCTTTGTTTCAGTGGACTACTGTGCTTTTGGAAATCCTAGTAGGCACCTATCAGTGTCTTTAGGGCCAGATCTACACAAACAGGGATTCCTTTACAGCAGCACAAATAGTAGTAGCACAAATTTGTGCTGCTACTTTGTGCCCCAGTGCACGCCCCTGCTACTGTGCTTTCCAGTGGGACACATTGTCACACTGCTTTACATGCTGCAGGGAGAGGGTGCTGGCTGGGGCACAGGTTATGGCAGCTGATGGCATCACACCCTGTGCCCCAGTTAGCCAGGGACCAGCACATGGAGATGCGGGAGTGCCTGCTCCCTGCTCCCTGTGTGCTGCAGAGCCCATATGCTGAGGCACCATGTGCCCCAGGCAACCACTCTCTACCTGGCAGGTTTGGGCTGGCAACTCCCCTGTCTCAGTTTGCCTCAGTGCAGGGGCTCCACTGCAAAGCCCCCACACTGAGGCATACTGTGCCCCAGCAAGCCATGAAGCAGCTAGCTGGGGTACAGTATGCCTTGAGACAGGAGAACAGGCAGTCTTGGCCTGGCTACTCTCCTGTCTCTGCATGTCTTTGCATGCACACTGGAGCACAGTGTGCCTCAGTGCAGGGACTGTGCAGTGGAGCCCCCATGCTGAGGTATGTGGAGACATGGGAGAAGCCAGCCCAAGGCTGCCTGATGCCCAGTCTTGAGGCATAGGATGTCTTAGCACAGAGGCCACACAGCATGCAAAAGTGAAAGAGCATTCAGCTCTGGGCTGACTGCTCCCCTATTTCTCCATTTGTCCTGGGACTTGCCGCTTTGGCATGGTTTGCTCTGCTTTTTTTCCAGGTTTTTTTTCCTTTGCTACCATGAAATCCCAGTAGCAAATTAGCAGCACCGAGAACTGATTGATGTGTAACTCATGAAGTCTGTGGTTCACAGCACCACAAACCACTCATGCCTGCATGTCTGGATCCATAGGCAATGCATACAGGGAGCACAGGGAGAGCATGTGCCTCCCACCCCCCCTCCGCCCCCCTGAAATTGGCCCTTGTCAGCTGGGGAGTTGGGGGCGCCGGCAACACTTCCAGTTTGCCATGGGTGCTTCTGGTGTTGGTGATTAGCTTCTGGGGAACACCCCCCTCAGTCAGCAATTGGCCACTGGTGCCCCCCAAGAGCTAGGAGGCATCACTTACCCATGTCTGGATCCAAGATAGATGTCCAATGTCTTTGAAATGGAACAACAGAGAATTGCAAGTACTGATTGAAAAAAAGTCTTAAGCCTGAATCCTTTATATTACCTATTTTATAAAGAAACATTGGAATGTTGAAAAGGCTAAATATGGTTTTCCCAACTTAAGAACAAGACTTGATCTCTTCCTATTAGTTTTTTTGCTTTTCCCAATACTTCACCCAGTAATTATTATGTATTACAGAGTTTTATGGGAGAAAAATGGAAGAAATCATCATTGCCCAGCTGTAGCAACTAAAATATTTGACAGGAATACTTCCAATATAGTGACCGAAGCAGACTTGGTGACCACACTATCTTAACTATATTGGTCACCAAGTCTGCTTCAGGGAACTGATGGAATGGAGCAGTAAATCCTTTGACCCATCCATTCCTATTTTTTGATGGTAATACTTAGGTATTTCCTGTGGCACTAAACATGTCATAGAAAAGATACACCTCCTTTCAAAAACTTTTTTCCCAAATAACCTAGTCTCACTCTGAAAAAGTCTAAGTGTGCACACCTATAGAAGAAATCTGGTTCATGGACTTTCTCTTTCAAATAACATAATGTAATGCAGGTACATGGACCTTCTCTCTATGTAATATAACCATCTTGTCAGAAATATAACAGTGGACAGAGATTTCTGAGTAACTCTTGAAGCTTCTATTATTTAGACTTTTCTCAATAAAAAAAATTAATATGTTAATTACTTTCCTTGTATTAACATGTATCAAAAGTTCTCTTTTAAAGATATGATAGTAGTTGGCAGAATTCTCCCCTCCACCCCCCGGATGATCTCTTTGTTAGAAGTTGGCTTTCTTCTTTCACCCTCATACATATTTGTTATTGCTTTCAGTAATTTGCCGAAACATAAGCATAATATTTAATCTTGGGACATATATGGCGTGATTTGGTATGGTCAAAGATATGCACCTGACCCATTGGTGATGTGAGGTAAATAACATAGTCTGTGATTTTCATATCATGAGAAATAATTTAACAGATTCTTACTGTAAGGATGAGCCATGAGAGCGCCCTGAGTATTGCTTTGATGGCTACATTTGGTTGTTACAACCTTACATTCTACAGAAATGTTATTTAGTAGCTAAAATACTGTGTAGATCCTTTAAGTAATTATGAAGTAATACAAAATTACTTAATTGGTATATTTTTTATCATTTTTAAAGTGGCCTCAAATTTCTACCAGTATTTTTACCAGTAATCAAAACAAAATGCAAAAATAACTATATGCATAGCCACTAGTTACGATCAAAATTTTGTGAAATCTGTTACTTTTCATTTTGAAGTGTTTATCTTTCCTTTACCACTGTGTTGCTTAAATTTCACAGGGGACACTCTCCCTCTTCATTTGGAGGATCTGTGAGAATGCAGAGGGCACCTACACAGGATGCTTACTGGATATCCAGGGGAAAAAAAGCAGAGGAGTGCATGCATGGGCAGCACTCCTTTGCAGCACAAAAGATATCTGACTGTTCAGTATGTGGCACCACAGACATGTTTGCAGCACCACATACCACACAGCCATGCTCGTCTGGACATGACCATTGGGTGCATTTACATGAAATGTTTACTGTGAAGTAGAATAATCTACTGTTCAGTAAACTATATGTAACTGTCTGCAGTAGCTACTGCATAGTAGATTAGACACAGGGTGGGAGACAGCTGCCCTGGTGATGGGGCATCTGTTTCTGCCCCTCTAGAGGCCAGGCCTTACTGCAGTGTCCCCTGGCAGCCTGGGGATGACACCTGATTGAGCCTAGAGCCCCCCCATGAATGCTGTATGGGAGTAGAGCAGGGCAGGAGTAGCCCTGCACTGAATTGCTCCTTTTGGGAGCAAATTTGCTTCTGACAGATGCATGTGTAGACATGCTCTTAGGGAAAGTTTACTGAACAGTACTATTGCACAGCAAGCTTTCAGTGTATTAATAGCATGTATAGATGCACCCATTCAGGTTTTCAGAGAGTTAATTCAGCTGAAAACATGGATCTTCTGATCTAAATTAATTCACCACAGAAAGGATTAACTAACCCTAGAAAGGGATTAAACTGGTCAAGTAAATACTTGCATGCATTCACGGTGCAGCCCTGGGGGCTGGGAAAATCCAACTGCTCATGGGGCTGTGCTATTCCTACCCAACTCCTGACCCTGACTGGGCTATATTTATCCGCAAGAATCTCCCTGACTGGGCATCTTCCTCCTTTCCCCTCTACTTTTTCCACCCTGAGTTATCAACTTCATGCTCTTTGTACCACTCCCAGAAGTGGCAAACTGCTGCACATGCCATTCCCAGGATGGTTTAGGAGGCTTAAAGTAAGCTGCTTACTCTTATATAGAGTGAGCATATCTACATGTTCACTTTACTGTGGAGTGGACTAATTTGCTATGCAGTAAAGCATCACTGTGTACACATATGCTGCTATTAGACTGGAGTAGACTAATTTACTTCATGATACCATAGTCCTGTCAGACACAAGTACTATCTGACAGCACAGTAAATTAGTGTGATTAAACACACACATAGATTTTGATGTGGGTTTAAATTGTGCCTGGTCACCCAAGTCATCAGGGGGCCAGACTGCTGCCTGGTGCTAAGCCACATGGCTTGGCAGCTAGCTGCAGGAGCCTCATGGTATGAGCAACTACTCTGCCATCTGATGAAGCTACCTGGAGCCCAGGCCTGATTCTCTGTGGCCCCTGCCAGTGTATGGCTGACCTCCAGGTTCTTTGCCAGCCTGGGGCTGGCTCCTGGGGAGCTGCAGCCAGCGTCTGAAGCTCCTCCCAGTTGCTGAAGTGGGGCAAAGAAGGGCATGAGCATCCCTGGCCTAAACTGCCTCTTCCCAGCTCAATCTGCTCTTGACCCAGGTGCACATATAGATGTTATGACCAGGTGTAGTTTACTGCAGAGCAATTTGCCCTGCAGTTTATTCATGCACATTAGTTGCACGAGTAGATGCACCTGGCATTGTGATTGCTTGTCTGTAAACTAAGACAGCATAAAACTGTTAATTTCAAGACTGTGGCATCATGCCCCATACTGCGAGCCACAAAAGTTTTGTATATTTGGATTTAAAGCTGTATAAGGGTGGGTTAAAGGAACTAAGTTATTTAGTTTGGAGAAAAGGAAATAAATGACTGCAGTTTTCAAGTATTTGAAAGGCATCCATAAAGAAGATGAAAAGTAAGTATTCTTTTTTTCTGCAGAAGGTATGATATGAAGCAATGGGTTTAAATGTCAGTAAAGCAGATTGTCTGCTTGCAGACGTTAAAAAAAAAAAAGCAAATAAACAAAACCCCACACTTTAGCAGAAGAATCAACATGTTACTTCAACCTGGATCTGCAGCATCTGTAAAGTTTGGGCACTTCAGCGGGGCTTTTTGGTGCTTTTAGCTAATAGCTCATTCAATCAGCTATTAGATAAAAGTGCCAAAAAAGCCCCACTAAAGCACCCAACTTTTACCGAATCAGGTGAGCTGAATTGAAGTAACAAGCTGCCTCTTCTGGGCATATGTGGGGCTTGGCTCAGGAACGTGCTGAGTTTAAAATCAAGTGCTGGGTTTGGGGTTTTTTTTGGTTTTGTTTGGTTTTTATGTCTGCCAGCACCCATTAAGATTAAATGCCAGGAAACAAAAGAAAATATGGAATTTTCTTCATTGAAGGTTTTCAATAAGAGGCTAAATAAATACATCTAGGATGGAATAGGAGACCATCTCTGTGAATACAGAATTAAACTAGATGATCCATGAAATTCTTTCTAAACTTATCATTTAAAGAGCAGAGGAAATTTTCAGTACAAGGAGGGCTGCAAGCAAGACAATAGGTGCTACTTCTGTCTCCCTTATGGCAACAAACTCATACCACTGTAGGCATCCAATACTTCAACAGCAGCACCATGATTTTGTGCAAAAGAGGAATGTGAAATTTTTCCAGATCCTAAGTCTTTGCAAGTTAAACACATGGAGGAGCCTGGCTATCAAAGTCCATTAAGCCACAAGCACTCTTGCATAACCACTGAACCTGTCTTCCTCTGAGCTGTTGTCACCTTATGACACAATACCACCATGCATCTATTTAGTCAGGATATCATCCTAGTCTCACACTTGATCCCACTTACCTGAACTAAATCATTAAAGTGCTCAATCATTGTTTTAACTTAGACCATTGCCTCAGTGCAAGATTGTACAGCTGTTTATATCCCTGCTGTTTGCAGTCCGGAGTTCTTGATTTCTGTCTACTACAAGTTGATGCTGGTCCCTTCAGTTTCTTCCCTAAGAAGCTTCTGGGAGAAAAAATAGGCAAGGTATTCAGAACATAAATTCACAAATTGGAAAACGTTGCTATAAAAGTTCTGAATTCTACCTGTATTAAGATAATTATATGATGCAATGATCAAAGCTGTATAAATAATTGACAGTCCACTCCCAAATAACTGATGCTTCCCCCCACCTTTGGTTTACTGGCTTTTAATTGTTATGTCCTCCAAAAGAAGTGTTTGCTTCTGCAATTTTGGGGTAGAACAAAATAATTTGTTTCCTCTATGGAGGTGGTAGGTTTATTTAATTTAAAAAAAGGAACTTGGGAAAATTAAAACTAAAGATCACCTTGAAATATGACATTTTGAGATTTATCTTGGATTTTGCAGATGAAATACCTATGATTGATTCATGCCTTTTTAGTAGGAAAAAAAGTTTTGCCACAGAAATATTGTTTTGCTTTTATAATATTTGTTGTAGATGTCCAAAAAAGAAATAATTTTCTTTACAAATGAATCTGATTGTGTGGATCCTGATATTATATAAGATGTTCACATAGATAAATTTGTGTTCTTATACTGATGTATGTGCATAAATTATAGTACATATGCACTAATTCTAGTTTAACTGCGAGATGGCATTTCTGTTGATTTTGCACAGAGTAGAAAAAGGTACTTATTATAGACCTGCAAAGGAATAAGACAGAATAATTAAATCAATATTTGTCTTTTTTTTAATAAATCAGGAACATAGTGAAAAATAGAGTACATATTTTGTTAACCTTTCTTGTGTCAGGCCTGTAAAAATTCTTGTTTCTGGGGAGCCAGGAGGAGCTGTGATCTGAAGCAGCCACCTGATATTTTGTGACATCTTATTCTACTTTTAGTTGTTAAAGTTCTTCAAAACCTTATAAAATGTTATTTGGGAGTACTACAGATCCCTTTTGTGCCTGGCAAAAACTCCCATTCCCTTCCATTGTTAGAGGCCATCAAAAACCTTGAAGATTAAGGAGCCCCTTGACTTCAGTGATGAAGGCCTGCCAGAGAACATCTGAGAAGAAGATAGAGATCTTGGCTTCTTTGATGCAGGGCATGGCTAGAGAGATATCAAGAATTTAAAATACAGTGAGTGAGACCCAGGATTATGTTCAGGCATTGTTGGATTTCCGGGTGAACCGGCTCAGGGAATGAAGGACAGTTTCTGCCTGTGAGGAAGTGGTTAAGCAGATGGGCTCTGAAAGCAAGGAGCTGCAGGCTCTGAGAGGCAAAATACTGGACATGGAAGGCAGACCTAGGAGACACAACATCCATATTGCTAGAGTATGGGAGGAGGTCAAAAAGGTCATTCCAGTGAGTTTGTGAAATAACTACTGTCAGCATTTTAAAACTCCCCTCAAACACTGATGAGGAGAGAAACCTGTGGGCTTTGTCTTACTGGAGGAAGCCTGAATTAGAAGAAAACCTAGGGCCCTCATAATCTAGTTCCTGCAGTATACCATTAGAGAAAGAATGCTCAAAGCAGCCAGAGAACTAGGCTGACATAGGCTGAACCTGACATTCATATAATTCTGTTTCCTGATCTTCCCTGTGAGGAAGATGAAAAGCAGGCTCTGTTTAAACCAGAAAAACTACAAACCAGATGTAAGGAGTTGAGGTACTTCATGAGACCCTAAGGAAGTATAAGCCTTTATTACATGATACCATCTAAAGGGGGCGAACTGATGGAATTATCCAAGTTATAACAAAAAAATATGTTTTTTATAAAATTATTAGACACTGTGCAGCCCAGGTAGTACCCAACTATGTAGTCCCCTTTCCAATTGAAGGGAATGTTAACAGGGCAGGTGCACTGTGGGGTGAAACTGCCTACTTCACATAGTTTCTTTCCTCCCCTATAGGGTAAAGCTAGGACATATCTTAAGACTTAACTATATAAAAAGTATTAATATATAAGAAGAGTTAAAATGGAACACATATATAGAAGACATGGGAACTATACATATACATCTCTATGAAAATACTCTGGATGCAGGTGAGGGATCTGGGAAGCAAAGGTCTCCCTAAACATCATGCAATCTTATACTCTAATGAAATATGAATCTACAAAGCTTGAGGCATAAGTTCACAAAATATAAGGCACAGGATTCACAAAATATAAGATGCAGGGAAATGGATGCACAAGCTTAGATTCTCAAGAAAACCAGAAGAATAACCTGGGTTATCCTGGAGCAATAGTAGGACCCCAAAGTTAAGAAAAGGGGAAAAGTGATCCTCAGTGCCTTTCAGGCCCCCTGCAATCCAGCTTGGATAGCCCATGAAGAGAACCTCCAATGAACCTGGGGAGCCCTTCTCATTGGGGGCTTCCCCTCCAGATGATTGTCCCAAATGAGAGGGTGGGGGGAAGATCCCTCCTCCCCTGTGCGAATCCCCTTCCCCTGTAACTCACAACTCTCCCGAGATCTGGTGAGGCTAATCTTGTTGTCCCAGGTAAGGTGCCTCCTCAGCAGGGGGCCGTCCGTTGATTTGGGCTCTCCTGACCTCCAGCTTGCTTGGGGTCTTGCACACTGCTCCATACTCTGGTGGCCCTGCCTTGTGCCAGGGGTTGGAGTCCCAAGACACCTTGTGCGGTGCTGGGGTCTCAGTCCAGTCCCAGACCCTCCATACACTGCCTGTGCACCATGTTCCAAGCCCTGTGCTAGGGACTAGAGACCCAAGCTGCTTTGAACAGCTCTGGAATCTGAGTTCACTCCTGGACCCTCTCTGCACCAACTTGTGCACCATGTGTCTGGCCTTGTGCCAAGGGTTGGAGATCTGAGCCACCTCTTGCAGCTCCTGGTGTCTCAGTTCCTTTTGGACCCTCCATGCACTGGCCTGTGCACTGACTGCTTGGCCTTGTTCCAGGGATTGGAGACCCAAGCCACCTCATGCAGCTCCCAGGGTCTTGGTCTCTCTGGGGCCCTCCATCCACTGACACATGTACCACTCACTGCACACCCTCACGGCAGGGCTATGGGACATGGCCGCTTTGCTGCTCCCTACCTGATGAGGAGGCTTTGGGCTTTTCCAAGGCAAGAGCTCCAACCCACTGGCCAGATCTGCCAGCTCTTTGCCTCTTCTCTGTCCCTTGGCACAGCTGCCTATGTGCTGGGCCTGCTTTTTTGTTCCCTTCAGGGACCATGCCCCCAGATTGGAAATGGACCAAGCGGGGTGTTGCTCTCCTCTCAGGTCCAGCTCTTCACTTTGCCCCAGAGGAGGGGTGGGGCAATCCTCTCCCCTGACTTGACCTGATTGGTGGGGGAAGGGGAATACCCCACCAATCATTTCAAACTTTTCTAAAGTTGGTGTGCCGGGCTGCTGCTGGCAAGCCTACCACAACTGTTAATCAAGGAGTGGCATTCATATAATTTTTGGTAATGTCTCCGTCTTTATTGTCACAGACAGCTTTGGATTATATTTGCCCAAACTTTTCTGGCAGATATAGTATGTCATATAGTAAATTGGCTGTTAATATTTCTTGTACTTTATATTAGGGCTATGTGAAGCTTTGGTCCCTGATTCAGTTTGGTGGAGATTCAGCCTGATTCAGTGACTGAATCCCCAAATCCAAATGGAATCAGAGGACCCTTTTATCTCTCCAAATGCAATCGGAACCCTCCAAATAGATTTGGAGAGATTCGGAAAGCTTTGGAGATGTGGATACAGAGAAAGCTTTAAATGTTTTTTCTACATACCTCTAAGTAGCAGGGGCTTATGCGTGCTGCAATGCTGGGGTACATGGAGTGTCCCACAGAAGCTCAGGGGGCTCCCCAGCGTGCTTGGCAGCAGGCCCAGAAATGGACCAGAAACACTTCTGGTCCACTTCTGGGTTACCCAGGAAGTGTGCTGCCCCCCGCCCCGGCATCTTCCCGGCTTGGTGACTGGTGCCTCTGGGTATGGCAGGGACACCTGTGGCATCCCTGTGGCTGATCACTGAGCCGGGGGTGGGGGGGGAGAGATGCGGGCCCTCTCTACCCACGCAGTCCCCAGCTGATCCAGAAATGGAACAGAAGTACTTCTGATCCATTTCCAGTTTCACCACTGAGCATGTGGAGGGCTCCCCGCAGATTCCTGTGGGACACTTCATGCACCCCAGCATTGTAGTGTTCACAAACATGTCTACTACGTCAAGGTATGAAGAAAAAACTTTTAAAGCTCTATCTATGTTCAAATTGCTGAATCTCTGAATCCGCATCAAATCTTCAAATCTGGATTTGGCTGAATTGAATCAGGGACAGTGATTTGAATCAATGAATTGAATTACTGTCCCTGATTCAGGCTGAATCTGAATCGAATAGGGCCCACTTCGCACACCTCTACTTTATATGTATTTTACTTCTCTCATGTCTTTTTGTTTCCTCTTTCCCCTCATGACCTTTTACAAGTGTGTATTTTGGAGTATATGTATAAGTTATAATATATGGAAGAATGTTGATATTACAAACTATGACATTATACAGATACTTGTTGCACATTTTATTTAAGGAAACTGGCAAATTGCCAGCTATATTCCAAGTCAAACACATGATAAAGTCACTGAAAATGGGCAATCCTATTAAGTGTGTATCTTGGAATGTGAGAGACCTTAATAGCCCAATTAAAAAGAAAATATTATATTTTCTTAAGAGACAGAATGCTCCAAGAAATTCTTCTGTCAATAGAGGAATCTCAAAAATTACAGCATGGCTGGGTAACGTTTGTGATCTCTCCTTCTGTACAAGAAAGTAAAATGGAGTATCTGTTTAGTGCATAAAACAAAATTGTGCTCCCCATAGAATTCACATAGTTGACAGTCCAGAAGGTAAATTTATTCTTATCAATGTTAAAATGATGGATTCATTTTTTGGATATATCTATAGTCCCAATGCCACCAATCCAACATTATCATTCTTTTTTGTAAAGTTCTCTGAACTTAGGAAATGCCTTTATATTTTGGACATTGGAATAAATGTTTGGATCCTGTCATTGACAGAATAGAATTGATAGTCTAGAATTTATTTCTTTTTAATTTCTCAAAGCAAATTTTGTCAATGCCTCTATTGGCTGCATAGGTTCTTTGGGCCATGCTGAGATGGACCTTCAGCTTTTCCTTGAAAATAGATCAGCTTTAAGTAATTATTGGTGAGTCAGCACCTCCCTAAATGAATGCTTCAAATTTATGAACATTCAACTAGAAGAGTTCAAAAAATTTATGGAGTTCAATTAACCTACTGCTTCCTCTACTTCAATATTATGGGAAACTACTAAAGTCTTTTTACAAGGATATATAG
The DNA here is from genome assembly GCA_030014935.1 of Caiman crocodilus. Classification (NCBI taxonomy): domain Eukaryota; kingdom Metazoa; phylum Chordata; order Crocodylia; family Alligatoridae; genus Caiman; species Caiman crocodilus. The sequence continues at coordinate 16,910,016 of JAGPOW010003316.1, forward strand.
TATCATATGCTTCTGAAAAAAAACAAAACAAAAACAGAAATAGATGCTTTAAAAAGAAAAATTAGCTCTTTAGATGAGGATTATGTTATTATTCCTTTGTCTGGTAAACTATTAATTCTCACCAATATGAGATATGAATGGAATAAATTAAAATTAAAGCATTATATATATCTCTCTATATATGTGTATGTGTGTATGTGTGTTTATGTGTATATATGTATGTAAAAATGCTATATATGTATATGTATGTATGTATGTTTGTATGCGTGACTGTGTGTGTGTCTGTATTTATATGCCAGAGATAGATAGATAGATAGATAAGTTTGCTAAGATTATTAGAAACTAGGGGTACATGCAGGAAGTAGTCCTAGCTTATAGACTTAAGAGTAATTCCAACCATTTGAAAAAATCAGCTATAAGAGACTCTTGAGAATATGCATGTGACAGACAAATCAACTAACTGTCCAGTCAGTTCTATTCTAATTTCTATGTGGAGAATCTGAATGGTATTAGTGAAGAAATAGATTCCTGTACTTTATACTCCTGCAACAAATTTTAGAGATGTAGAAAGGCAGAAACGGTTCTTTGGGTAAATCTGATATATTTTATTAGACCAATTCAAATAGTTGGAAAAAATCTTCTTTGCAAGATTTTGGGTACAAGTACCCTTCATCAGGCTGAGGAAGCGTCTGCAGTTGGTCTGTGCTCTTCCTGGATGGAATAATAAAGAAGCCAGTGGCTACCTCCAATTTACATTGCCATTGACTGGCTTTTTTGCATGCATACCAGTCTCTGGCTTCTTTATTATTCCATCCAAGAGGTGGTCAGACCAACTGCAGATGCTTCCCCAGCCTGACAAAGGGTACTTGTACCAAAAAGCTTGCAAAGAAGAATTTTTCCAACTATTTGAGTTGGTCTAATAAAAGATATTACATTTACCCAAAGAAGCTTGTCTGCCTATGTCCTTAGATCAACATAGCTACAACCTATAGCCCTGAGAGATGGAGAAAGAAATTTTAGAGGCTCCTTTGTCATTAGATGGCCTTAAAGGACATAAACAATAATAAGTCTCCGGGGAATGATTGATTTCCTGTGGAGTTTATGTGAAAAAAAAAGATATGTTGTTATTGTTATGTATATAATGATAATACTAACAAAAGTAAACTGCCAACCATTTTATTTGAACTTGTTTCTGTAATTCAAAAACCAGGCAAGGATTCTATGGACTATTCTAACTATAGGTCAATTTACTTAGTGACTGTAGAGACCAAAATCCTAGCTAAAACATTACCACACAGATTTGAACAAGTCCTATTGAAGTTAATCAAAAAAAATAGCTTCTCTCTACCACTGTCTGGTTGCCACGTGCATATGTATGCATGCATATGTATGTGGCACACCCTGCTTTGATCACGCTCCTCCCTATCCCGACAGTCCCAAGCATTCCCTTGCAGGCTGGAACTTGGCCAGCCTGCAAAAGGAAACCTGCCATTTCTCACATTTTTCTCCTTAATAAGAGAAAATCCACATTTTTCTCCATTAAAGGGGATAATCCAGGTTTTTTGCAGCAAATGGAAAACCCAAATCCATGGTTATCTCCAAGCTGGCCTTCTGGACTACAGCCATCCAGCTGAGGTGGTGTTCTCTGAGCAGGCTCCAAGCTTCTTGCAGCCCTGAATTTATAGCTGTGCCTTGGGTCATCTGCCTGCCCAATTAGCTCTGGCCTTCACATGCCAGTGGCTTCATAGGCTGCCTGACCTCTTAAAGTGGCCTGCACATCAAGTGCCCTGCTGCTCTGTACATGTAGAACAGCTTTCTTGTAGCAGATCACATTAAACCCTTTTCCGAGTTGTGTGCTAAATTTGACTTTCCTAAAATAGTTGAAGAGCAATATATGTCATATATGTCATTGCATTAAATATCAAAATATGAGTTTGGACTCGAGGTTTTAGGTATAGCAGATCTTCCACACATATTATTCTTTGCCTTGAGATCTGCTTCTCATCCTCATCCTGTGACATCACCCTATGAATGTCATGGCACATAAGAAACCTGATACACATTATTTCCAAGGGAAGTGAAATGAAGATCAAGGTATTCGATGACACAATCCAAGTGGAAACCAGTAATTCGTGATATTCAAATATCCATCTTAGACTTTATCTTATAACAAGAGAAATCAGTTTCCATTTGCACTGGATTACTCTAAACTTCAAAAATTAAATATTCTGCCAGTAGATACATGTTGGAGATGTGATACATTGCAGTCAATGCTTGGTCATAAGTTTTGGTCACATCCTGTTATAAAATCTTTTAGAAAAAAAGTCATAACTAGAGTTAATGTGGCTTTGAGCCCAGCTCTGATTTCTCTGGCAAATAGGTATATATTGGGTATATACCTAAGGATTTCAAACTGAAGCCTTCCCAGATTGGACTTTTACAACTGGCCTTATTGGTGACATGCAGGGTTATACTACTGCACTGGAAGAATAGGTAATCTCCAAGGGTTGGTATCTGGCATAATAAAGTGGGACTACAGGCCACATCCACATGAGCATGGACATTTGTTTCCCTAGGGACAAGAAGCAGTGGCACACCTTGTACTGCTGCTACTTGTCTCCGAGGAATGTCTGTGCCGCGCACTGTCTGACACGTAGCAGGTTACCCTGGGTAGGGTATGCAGGCCTGGAGCCAGCACTTGGCTGGCCCCAGCAGTCATACCTGGGGTACTGGGGGCCTCCCTGGGCTGCAGCCTCGGTGATCCTGCTGCTTGAAACCTGGCTTGCAGCGCATGCTGCCCCCAAGTGCACTGCTCCACTTTTTGTGTGTGTGTATTTTTTGACCCTGGGATCTCCCAGGGCCAAATAAAGTCCCCGCTCTGCCGCCCCACCCCCCCTGCTATCATGTTGCATGGAGAACACCTGATTGTGCGGTGCGTTGCATCCCATATGTGCCTGTGGCACCACATACCGCACAGCCATACTTGTTTGGACTTGGCCATAAAGTTGCCATCTATAGAGAGAGTTATGTTTAGCAGACTTAACAGCTTTGAAAATAATAATGCAATTTTAAAGGAATTCTTTGATTATTTTTGGAAATTAAACTATTACTCTTTATGCATCACTTTTTTCTATTCTTCCTTCTTTCCATTTCCTTTTTTTCTTTACTTTCCCTTTATTACTTATTGTAACGTATATACAAATAGTTCATATATATATTTCTGATTTCTGTACTGTATAAAATCAATAAAATATGAGAAAAATCTTGTTTCTACTTCATATTACGATCCTATAGGGGTTTATCTTATTCTTACCTCCTTACAAAAAACTGCTTGTTCAGAGAAGGAAAAAAAAGAAAAAAAATCTCTTTTCAAGAATTATTGCTACGAATTAGGAGCTTGGTTATCATAATTTTATTTGAGATCATTGACTTTAATCAAGTTAGTTTTAGGGAAGAGTGCATAATTTCTTTGCTTCCTGCTGGTAGGCTGAAACTTTGTCATTTTTTATGTTAAAAATCAGCTGGAATCCCTTTCTTTAGCTATGTTACTTGATGCTGGGAAAGATTTAGCAAAAATGGGATAATATAATTCAAAAAAATCTTTGAACTATTTTTTGAGGGATCAGACGAATGATTGTGTCAGGGTCCTTCACACTGCATGCAAAGATTCAATGTGGAACAACAGTTCACTCAACAAAGAAACACAGAACATGAGTGCCCTGCTACCCAATTTATTAGTACACGTAATGTCAAAATGTTTTATCCAGCTGGTTTGACACAGAAATCATCCCAGGTTTGTTTCTACCAATATAAAATATATTTGTGTACTATTGCCATCTTATTGTATCCTATTACAACATAAATCTCCATTTAATATATTGAAGCTTGAGATCAAGTATCTTGATATGAGGTTAATTGGAAAAAATCAAAAGACAATATATACCCATCTTCTGTTTCAAAAACACTCTCTTTTTCATAGCTCATACTGCCTGACATTTTCATTTCTGACTGTCAATACGGAAAGTCTAGAACAAAGGGTTTTCTCTGCAAATATACCATTTTTTCCTTGAGTTCATCCGACTGAGATATTTATGGCCATATATTTACGTTAAAAAAGGAGCTCTTAAGCATCATGATTTTTCAACCTGCTTTCATGAACTGTTGTGTAAAACTGACTGCCACAAGCATTGTAATAGCAGTGGTGTTGCTTGGAACATAGAACTTTTTTATTTCTTTTTAAGTCAGGATACAAAATCTGGTCCTTGATCTAGATATAGACTAACCTAAGGCTGTGCAAGTGGCAGCTCTCAAGTGCTTAACATGAGGATCATAGGCCCTAGTGTCTGCCTTTCCCACCGCCACATGAGGAACTGCGTGCCACCTGTGCAAGGCAGGGGAGGCCATGCATTGTCAGTGCAGCCTGTGCAGTAGGGATGCCATGTATTACATTCTTGAGGGTGAGGCCACTGTGCACAGCCTGTGTGGTGAATGGAACCCACAGCGTGTTGCCTATTCAGTGTGCTAGAACATGTGTGCTGGTGCTGCCTGCAGCCCTTGGCCTCACCAAAATTAGTTAGCCCTGGACTAACTGATTAGTTTCTGATTTAGATATACGTGTTACCCTATTTATCAATTTTCTCATTGTCCAAGTGAATTGGAAAGTCTGAAGGTCAGATTCAGCATTATTATAAGCAATGTTAAATTTATTTAAGTCAAGGAGGTTTAATCTGCCCCAAACAGAACTGTAAGTGAAATTATGTTTTCTAGTCCAGTTTAGGGGAAGATAATGTATCCATTGACTTAGTCTGATTTGCAGATTAAGACACATTGGCTTCTGAAAGTGGAGGAATATTGCACCAATTTCCTATAACCCTGTCAGGTACATTTGTGTGGCTTTTTATGAGGTCTGCTATTCAGGTTATATATAGAAAGGACTACAATTGTGATTTTTCCCAGATTTATGATTAGTGTTCTCTTTATGTTGATGAAAAAGGGAGGAAATTGTTCCCTAGAAGTACAATTGCTAAAATAGGGAGAGTCTAGCAGAATAAGATTCAAAAGAGTTCTTGTGAGATATCACATTTTTTTTCCTATTTCCCCAGAATAAATTTGAGTCATCAGCATATTGCTATTTACCATCCATATAATTGCCAATTGTCTGTAATCATATTGTTTTGGGGTATAATGTCTTCTTCTCTTTACCATATTGGGTTTTCTGGGGGAAAGGAGGGATAACATGCATGTTGGTACTGTCACAAACCAAGGCATAGGTAATCTACCTTGTGGCTAAGAAGTAGAATAGAATTGACCATTTCCTTGCTTTTGTATAACACTAAGTTTGCAGAGGAGGAACTGTATCCAGGACAGGTCCCTCTGAAGCACAGTAAACCTTGAGGGTAGATAGCTGCTGTTGTATTTCTTACTTAGCACTAACCATAAAAGCACAGCCTGGTTCTTACCAGTGCTATTTTCCATAGGATAAATATGCCTGTGCATGTATCTTTAGAGCGATTTTTAAGAAGCAAGAGAAAAGTGTGAATTACTTTCCTCCTCTGAGAAACCTCAGTTGGAGATCAGGGGCCACTGTAGCTCCAGTTTTGTAAGCAAGATTGAAACCACTCCTGGAGATTCAGTGAGGAGGACTATTACTTCACAACTGCAAGGGGCTCCACATCAAGATCACTGCAGGTTTTGGGCCTAATATTTCAGGTAAGTGGTGATAGTAATAATGGAAAAGATAGTAGAACTCATTTCAGTACCTATATGGTCCTTAGACCTACTGTTTAGAGGTGGCAAAATAATTACAAAGCAAAGAAAGAATTTATATCTTTAGCAGTTTACTGTATTTTAAAGTAGTGACTTAAGATTAATTTTTTCTCAGTTTTATTCCCCCCCATTAGAAACTTAAATATTTTATTTCTGTTTACTATGCATCAGGGCTGCATGAAGCTTCTGTCCTTGATCTGATTCAGTGGAGACTCGGCCCAATTGGGTGGCTGAATCTCCAAATCCAAATCAAATCAGAGGACCCTTTAATCTGTTAATCAAATTGGAACCCTCTGAATTGATTAGGAGATATTTGAAAAGATTTGGAGATATTCACATAGACATAGCTTTAAATGGAAGCCGTGGCACTCCCTGGTGGACCTAGAAGTGGACTGGAAGTACTTCTGGTCCATTTCTGGGCTTACCGCTGAGCACATGGAGGGCCCTCCCACACTCCTGTGCGACACCATATGTGCCCCAGCACCACAACGTTCACAAGCCATGCTGGTACCTTGAGGTATGTAGAAAAAGATTTTTAAAGCTGTGTCTATGGCTAACTCGCTGATTCTTCAAATAGGCATCAAGTCTTCAGATTTGGATTCAGACAAATTGAATCAAGGACAGTGATCTGAATAAATTAATCGAATCACTGTCCCTGATTTGGGCTGAATCTGAATCCTAATTGATTAGGGCCCACTTTGCATACCTCCACTATCCATGTTACTGTGTTCAAGCAGAAAAAACCCTCCATCTACTTTATTTGGGGTTCTGCTTTACTTGGGTTTCAAAAGAAAGCAGTTTGCCATTTCTCACAGAGTGTCCTCAAAATAAGCAAACTATAGTGAAAGTTAATGTATGTGTGTGCGCGTGTGTGTGTGCATGTATGTGCGCATTACGGAGGGGAAGGGATATGGAGCAGAGGATATGGATCAATGTTTGTGGTTGTTGATCTATAGAATAATAGAATATAAGGGTTGGAAGGCTCCTCAGGAGTTCATCTAGTCCAAGCCACTGCTCAAAGCAGGACCACCCCCAACTAGACAAGATTGTGCCTAGCCAGGTCTTAAAAACCTCCAAGAATGGAGTTTCCCAAATCTCTCTAGGCAACCTGTTCTGGTGCTTTATTACCTTCCTAGTGAGAAAGTTCTTCCTAATATCTAAGCTTGCTGCAAATTGAGACTTTTTTCCTCATTCTGTCATCTGCCACCATAGAGAACAAACATCCTCTTTGGAGCCACTATTCAGGTACCTGAAGCCTGCTACTACATCTCCCCTCAAGTCTTCTTTTCTTCAGACTAAATAAGCCTAGTTCCCTCAGCCTTTCCTCAGAAGTCACATGCTTCAGCCTTCTAACCATTTTTATTGCCCTCTTGGTTTTTCTCCAATTTTTCCATGTCCTTTCTGCAGTGGGGGGCCCAAACATACACAAAGTCCTCCAGACGTAGCCTCAACAGTGTCAGATAGAAGGGAATTACTTCCCTTAATCTGCTGTTAATGCTTCTACTAATGCAACCTAGTATGTTGTTAGCCTTCTTTACAACAAGGCACACTGTAGCTCATATTCAGATTATGTCCACTGTAAACCCCAGGTCTTTTTCTGAAGAGCTGCTGCTGGTTGTTCTCTGCTAAGCTCAGGACTTTGCACTTCTCTTTATTGAACCTCATGAGATTCTTTTTGTTCCAATCCTCCAATTTGGATGGATATCTACTATCCATCCACCCCAGCTTGGTGTCATTTGCAAACTTGCTGGAGGTCAGTGATGAAGATATCAAACAAAAACAGCTCCTGGGGCACACCACTTGAGACCAGCTTCCAACCAGACATAGAGACATTGATTACTATCCTGTGAACCTGATGATCAAGCCAGCTTTCTATCTGTCTAGGGCTTTGTATTTTTCTGTGCTGGCTGTAGTGCTAATATGCCCCTTTTGGTGTCAAAATATTTTGAAAGTGCTTAGCCAGCTTCAATTGGCAACATCAGCATAGAATCTGCATGCCTCCCAAATGTAAAATTGACAACACGGATTGTTAATTTCTATTACCTCAGCTGCCTCTCAACATGGTGGCTTTGCCTAAATTACTGTCCCTGGCTATTTTAACACTGTTCCTTGAAGGTCTGCCAGGCTTTTGTGCCATTTTCTGCTTAATACCTCTTTTGGGTCACTCCATCTATCCACTGCATTTTCTTTCTTCCGGAGGTACCCTTTAACTGCTATTTTGGGGCTATAGTAATGCCAACCCAACAGCTCTTTATGATGGGACCTTGTGGATAAGCATTATCATGTCTGAAATATAATTTTATGGTTTGCCTGTCTGCTTGTCTGTCATCTCCCACTGCTAATTAGATGTTGTGCCTGCCCTGTGCCTTTTTCTGCCTGCTGCCCTTACCCCAGCTGCAGCTTCCATTCAACTTGGCCAGAATGCTCAGCTTATCACTGAAAATTGTCTCTTTTATATGCTGAGAGAGAAGGCCTCAGAAGATCATATGGTAATAATCATGTATGTATGCAAATGTAACTACTAGACCTGGGACTGCGTGCTTTTTGTTTAGGGGCAGGTGAAAACTCCAACTAGTTTTTTGCTCTGTACTTGGTAGTGTGAGGGTTCAGGGCAGCAGTTCAGGTTGCCTCCTGTGTTTAGCTTTTTTCCTGTCAGATTTGAGCTGACTGGTGTGCTTTGTAGGTTTTGGAATGGGTGTTATGGTTCTGTCAATGTTTTGCTACCTGTAGCAGGAGCTGGGACACAGTCCCTGCTAGACCCCTAAAGGAGGGGCTGTGTTGGGGAAAACTCCCTTTGTGGGGTCCAGACGAGCCATGCCTTCCCAGCCCACCAGCAACAAATCCCTGGGGAAAACTTACCAGGCAGGGTCCAGACAAGCCACACTGCCTGGCACACTAGAGAAGGATGCCAGGGGGTGAGAGGGTTATTCGGCACAGCCTAGATAAGATACACTTCCCCAGAATATCAGGAAAGCTCGGGGGGGGGGGCATAGACTCATCCAGCAGGGGCTGGACAGGCCACACTGTCCAACATGTCAGGGAAGATCACTAGGGGAGGAGAACCCAACCAGTGAGGCCTGAGGCCAGTGAGGCCTGAGCTTCCCTGGCATGCCAAAAGGATCTCTGGAGGGAAGACTGGGGCCACACACGAGGGCTGGAGAACACATGCCTTGGGGGCCAGTGCTGATTGGCCCAGAAGATGCCCAGGAGGTTTAAAGGGAGAATGCCAAGAGAGATTTGGCATTTGGTGCCCAGGGGGAAGGGGAATATTGTAGCAGAACTGGGAGGAGGATTCTACTGCAACAGAGACTCAGCCTGCCAAATGCTTGGGGATATTGAAACCATGGGTGAGCGACCGACCTGATCCACAGCACAAGATAAGTAATCCCGGGCAGTGGGGTACTTGTGGGTGAACCCATTGGTCGGAAGGATGAGGACACTTGGGAGAAAGAGTGCCCCATGAAAGTTTATTAAGCCCATCAGAAGAGAGGGCATGAGTGGATGCCAAAGGTGGGGTTAACCTCATGGGTCCCTAAATCATCCAGGCAAAGGAGAGATTTGCCCAGAGGGACTGAATAAATAGTCATCAAGTTTGGACTTTTCCCTAAAAGTAATACTGACGAAAGGAATGAGGACCTGTTTCCCTTTCATTTAGTATTAATGCTGCCCAGCTAGGAGAGAGAGCAGGGGAGGAAGTTAGATCCCTTGGACACCTGAGTTATAGTTAATTAAGTTATAAGAGGTACACTTGAGTTCTAGTGAATTGCCTGACTGGGAACTGCCAAGAATGGCAGGTGCAGACCTTATCTCCCAGGATCCACTAATCCCAGAGAGGAGGAAGATTAACTCAAGTTAGACTGGAATACTCAAGATAGAGAGACCCATCCTGATGATACAGTCACCAACCCTTTGTGAAGTCAGCAACCAAGCTGGGTTGGGGAGAAGCTTAGAGCTGGTGACCCACACTCATTGTCAGAGGAGAAGGATGACTCATCACCCAAGAGGAAAGGGGCAGAGTGTAGGAATGGTGGAGCCCTGCAAAAGACCAACCCTTACCAGTATTGTGATCACCCTAGATACCATCCACACTCCCAAAAAATAATTTAACATCAAGACGCGGCAGAAGAGGTCGAGAAGACAAGGCGGAGGTCCTAGTGATTTCAAGGTGATAAAAGGAAGTGGGTGGGCCTGTTCAAACTACCCCTGAGCAGTTGAAGCAGCCTTGAATGGTATATATGCTCCACAGCCATATTTATCACTGGCTCCTTCATCAGGATACAAGGGCTTGCATACTTTGCAGGCTTAACCTCAATGAGGCTCAGAGTACCCTTAAGTTTTACATATATCTTGCAGATTTTTTTTTCCTTTCTAACAAAAATGTTTTGCTATTCTTGGGAGGAGGAAAGGGGAGACTAAAATAAATTCTATGGAGTCATAGAATAATACCCTAGCAGGTGATTATTGAGGGAATAGAGACTGAGATCAAAACTAGTCTTCTATGAGCTATCTGACCCAAACAATCAGTTATGCATCTCTTTCAGTACTTGCTTCAGAAGTACTAGGGACAAATGGACACCAAATCCATCAGGTATAAATAGCACTAATAGTTAAATGTATGCATCTCCCATCCTATAGTCAGTTCTTACTTTAACTTTTGCTCCTTTATATTAAATAAGTGCTCACGGGCAGGGCCTTATTGCCTAGGATATTTCCAGTTCTGTGTGCAGAGTTTCATAGAATTTTTCTAGTTCTGTCAGAGACAATAAAATGAACTTTCACAGTGAAGCCGGCTTGCATGAGAACATTTATAGTAAAAGAACTGTCCTTGGTCAGTAATGCCTGTGTTCTATTTGCTGCTGTTGAAGATTTGTGCTTTAATCTACCAGCACAGCTCACAGCCTAACCTCACAGCTTATTTTCTGCTTGATCCTTCAGTCAAGTCATAATAATCTTATATGTGGCATTGCAGTCATGAAAATTATGTCACAAATCCAGCATAATGTTTTCACTGTAGGATCAAGTGGCAAGGGAAGAAAAGCTGGGAAAGAGTAAAGCCTGCTTTAAGCACAGAAAGCTTCAGTAAATAAAGCTACACTCCCCTAATTTCAGTATCAATATTTTGGCTTAAATACTGGTCTTTTGGGATACTGGATTTGGTAGTACTCAGTTTGCAAACTGTAGAAGCAACTTCTACACAGAAGAAGGGGCTGTTCTGTAAAAGTCCATCTGGATTTGTAAGTGTGGCTGTCAGGTTTTCTCATGTTTGAGGAAGATTTTAAGAGTAGCATTGAATTCTGTGTAGTAGCAACAGACTCATTTTAGCTTACAAATAGGGAATGGAGAAAGCATTTCATATTAGAGGAAAGATAGTCTTGTAGTTAGGTCACCTTTTCTGGATTTGGGAGAGCTGGATCTTGTTTCCAGAATAGTTCAGGTTTGTGTGTGGCCCTGATGAAATTCCTTGATCTCCGCATAACCTATTTTCTCATCTGAGGGTAGAGGCAAGGGGAGGTCTTACCTCTTGGATGATAGGGCAATCATAGTCTCTAATGTATGTAGAGCACCCAGCACAATGGAGAGTATCATACAAATACAAAAATGGATTCAGAGGGGCTGTGACAGTACTGTTGCATTCTCCGTTGGCTATACACAGCATGCACAGTGAGCTCTTAGAGGTCACTGGCATGTCAGCAGAAGTTCTGCTGAGAGCTCTATATGTGCTGGGAGGTCTCTGAACTAACTAGCTGGTCAGGGCAGGGTCTACCTGGAGTCCCTGCTTCCAGGCAGCTGAGGATCTTGCTGCTGTTTACTTTTCCACTTCTTTCTCCACCCAGAACTGCAAAAGCAAGGGATGAATGTCACCATCACCTCTTATCCCCTCGCTGCCTTCACCAGCTGGTTAATTTGGGCTGGCAAGGAGGGGGTGGAGGCAAGGCGTGAAGATGAGGGAGGGGAAAGTAAAGTCATGTTCCAGACCTGCTTGAAAGCAGGGGCTCTGCACAGATCCTGTGCTGATCAACCAGTGATTTCACAGAGCTCATGGCACATACACAGCTTCTATCAGGAGCTGTGCTGACATACTGGAGAGCTTCTGGCATGTGGGACCACAGTGAGGGGTTGCAGCCCTTCTGGCAGTATGGTGCATGCATAGTGTGCGCTCCTCACTGAACCTGTGTACCACACAGCTGAAGAGGATGTGACCACATCATAATCCTGAATCAGCCCATGTACAAATAATTTAGTAACCACAAAACTTCTAATATGTAGTGTAGCTGAACTCCGTGAGTACCATAATCTGTATGGCTGAGAAGAATATTAATGTTTAATATCTAAATTACACTGTTCTTGTTTATTTATAGGCACTTCTACAATACTTATCATGTTGCCTGTTTGCTGTTTAAACTGTACATATTTTGTGGCTGTTAACTTTAGTGTTGCTTTAATACTAAATTAATGTATAAGAACAAATTCAGCTCTTGTTCTTGTTTGTGTAGAAGTGGCATAACTCAATCAATTTTAATGGAGTTTCTCTGGAATTATACCAATATAAAACAAAGCAGAATCTGGCCCATTGTCTGTAACACTTTCATAGTGTCAGTGTTAACAAATGATGACACTGTTCAATAGTAAGAAGGATATAAATGAGTGTGCTAGGAATTCAGATTTCAATAAAAGATTCTAATTTGATTTATAATTTAAACAATCCCAAAGTATTTCTTATTATATGATGTTTTAGGATAAAGCATGGAATTAAATTATGGAGCTTTTCCATAAAGTGTGTCCTTCCTTTTCCTTTGGCAGTTTGGATTATCACTAGTTGTAATAAACAAAGCTATTTCAAAATGGAACATATCTGTGTATAGTGTTGCAATGTAGTATAGACATTATCTTTTATGATCTCCAGTTTGGACTTCAACTGTGTGCATATTATCATAATTTGAGATGAGCACATGTAGCTCTGTTGTAACTAAATGAAAATCCAAAGACTCGTACTAAGCAAATTTTGCTTTTAATGCATTTAAATATTTCCCCTTCAAAATGCTGCCCTCAAGACCTTGAATATTAGGGATTTATACAGTGGCAGAAGCAATTTATTTTTTATTTTTAATAAATGGCCCTCAAGGCACTTTGGAAGGTTATAGCAGAATTAGTAGTTTGGTCACATTTTAAAGTGCTCCCTTTTGAGAAGCAATAACACAACCTTGTTATTTCTTGTATTATTAAGTTATAAAATAGTATCTAAGCTCAATGCACTTCTTGTTAGGCTGCAGTACAAAAAACTAATAATAATTGGATGGGGTTGATCTTTGTTAATGTAGCTCGACCCCTGCTATTTTCAAATTGGCTCTCAAGTATTCCCTTAATGGATCAGTAGAAAAATAGTCTGGAGCACTGTCCCTTTTGTAATGAAAACAAAATTCCATGGAACATTAGAATGCTATCTAGAATAAAAAATCTCTTGAAGAAATTGCATGGGCTTTGTACAAGTGGGAAGAGAATGAGCAGGGAAAACATTATGGTAGTCCCCTCTGACCTTAGAATTTGGTAAATTTTTGTGTCTGTATTTCCCTTTTCATCTTCATTTGCCAAAGACCATGGGGATAGCAGTATTGACTGTGTTGTCCTCAACATGCTTATAAAGCTTGTAGCTCTGCATGAAGATAATGACCATAATCAAGTCAAATCTCATGCTTTGAGACTTTGGCTTAATGCCTGCAGAGGTCAGGAGGGAATTTTTTCCCCTGATGCTCAGGTAATGCAAATCTATTTGGAAGGCACAGGAGGGAAGGAGGGTTTTGGTAGGTTTTTTTTTTCTTCCCCTAATCCTCCTTCTGTGATACATCACCAGTTTGCCAGAGCTAGAGATGAGGCACTGGTCAGGGTATGCTTTAAACTGGTATAGAGAATCTACTTCCTAGTTATCACATCTGCATGCCAAAAGTTAAATCTTTTGGTTTATTGGGTGAAATTTAATGAGCTGTGATATACAGAGAGGATAATCTACAGTTCTATTTCTGCAGAATAGAAATATATAGATATCAAATGAAGCTAAATATGAAATACATTATAAGTACTTATCATTGGCCATTTTGGACATTTAATCCTTTCCTAAAAATGAATTGCTGAAGGTAAACTATGTGTTAGTCAAGGACCAGCTGGATAGTATATCCTAACTCCACTTTGTGGATTTCAGACTAAAAACAGACTGAGAATTAAAATACTAAAAAAAGAGTAATGAATGCTCCAAGGTGAAAGGAGGATTGATGGGAAAAATGGCTGGAGATGGAAATAACAAAATATTTCTGCCCATTTTTGCCTATTTGGGATTGGAAGAATGAACAACTAGGCATCCCTTTCCTTCATGTAAGGAGAAGTGCAAGATACCCACTACTTGTGAGTACTCAGAGGAGACTCTGGCTTCTTTGTGAGCAAACACAAATCTTGGTCATATTGGGCTAGCTAGAAAGCCAAGCCAAGTCAAGCCCTCAAATGAACACTGCTGTGTTTCAAGGGACTAGTAAAAAGTGTAATGTATGTTATCTCCTAAAGCCCATGCAAAGTAAGCATGACTTTTGCAGAAGAAATGGGTCATATTTCAGTGCACAGGCAACATCTCTCTACATCATATCTATATTTCAGTACATTAAGGGAAGAATAAAATTGTGTGTGTCTATACCTGCATATAGTAGGAATAAATAATTTCTTGAATCCTTGTAAAATTCTTATTGTTCATTTATTCTGGCTCCCAATATACTTGGTCTTCTAAATGAGAAACAAAGTTGAGCCAAACCCCTACAGCAAGGTTTAGCAGTTCATGTTTATTGGCTTTATATAGTAGGGCTTTGGTTCTTTACTGGGGACAAAAAAGAAACAGTAAATATTGCAGATAGACAAATTATGCATGAGCAACCACCTAAAATATAACCCCCCTGATAGGCATTACACTTAAGAGGTGGAGTAACTGGTTAATCACATCTTAAATAGCAACCTGACAATATGCTCAATCAATTAATGGCATGTTAAAATGAGGAATGTGTATTAAAAACTTTGTGGTTGGTTCCTATCATATCTTTAACTGAATGTGTGGCCAGTGCTTGCAGTTTCCAGAGCACATTGGAGTCCTTCAAGGTTCCAGTAAGCTCCAAAGGCTGGGAGCACCTTCTAAGCAGGAGCTCTGATCCAGTGACTGGGACTCCAAGTCACAGGAGATGATAGTGCCTTTGGCCCATGCAATTGCTTAGCTAGGAGCTTCGTTTGGCAGATTGGAGTTTCCAGCTGTGGGAGTCAATGGAGCCCTTGGTTCTCACTCACCGCCATGGCTGGGAGTGTCCTTCAGCTAATGGGTGCTCATAGCTTGGGCAACACAAGAAGCTAAACTTGATGCTTGCCAGTGCAGGGGGAACCTGGGATCATGATCTTGGGCTCTCCTTGCACTAGCAACACGGTGCAGCGAGATCTGATGCTCTGTCTTTACAGTCACGCCTCCTGCTAGTCGTGTGTGTTGGGAATCTCAACTGTTGGGATTGTGCATCAGATCCCAAATCACACTGTGCCTTCAACTTAAGATCTATCAGGGTCTTTGGATACCTATGGAATTCCTGAATTTTGAGGTTGTGAAAGTGGAGGATGCTAAAATATAATTAAGTTCATTGGGGGAAGGAGAAGGTCAATTTAATCAACATCTAGCAATGTGACGTGAAGGGATTTTAAAAAGTGAAGAAACTGAACAAAATGATTCTAAGAATTCTAGCTGTTTTTTTTTTATTTTAGACTGAGAAAACTAGACCAGTCATGTCAGTCACCAAATCCATCAAAAAGGGGAGTATAAAGATAAGGAGGATAAAGCAGTATTGGTTCAAGATATTAATAGGTGTTATTCAGACGCATGAAGACAATAGAAGGAAATATAAGCCAAGCTCAGTAAAATGTAAGGCAAAAAAAGATATGAAGGTGATAAAGGAAGGGCAAAAATAACTGTACATTTCACTAAATGGAAGAGGATGATCCATTGAATAGAAGGAAATGAAGAGAACAATTAGAGAGGAAAAATGCTTTATAGAAGGCTAATTGATGTGTTTCCCAAATTGACTATATCCAGGAATTTGGGACAAGGTAATAAATGAATTGGCTGAAAAGCTAGTGGAAATATAGAACAGACAAAATTTTCTACAATGAATTCCTCATTTTAAAGAGTAGAAAATGCAGTTTCTGTGTGTGTGTTTACCAAACATGTTCCCTAGGGATGATCTGAAGATTATCAGACCATTATGGGTCTTTTTTAAAGTAATATGCAAGTTGATTTTTCCATATATCTTTGAGTTAATTCTTAATAAGAAGTTTAAGAGAATTACATTGTTCAGAAGGAGAGATAAAGGACTTACACAGGAGATTAAGAAACAGAAAAGCAAATTAGGAATAAATTTTAGCATGTCAAAAATCTCATAGGTGCTTATGTGTATTGTATAAGGACTGATGATTATATGTAAATACGTAACCAGGAAATAAAAAGCAACATTTGTAGCTGAATATTCATTACTACGGTTAGTAAGTTTTAGTGAGACCTGAGAAAATTCAGAGGGAAGTAACAAAGTTAGGTGAATGGATAGTAGAATGCCTGCAATTTATAAAAGAAACAAGCCATGCTCACTAGAAGGAACTACTGGAGCTATTCATACACATGACGGTTCCAAAGTAACTCAATCACTGGAGGATAAAGAGCTGTTCATCATTGACTTGGGTCAAGAAAACAAACTTTCCACTTAGTATATTTGTGTTCTCAAGCCAGGGTTCCCACACTGTGGTATGTGTACCCCTGGGGTAGGCAAAACATCCCTGAGGCGTATGTGGGAGAAATTGTGTAATGGTGGATTTAATTTTCATTATAATAAATTTTCTATTTAAGGGGTTAAAATATCAAACATACACTGGTAGGGCTATGCAGGCAGCTGGTAAATCTGAAAGGGGGTACACAATAGAGGCCTCAGTTGAAGTATTGTGTCCAGTTATGGGTGCCACACTTTAAGGAGGATGTGGAGAAGTTTGACAGAGTCCAGGGACTAGCCACTCATATGATTAGAGGCCCGAAGAGCAAGCCATATGAGGAAAGGCTGACATATATGGGACTGTTCAGCCTAGAAAAAAGAAGATTTTGGCAGGAGTTGGTGGCAGCTTACAAATATATCAGGAGTGAGCATCAGGGGCTAGGTAAACAACTATTCAGCAAAGCACCCCAGGGAAAACCAGGAGCAATGGTCATAAACTCCTAGAAGAAGGTTTCAGATTGGATATAAGGCCCAGAGTGGGGCGGCTGGAGTTGATGATCTCATGAGGTACCTTCCAGCACTAAACTTCTTTGAATCTGCGAATAAGAAAAAGTTTGGGAACCTCTGTTCTAAATCATGCAATGCTAATCCTGATAGAAGATGGAATATTGGAGTAAATGGAACACTGGTCTGATCTGTTTTAACAGTATTTATGTTTCTTCTTAATAGGTAAGAGTTTGATTTACAAAGAGAAAAAATAATGTCTTTCCAATTGTTTTCAATTCTATTTTTATTAATTTCCTTAGCTTGCTTAAAGTATTTTTCTCAAAAAAATACATTTTTCTTTAGAAGAACCATTTCTTCTTTTCCTTCTTCTCTTATATCTAGTTTTGATGTACAGACAACTTTGAGTTAAAGCACTCAGAAGAAGACTGACCACTTTTTAAAAATTTCTAAGAGGACTTGATGTTGAAAACTCAGGGGAGCAAGTTATCTGTTGTATTTAAATTTCAGACTTCATCTTTAAGTTTAAAGCAAAGCTCCTTGTATTACTCTTAAATTCCAAGCACTCAAATCCTTCACAAACAGGGAGCTCAGCTATTGACAGATACCTTAATTGAGGTCAGAGAGGAAAGATTTTTTTGCAACCCAGTTATACAAAGTTCTAGAATGTCCACCTTAAAATGACAGCTTCCATTGACTTATAAGACTGGGAAAGATTTTCAGCTGACGTAAATTGGTATTCTTAAACTGAAGTCAATGGATCAATCCTGATTTAACAAGTGAATGATTTGGTTCTTTTACTTGATGAATGCATTGAATCATAGAAAGGTAGGGCTGCAAAAGGCAAGATTATCCCTATCCAAAGGATCCTATACAACCTCCATGGCACATGCAGCAGGAAGAAAGGAAAAAATACTCCTTCCTGGCTCCATGTATCAACTAGCAAAGCCCAGAGCTATGGGAAATCAATGACCTTGAAGATGGGATGGAGTGGACTCTCAGCAAGTTGGGTCGATGTCAACCTGGAAATATGTAGGCAGTGGAGTCCCTCGGCTCAGTTCTGGGGCCGGTGCTGTTCAACATCTTCATCAGTGATCTGGATGAGGGGGTGGGAAGCACACTGTCCAAATTCATGGATGATGCAAAATTATGGGGTCTAGCTAACACCCTGGAGTGGAGGAACCATATCCAGGCCAACCTAGACAGTCTGGAGAAGTGGGCAGAGAGCAACAGGATGCAATTCAATAAGCACAAGTACAAGGTGCTGCATCTAGGGAGGAAGAACTACCATCATACCTACTGGCTGTGGGGTGACCTTCTCAGCTCCACTGATGCAGAAAAAGATCTTGGAGTCACCGTTGACTCCAGGATGAACATGAGTCATCAATGTGATGAAGCAGTTGGCAGAGCTAATTGTACCTTGCTGTGCATCTGTAGGTGCTTCACAAACAGTTCCAGAGAATTGATTCTCCCCCTCCATGTGGCACTGGTCAGACCACAGCTGG
This sequence comes from Caiman crocodilus, assembly GCA_030014935.1. Classification (NCBI taxonomy): domain Eukaryota; kingdom Metazoa; phylum Chordata; order Crocodylia; family Alligatoridae; genus Caiman; species Caiman crocodilus. The sequence continues at coordinate 16,928,554 of JAGPOW010003316.1, forward strand.
AGTACTGTATCCAGTTCTGGATGCTGCAGTTCAAGTAGGATGCAGACAACCTGGAGAGGGCCCAAGGAAGAACCACTCAACTGATTAGAGGACTGCAGGGAAGGCCCTATGAGGAAAGGCTAAGGGACCTTAACCTCTTCAGCCTCTCCAAGAGAAGGCTAAGAGGGAACCTTGTGGCAGCATACAAATTCATAAGGGTAGAGCAACATAAAGTAGGCGATGATCTGTTCACCAGGGCCCCCCCTGGAATGACAAGGAATAATGGCCATAAGCTACTAGAGAGAAGGTTTAGGCTGTACATTAGGAGAAAGTTCTTCATGGTCAGGGTTGCCAGAATCTGGAATGGACTCCCAAGGGAGATGCTGCTTGCCCCATCCTTGGGGCTCTTCAAGAGGAGACTGGACAGGCATCTGGCTGGGATCACATGACCCTAGGGTTGGTGACTCTTTTCTTGCCTGCCAGGGGCAGGGAGTCGGACTAGATGGCCCACTGAGATCCTTTCCGACTCTATGAATCTATCTAAGTTTACAGATGACACCAAGCTGGGGGAAGTAGTAGATACAATGGAAAGTAGGGCTAGGATTCAGAGAGACTCTGACAAGTTGGAGGCCTGGACCAAAAGAAATCTCATGAGGTTCAACAAGGAGAAGTACAAAGTCCTGCATTTAGGAGAGAACAATCTCATGCACCAGTATTGGTGGGGGACCAACTGGCTAAGCAACAGCTCTTCAGAGAAGGACCTGGGGGTTACAGTGGACAATAAACTGAATGGTGTGCCCTTGTTGCAAAGAAGGCTAACAGCTCACTGGGCTGCATTAGTAGGTGTGTTGTCTGTAGATCAAGGCAAGTGATTTTTCCCCTCTATTTGGCACTTGTGAGGCCACATCTGGAGTACTGTATCCTGTTTGGATGCCCCACTACAGAAAGGATGTAGATGAATTGGAGAGAGTCCATTAGAGGGTTTTGATAAAGATTATGAGGTTGGGGCACATGACTTCTGAGTAAAAATGGATTTATTTAGTTTGGAGAAGATAAAACTGTGGTGGGATTTATTAGCAGCCTTCAGTGACCTGAAGGGTTGTTCCAGAGAGGACGGAGCTAGGCTATTGTAAGTGGTGGCAGATGACAGAACAAGGAGCAATGGGCTGAGGTTACAACAAAGAAAGTTTGGGTTAGATATTTGAAAGAATGTTCTTGTCAGGAGGATAGTAAAAGCACTGGAACAGGTACCCAGAGAGGCTGTAGAATCTCCATCCTTGGAGGTTTTTAAGACCCAGCTAAACAAAGCGATAGCTAGGATGATCTAGCTGGGGATTTTCCTGCTTTGAGTAGTGGGTTGGACTAGATGATCTCATGAGGTTCCTTCCAACACTAATTTTCTATGATTCTATGAAATACCCATAGCAGAACATAGGTATAGCTCATTGATCATCCCTGAACAATGCTGATTTAACCTCTTCTTGAACACCTCCAATAATGAATATTTCACAATTTCCCTAGGCAGTCTATTCCCCTGTCCTAAGTGAAACAAGTTTTCTTTATACCCAAGCTAAACTTTCTTTGGAACTTTAAGCAATTGGTGCACATCCTGCTCTGTGTTGCAGAACAAGAAATCATACACAGACTGGATGGTGTTATGTACTGTCTCCGTGACTCTGGATTCTTATCTCGTAACCTGGACTTAGTTTTATAAGCTGTATATCCCTCCATGGGTTAACTGTTTTGTTTATCCCTAATAATCACCTCAATCCTCTTTCTCCTCTCTCCTTTCCTCTCTCCTTCCCTATCCTTTGTATTAAAATGACTTCATTCCTTGCCATTTAGTACATCTGCTCTCTGCAAGTCCATTCAGAGAATTTGATGAAGTAGAAGGTAGCTTTGAAAGCTCATGCGTCTCTGAATAAGTTAGTCTCTAAGGTGCCACCCTGCTCTGCCTTCTGCCTTGGTCTTTCATGCTGGAACTGCTCTCCTTCATATAAATGAGGTATTTGAATCAGCTATCTAGCTCAAACAATTGCAGTCCCCAAACCCAACATTTACCCATGATTAATATACAATACTTTCTGAAATACCACTCATCATCTCTACTAGAGTAATTGTGCTGTAAAGAGCTCCTGCATGATCATATTTATCTTGGGCCAAACTGCCCATAGCAATACAAGTTAGATAAGTCAGCATAACTTTTGACCCTGAATGAAAGAGGGTTAACGTTGGAGTGGTTTTGTGAGCTTTATATCAGACATGACTGTTCTAATACTTCATATTAGTATCTTTTGATATTGTTGAAATTGCATATCTCTGTAGAGCCCAACGGACCTAGGGTTAGACAATGGTAACCAGTATTGTGTAAATGTACTCTTCAGAACAAAGGTCCGTGAACCATTCAAAGACTTATACTGGTTTGGTAAGTACTTAAAAACAATGGAGAGGAATGTCTCTGTTTAAGAACTAAATAAAAAATTCTTAGTTTAAAACTGCCACTCAGGGATCACTTGCTTGTTTGGTAAATATGTGGAACAACTGCCAAGGTTAGGTGGATCTTAAAGACCATACTGTGAGCCTCTCAGTCATGCATGTTACACATACTGATGACTCTGCTCATGTGAGTATGTGTCCACTAATGCACACAAATAATTTATAATTTGGCCTCAAGTGCTATTTGGTAGTAATTTGCACAGCACAGCTCCTACACAGTAACCTGAAACATAGTCTATCTATCATGCTTTGCTTTTGATGTGATTTTTCAAATTCTTACTGATGGGTCCAGACATACTGTTTTGACCCACACAAACTTCTTACTAGCAAGTTCAAACACAGGTTCAATGTATGTAGCCACCTCTCTTGACTGCTTTGTAGTTAAGTATAAACATACAGTTTAGCCCACTCACCATTTTGAAAATATGCTATTTTGGAGATAATTATTAAACCCAAGATAAATATGTCCCTTTTCGCTAGCTCAGACTTGATGAAACTGAAACCAGCAACCAACCCACAAATATTATCAATCTTATCAATTATATTCTCCACACACATGCTTACCAAAACTGAAAAATCTGTCCTTTCTAAAGGCCTAAATTTCTGCCCAGAAAAATACCCTAATAAAATACTTCAATGTGGAGATGTAGAAGAATTCTTCTGATGCCTGCTCCTCAAAGAATATTTCCATGACCAAACTGAACCCACTCCCAACAACAACTCATCCTCTGACAAAATTCAGGAAAAGATCAATGCCAACAAGCCCCCAAAAAACCATCAGATTGGACACCTCGCAGTGGACGAAACCCTAACCTTGACCGCTACATTGACTGCTTCAGGGAAAGAATGAACAATGAAATAATCAGCAACACATGCCACCACAACAACCTCTCTCTAACAGAGAAAAAGGCCATAGAATCTCTAAGATGTAACCACTAAATAGTAATAAAACCAGCAGATAAAGGAGGATCCATAGTCATCCTAAACTGTGAAGATTACATAAAGGAAGCCAAAAGACAGCTCTCTGACATCACCTACTACAAAGAAGTACAAGAAGATCCTACTCCCCTTTTCACCAAAAAACTCAACAATACCATCAAATTATTTCCATCAAGACCTCAAGAAAAACTACAGACCTTGATCCCCTCACTACCTAACCCGGGGACTTTTTACATGCTCCCTAAAATCCACAACAAGGGAACCCTGGCAGACCTATCATATCCAACCATGGGACACTAACTGAGGAAATATCAGGATTTGTTGAATCACTCCTAAAACCCCCATCACCCACAAAGCAAGTTTTGTACAAGACACTACAGACTTTCTATGGAAACTTAAAAACATAGACCACCTTCCCAGCAACACACTGCTAGCCACTACGGACGTTACCAACCTATATACCAACATCCCACACCAGGATGGCATCCAAGCCTGCCTTACATATCTACAGGAACAAGATTACAACCCAGAATACAGACCCAAAGATATTAC
>JAGPOW010003316.1:16942149-17011817 GCA_030014935.1 Caiman crocodilus
AGTGGCCCTCCTCTGGACCCTCTCGAGGCCGTCCACATCCCTCTTGAAGTGCGCCGCCCAGAACTGGACACAGTACTCCATCTGCGGCCTGACCAATGCTGCGTAAAGGGGGATGATCACCGCCTTGGACCAACTCAAAATGCATCGTTGAATGCACGCTAGGGTTCGGTTGGTGTTGTGCGGGGGTACATCTCTGAAAGTAGGGAACTGAAACTTTCCACGCTTCCAGATATGCACCTCAGAGATCCCAGGGGCACGTTTCTGCAAATGGGGAAAGACAGGACACTCAGGCACTAACCTAGTAAGGAGGGCTTTAAACTAGATTCACTGGAGGATGGAGATCAAAGCTATGAGATAAGTGGGGAAGTGGATGACTTGGAGGAAGCACAAGCAGTAGGGTCAATAGGTTGGGGGCCTTCTCATTCCTCCTGAGAAAGCAGGGCAATCAGTGTCTGTACATGAATGCACAGAGCCTAGGAAACCAGCATGAAGAATTGGAAGTCCTTGCACAGTCCAGGAATTATGACATGCATGGAATAACAGAAAACTGGTGGGATAGCTCGCATGACTGGAGTACTGTCATGGATGGGTATAAACTGTTCAAGAAGGACTGGCAGGGGGGGAAGGAGAGGAGGAGTAGTTGTGCTTTATGTAAATGGCTGTATGATTGCTCAGAACTCCAGTATGAAACTGGAGATAGGGCTGTTGAAAGACTCTGGCTTAGTTGTGGTGGGTATCTGCTATCAACCACCAGACTAGGAGGTGGAAGTAGATGAGGCTTTTTTCAAACAGGTAGCAGAAGTTTCCTGATCATAGGCCCTCGTTTTCATGGGGGACTTCAATCACTCTGACATTTGCTGGGAGAGCAATACAGCAGTGCATATGAAATCCAGAAAGTTTCTGGAGAGTGTTGGGGACAATTTCCTGGTGCAAGTGCGGCAGCAGACAACGAGGGGAAATGCTTTTTTTGACCTGCTGCTCACAAACAGAGAAGACTAGGTGGGGAACGTAGCAATGGATGGTAACTTGGGCAGCAGGAACCATGAAATAATTGAGGTTAGAATCCTGAGGTGAGGAAAGAAGAGGAGCAGAAAAGTAAGGACCCTGGACTTCAAAAAAGCAGACTTCTACTCACTCAGGGAACTGATGGGCAGGATTCCCAGGGAAGCTAGTGTGAGGGGAGAAAGTAGTCTAGGAGAACTGGTTGTATTTTAAAGAAACCTTACTGAGGGTATAGGAATGGACCATCCCAATGTGCATAAAGACTAGTAAGTATGGCAGTAGACCAGCTTGGCTTAAGGAACTCTTCAGTGAGCTAAAACACAGAAAGGAATACTACAAGAAATGGAAACTTGAACCAAAAATACAGAGGAGTATAGGAGTATTGCTCAGGCATGCAGAAATTAAATCAGAAAAGTCAAACTGGAGTTGCAGCTAGAAAGAGACATGAAGGGTAACAAGAAGGGTTTCTATAAGTATGTCAGCAACAAGAGAAACATCAGGGAAAATGTGGGTCATTTTGGGGGAGACAACCTAGTGATAGATGATGCAGAGAAGGCTGAAATATTCAATGTCTTTTTTACCTAAGTCTTCACAGGCAAGGCCACGTCTCAAACTACTGCACTTGGAAGCACATTCTGGGGAGGAGGTGAGAAGCCAACAGTGGTGAAAGACAGGTTAAGGACTGTTCAGAAAAGCTGGATGCATACAAGTCCATGAGGCTTGATGCAGTGCACCTGAGAGCGCTGATGGAATTAGTCAATATGATTACCAGGGGTCTGGGTTTTCCATTTCCCATGGAAAAATGGCAAAAAACCCAGATTTCCCCTCTTTGCTGGATGAAGCTGTGGATTTCTCATTTGGCTGGAGAAACCTGGAGATTTTGCTGTTTTGCAAAGAGCTCCCTGCAGGCTGGCAGACTCCCAGCCTGCAAGGGGCTGGGAGGGAGTAGAAAGAGGGTGGTCAGGCAGAGGGTGCCACATACATGTGCATGCTCATACATGCATATGGCCACAAACCAGCATGGAGACAAGCTCCTGTAGGTAAGTGGTGGGGGAGGGGAATTGAGCAGAGCTGGGGCTGGAGCCACTGCCCAGTTGGCTGGTGTGTAGGAGTTGGGGCCCAGGGCTGCAATGCATAGCTGCAGGGCCCCAACCCCCATGCACAAGTAGCTTGTTTGGGGGTTGGGTGTGTGGCTCTCTGCTGCTGCATGCACTCCAGAGGGGTAGGAGGATCCTGTGTCCCCCAGATCTGTGTGTGGAACAGGGGTGGGGTAGGCTGCCCGCTGCGGGCTCAGTCTCCCACAATGTTGCCCTCCTGTGGGGCCTTCACAGCCTGGCAGGTTCAACCTGGTGCTTCAAGGAACAGTGAGGGCACACAAGAAAGATGCTTGCTGCTGTGAGCTCTGCGCTACCCTGGTAATGCTTTCCCTGTGTGCATGGGGGCAGTGGTGTGGTGTTGTGCCCCTCACTACCGCCATGCACAGGGATGTGTTGCTAGGGCAGCACAGAGCTCACAGTGGCAGACAGCTTTCCTTCATGGCCTCACTGTTCCCTGCACTATTGGAGGCCCCAGGGTAGGGCAGCAAGGCAGGAGCCTGAGCTCACAGAAAGCAGCCCACCCTACCTCCACCTCATGCACAGATCTGGGAGGCATGGGTCCCCCCCGCCCCCCAGGAGTACACAAAGTGGTGGAGAGCTGCTCCCCGCCACATAAGCCTTCAGAAGGCAGGTAGCATTGGGGAAGCTGGACTCTGCTCTGCTGCAGCAGCTGCCGCCTCCTGCAGGTCTGGGGGATGGGGACTGTGGGGGGGGGCGAGGGGAACCAACAAGGCTAGGGGGTGGTGGAGGGATGAGGGGCACTAGCAGGGACAGGAAGGGCTATGGTGGTGGGGAGTGAGGGACCTTTAATTTTAATCATGGGTTTGGGGAGGTTTTATCAGAGAATTTGCAATTTTTTATCATGGAAAACCAGGACCTGTGATAAATACAGAGCCACTGACCATCATCTTTGAAGACTTGTAAGTTTTGGAAGGATTCTAGAATGACTGGAAAAGGGTAAATATAGTACCCATCTTTAAGAAAGGAAAGAAGGAGCATCCAGGGAATTACAGAACTCAGTCCCTGGAAAAATCATGGAGCAGGTACTGAATGCTTCCTCCTCTAAGCACCTAGAGGGGACTAAGGTGATTAGGAACCGCCAGCATGGATTTACCAATGGCAAGTCAAGCTTGACCTACTTGATTGCTTTCTGTGACTTGATGAATGGCTCTATGGAAGTGGGAGAGAGTTGGATGTGATGTACCTTTACTTTAGCAAGGTTTTGGATATGGCCTCCCACAGCATTCTTGCAGGCAAGCTAAGGACAGATCAGTTGGATGAATGGACTGTAAGTTGGAATGAAAACTGGCTGGATAATTGGGCTCAGAGGGTAGTAATCAATAACTCTATATGTAGATGGAAGCTGGAATTATGTGCAGTGCCCCAGGTGTCGGTCCTGAGGTTTGTTTTCTTCACTATTTTCATCAATAACCTGGAAGATGGGATGAAGTGCACCTTCAGCAAATTTGCAGATGACACCAAGCTGTGGGAAGTAGTAGAAATGCTGGAGGGTAGGGCTAGGATTCAGAGCTCTCAACAGTTTGGATGATTGGACCAAAAGAAATCTTATGAGGTTCTTAGGATGGAACAATCCCATGTACTAGGAAAAGCTAGGGACCAACTGGTTAAGCAGCAGCTTTTCAGAAAAGGACCTTGGGGTTACAATGGGCAATATAAGCTGAATATGACCTGACACTGTGCCCTTGCTGTGAAGAAAGTTAATGACATATTGGGCTGCATTAGTGGGGGCATTGCCAGATGATCAAGGAAAGTGATTATTCCCCTCTATTTGGCACTGGTGAAGCCATATCTGGAACACTGTGTCCAGTTTGGGCCCCCCACTACAGAAAAATTTTACACCAATTTCAGAGAGTCCAGCAGAGGGCAACAAAAATAGTTAGTGTTGGTCACATGACTTCTGAGCTGGGGCTGAGGAAGCTGAGCTTATTTAGTCTGGAGAATAGAAGATTGAGAGGGGATTTAATAGCAGCCTTCAACTACCTGAAGGGTGGTTCCAAAGAGGATGGAGCTAAACTGTTGTCAGAGGTGACTGCTGATAGAAAAAGGAGAAATAGTTTTAAGTTACAGCAAAGGAAGTTTAGGTTAGGCATTTGGAAGAACTTTCTCACTAGGAGGATGGTGAAGCACTGAACAGGTTACCTAGAGAGTTTGTAGAATCTCTGTCCTTGGAGGTTTTTAAGATGTAGGTAGGCAGAGCCTTGGGTGGAATGATCTGGTTGTGGATAGTCCTTTTTTGAGTGTGGGATTGGACTAGGTGATCCCCTGAGGTCTCTCCAAATTCTAACTTTCTATGATTTTATGTTTCTATGTAGTCTCTTATGCCATTTGTTTATTCATTGTAATTGTCAGGACTATAACTGTGATTCAGGTGGTTGCCAAGCCACAAGCTGCCAAGTCAAATGAGCCAGGAACGACTAAGTCAATCAGATGCAAGGGTAAAGCCAGGACGCCAACAATCAGTATTTGGAACACCAGGATCAGAGTCTGGGGTGTTACCAAAAAACCAAGCATCAGAGGTCAAAGCCAGGTATGATGCCAGTTGCCATAAGAGCAGATCCAGAGCAGTTCAGTAGTGTGGCTGCATCCTGCTTTTGGACCATGTTAAGTAATCAGTAGCTGGGGACTTAAAATTGGCTTCCCCTTCCTTCTGTTCTGTGTTTAGCACTTCCACTCCCCTTTCATTTTGATGTCACTGTCCCTTTCCTATGTCCTGCCCCAGCCAGGCTTCACAGAACGTAGCAGTGGTGGGTGGATTCCCCATCTGTGTCGAGTATCTTGGCTTTTCCTTGCCAATGGAGGAGTAGGAGTAGGAACAGGGAAAGACAAACCCACCCACTTGTACTGATGTCTCCTGCTGAGTCCAGCTCCCCATGCATCTGTTTCTCACATTCCCAGATGGAGTGGGGCAAGAGTAGGAGGGTCAGCAGTACTGGAAGGCAGATCTCCCCTAAACCAGAAATGGAAGCAGAGAAGGGGAGGGAGGAGAAATGAGTGGGACAGGGATGTGTTGCTGATCATAGAGGGAAAGGGAGGAGGTGCTGAGAATGGGGAGGAAGCAGTATGTAACCTGATTTGGGGATCCCAGACCTCCCTTTTTTACAATGCTGCATCTGTTTATGGGTTAAGCCAAGGGTCAAGACAAGGTTGCAGTGAGGGAAAGCAGCTGATAGAGACTAGGAGGTCAAAGACAGGAACAAGACTAATCAGGAACAAGAAGGAAGATCCAATGTAAAAACACCAAACCATGTTATTGCTAAGATAGGACCTGAAATGGGAAGTTTTTGTAGCTTTACCATCAGGACTCTGTAGGTCTTATTGTATTCTTATCATATGGTTCCCTACTGGGGATCTTATGGAAGGACCCCAATGTGCTGGGACTGGTATGTTGTCTGCTGCTTGGTGATTTAAGCCTCTGCCCATGAGCATGGAACGGTTTGATTTGAATATCATAGATACTAAAGTAATCTGAAGGTAGGTAGAAGCAAGTAGATGAGAGCAGAACAGGCTTTTACAAAGTTGAATGCTTAAATTGAAATAGAATAGAAGGGAATGGTTATGGTAAGACTTCTGGTTCATATGGTTTGTCTTTATGCTCCAATATTTTAATAATCTATGCTTAAACATGCCTGATTATGTTGCGTTGGTGGCCTTCAAGAAAATTATTCAGTTATCTAATTACATTTACTTTGAGAATTTTTTTGTTAATGTCCAACCTAAATGTCTCATCCTTATCTTAAAGATAAATGCTCCATCTGAAACCCTCTGACAATTTTAATAATCTTAAATTTAATACTTTGCTTTTTCTCTTAAGTGTTTATACAGTGCGTAGTTACTGACAGTCTGATGGGAGTTGCACTCATTCACATACTAAATGAACGTCACTAGGACACTTCATGTGGAACTGACTGGCCACTGCCATTTTAGCACTTGTATTCAGCTAAGATGCCACTTATGTTATGACTCATCCCACTTTGACTTAATAGGCTAGCAGATCTGGTATGTTTTCAGACCCTGAAAGATACAGTGGAAAACATCTGGGCCTCTACTAAGGTTTCTGAAAAAGATGTAACATTCTGTGAGACCAGCTCCAGGCAGCTCCGCCTGGAGCTGGTCTGGCTTAGCTGAAGCCCCACACCCCACTGTGAGTGCAAAAATTTGGGGGGCACATGCCCCCCAAGCCCGCAACATGTTGCCTGTGCTCCTCTGCCCTCTCAGTGCATTACCTGTGCATCCTCACCCACTCGCTTGTGGTCCTCTGTCCTCCTGATGTGTTGCCTGTTCTCCCCCACCCCTCCATAGACTTACCTGGAATGAGCTGTGAGAAATGCTCTCCACTGCTGCCTGGCTGCTTCATGCATGTGTCCATGCACACATGCATGTTGTTACACAAATTGCCAATTGCTCAAATCACGAATGAGACTTTATAAAGTGTGATAAGGCAAGGTGTCAAGTTTATTGATTACATGAATTAGACATAGAGGTTCAGGCACACCAATCATATAAACACACACAAATCATTATACACGTTATTAGACACAAGCATACACATACACAAAACAACCATTTCATCCACACATAAACCAGATATAGTTACCAGCAATAGTTACTCGACATCAGCCCAGGGTGGCCGACCAGGACTTATTGAGTAGATGATGATGATTTGAAGATAGCAGATTTAAAGATAACAGTTGGAGCGGGGTGAACAGATGCATCTGTGATCCGATGAAACAGCAGTAGAGAAAGAGACTCACCCAACTTGGCATTTTCAAAGTGTTCTTTTATAGGGATTGACATTCTTTGTTTCAGTGCTTTGGGGTTTTTCCATACCCAGCTTCTGTTTTTTGCAGTTGTTCTTCTTTTGTCTTCAGCTTATCTTAGCCTTGGAGTGTTTTTGTTGCCCGTCCGGACAGAATTTCTTCTTTTGTTATCTCCTTTGTGCTTTTGAGTTTCAAAGTGATTCTTCAGCCACTTGTTAGTTAGTTAGTGGTTGGTAACTTACATTTGGCACTTTGTTGCTTACATAAACAGTTGAGTTTTCTCCCATCTCTATGCCATTCTCTCACCATTTACCCTTTTACACACAGTCATACGTAAAGGCTATGCAAAGTTCATTCACTTATGTCAAGCACAAAGATACAAAATGGAGTGTTCAAGTTGCTTACAGGACAAGACTAACAAGGTTATATTTCACTATTATTACACTCTATGTTAACATCAGCTACATTAGTTCAGTTCATGCTACAATGTGGCACCCCTGGTCCCCTGTATCATGCTTCTCCCAACCCCAAACAACCCCTTGAAGGCTGCAACTCTGCCAGGCTGCAAGAGGAAATCTTGTTTCCCATTTTTTTTCTCCTTTAAAGGGGAAAACCTGTGCTTTTCTCCATTAAAGGAGGAAAATCTGATTTTTTTTTCTGCAGTAAATGGAAAACCAGGATCCCTGCCTTATGTTCATTCAATAGAAACAGTTGGGTATAACTGGAAATGGTTGTTTAATGACTTGAGGGGGAAAAATCCAAACAAAAATCTTTTTTTTGATTTTACAGTTTTTGAGTCCTTAAGTGTAGACAAAGTTGACTTGCATTGCTGACAGAATCAACATTAGTTAACCAGATGGTAAAGGAGAAACTGAAAATACAGCAGATGGACAATGAGTGATATGTAAATTAAGTTAGGTTTGCAGGAGCTTCGGCTTTAATTGTTGTATCAGAGAGGAGGATGTTTATGGACTTCATTTCACACTTTTCCTCCTGTCCCTCCCTTTTTTTACATTTTGTCAAATAAATATAACATTCAGGTTAAGACAAATGTTTGAGGAAAAGGAAATCATACTAGACCTTGTCAGTCTAGTACCTGCTCATATGGTTGTCTTTACTTTTCAGTGAAAATAAATTCAGGTGATCAGACTCAATAGGTGTCTATTGCCTCTATAGTAAATTGTCCCATTGTGTAAAGTTTAGGATTCAGGTATCTATTTTTTTCAAAATGTATAGGGTTGCCTTGCATAGCTGCAACTGCAGGATGATTGAGCATTCCTTTGTTTTTTCTCTTCACCAGTCTGCCATAGCATATGCGTAGGGTCCTCCTCTCAGCACTTTTAAAAATACTTTTAAGAAGCAAAAATGGAATCAGACTTATGGTTAGAATATCAGAATATGAGAAATGGAAACATTTTTCCAATTGCTCTAATAGCTGAGATGGCCAAGGAATCCCAAGTTGAGATGCGTGCCAGTTGAGTCTATGAAGTGGGATAAGGAAACTGATTGTTCTCTTTGCACAGCATTCTAGTGTCATGAAAGCCACTTATAGTTCAGGCTTAATGGTTTAGATTCTTTAAATAATTCAGGTCCATTTAGACACTTAGGATTAAACCTGTTGTATAGTGAGCTGTTTTGGAAAAACAGCCATTGCATCAATGAGAAACTGGGAGCTGAACTTCGGAGAATCAAGCCCTATGAGCACACAGTCCTGAGTGCCAACCTGGCACCACAGTACATTCACAACTGCTCTGTAATTCTTCTACAGTGACATTTATATTGCCTGATATTGCTTTTTACCTGCCTGGCAGAATGCTGGGTTTAAACTTATGATGGATCTAGTTCAAACACTCACCTTTGCAGGGCTACTTGCCCACTTTCCCACTCCCCTGCTGCCAAATTGCTGAACTTGTGAGAAGTCCAACAGACTGGTTAGCACAGTAGGGACATAGAAGTGGCCTAGGGCCTGATCTACGTGCACAGGGGCTGGCTAGGAGCTGTGCAGAGCCATGATCCAGTGGTGCAGAGCCCTGGGCTAGCAAAGCAGAAGCAAGGTAGCTCTGATCTAGCAGAGGCAGCCCAGAGCCAATTCAGCCCACAGACTGGTCTATGACACTCATCAGGCCTACAGCACCAAAAAGTTGAACACCAGTGGTACAGAATAAGGAGGCATATGGCTTACAGAGCTAAATTCTAATAAAGCATAGTTGTGCTATGACAAACAGATGTTGAATACCTAATGTGATAATTGTCTTCAATAGTTAGTTTTAGAACTACATACACCAGTTCCATATTACAGACTAAATCTGGATCCCTGTCATTTCTTATCAAGAATGAATTTTCATTTTGCAGATGTTTTAAAGGGAATAAACAGACTGTAAGGGTATTACAGTTTGTATCCACATCAACTTTTATAATTTTTATTGGGAAGAGTTCTTGGTATGGACATTTTGAAATGAGTAATGTTACAGTGCAACCTTAAGTTTCAGTTAAAGTTTGTGTGCGGTTATACAGACTAACAATGACATTTGCATAAAGTCAAATAAATCACATTTGGCAATTTCTGCTGGACTTTTCTTATGAAGTTTTATTTTATGTCGATACAGGTGAAATAAGGAACACATTGCAGTAGCAATGATTTCTTCTTTTTCTGCTTTTGTCCTATTATCAGTGTAGTCTTCTGTGGTGGAGTCTATCAGCTATTTACTTTTGTTATATAGCTGAAGTGTTGAGTTAGGCCTGTGGCATCTACTAAACTTGGAGCAGCATGCTCAAACAATGCATTATTGCACATGTTAAATTTGTGATGGAACTTTATTTGCATTTCTATTGAAGCTATACACTAGTAAAATCAGTTTTAGGAAAGAGTAGAACGTAAAAGGAGTCATGATTACAGAAGTCTTAGTTGAGTTTTTTTTCTCTAACAATATGGCTCATATTGCTGCAAAATTAGCCCTGCTGCTGGAAAAGGAAAGTGATTAACCAGCCAATGAAACAGAACAAAAAAGTTGCATTTGCTAAAAATTACAGCATTGAGGTTGTCTTTCTGTAGTTGGTTTTCTATAGAACAATGTATGTTCAGCTCAAGACAAAAAAAATGCTAAAAAAGTTTAGGCAGACATTTTTTTTTAAAGGGTTCTTCCAGAAATATAGGCAGTGATACTACTTCATTATACATAGGGGATTTAGCTACTCAACTCTCATTAAAATCTCAACTGGGATGCATAAAATGTGGCAAAGTGAGATGACCAAACCTGTGGATCTGGATTTTTCTCATACAGGCATTAATATTTAGTGATTCTTTTACCAGAAGGAAGAACTATTACTTTGCCATCAACCAGTGGCAACTAGCTTTGATTATTATTAATTTCTAGTGACTTATTGGGTTCAGTCTTCTCATCTTGGATTACTTTTATTTTCAAGTTGGATTACAGACTGTTTTTTCTAGATTAGTGTAGGCAGCTGGACTAATTCATGTGAAGCACTAACAGTTTAATTTCATGCTAAAAGGCCTATTTTTTTAGATTCCTCAGAAGTAAGATTGAGCCTTTCTTTATGTCTAATGAAATTTTGGTACATGATTCATCTTTATTAGTGATTCACCTTTATTAGTGGACATTTTGAAAGTCCTGTTTTGGTGGGGGCAGAAGACAGGGTTAACAAAAAAAAATATTATGAAATATTAATCCAAGGGTGAAAAATAAAGAAGAAAATACAGTCACTCAAAAGTAAAGGTTGGTCTTAATACATTTAAAGGATAAGCAAATGGGTCGACTTACCAAAGACAAAGATTTCTTCATCATTATTCATGAAGGATTTTACCATATAAATAGTCTGATTTATTTCAGTAAAAATTCATGAAGTAATGACCTAGTCAGTGAAAGTAACGTACACACCCAAAGACACACATATATATGTGTGTGTGTGTGTGTGTGTGTATTTTTACTTTCACTGAGTAATACACACACACACACACACACACACACACATCAAGCCCTTATAAATTAATGACCATTCTAGAGACAATGAGTGAGAGTGTCCACTACAGTTCCCAGACAACTGGAATTACTGCAAGTTTTATGAAAGATGAAAGACAAACTTCAAATACTGAAGAGTTGAGTTGGGTTAAGTGCAGAACACTTTTCCTTGTAGGTGGGTCTTTCTACAATCCCTTCCTATGCCTGGGGCACCTGACTACCTCAGCGATTCTGCTTTCCCTTCCTCCTTGCTAGCTGGTGAAATGAGGACTCACCTGTCGGAGAACCTGCAGTGCAAACAGTAAGAGAAACTTGGTGGAATATTTTATGGTGTTTAAACCCTTTCCACCAGTAGGTGAAACAGTTAGGTTGACTTAAGAGAACCCAAGACTCCTTTCTAAAGTATGACACACTCTCTCTCCAACAAACTCTATTAGCTAGCTTGTAGAAAACCCAACCCCTGTGGAACCTCATGCATCTATTCCTTGTCCCTTCTTTTCACCAGAATTGAGCAAAAGTGCCCATTAACATAGTCAGACAAGGGCTAGAAAAAACCTTGCTTACTATAATTCTCTTGGTGAGGCTGGACACAACTTAGATCACCACCTGCAATATCAGAACAATGGTACTGATTCTGAAAGCAGGGGAAGTGTTGATACAACCATTCGTAATAACCTGTCCTTTTCGTTGCGCTGCAGAAAATACTAGTTATAATATACTACACATCTTTTAGGAACTACTTTTCAACTGGAAAAGATAAGGAATGAAAGGAATATGGGGATTTAAGAAACTATATTAATTCTTAAATATCCTGAAGACACTTTTATCATCCCTGTAATGCTATATTTTTTTTTCTTTTTGTATTTTCAAATTAGAATCTTTTGTCATTTACTGTTGGTTAATGTATTTTGAACAGTCCTTTTGGGGTGCATCCAGATGATCATGCACATGCATTTTCTTGGGAACAAATAGCAGCAACTGCTACTTGTTCCTAGGGAATGCTTGTGCACACATGCTCTGGTGCACAGCAGTTTGCCCTGGGTGGGGTAGGGGATGCTGCCCCAGCAGTCTTACCTGGACTCTTGTGGGGCCTCCCAGAGCTCCAGCAGTGGCAATCCAGTCATGCAGGCTTCAATTTTGGGTGATGTACACTGCTGCCATGTGTACCACTGCTTTTTTTTCCACTGTGGGTTTTTTGACACTGGGATATTTCATGTAAAAAACTTCACCATGCTGCAGAGAAGCAGTGCAGCAAACACCTGCATGTGTGGTACATGTGGTTTGCGACTCCACAGAAAGGTCTGTGATGCTACAGATGGGTCAGCAGCACTGCAGACTGCATGTGTGTGCTCTTCTGGATGTGCTCTTAATGTGTTTTGGGAATAATATGTTTCTGTATTTGCTTATTTGCACAGTTAAAATGTTTGCAAATAAGACAAATATAAAAAAATGAATATTCATCATCAATAAACTGTTACAGGTAGATTATTCATACATAACTCTATGATTAGCAAATGAAAGATGAATATATAAACCATATAGCTCTGGTTTATATATCTGAATTAGAACATGTAAAAGGGTTATTTTACCCACATCACTGTGGAAAACAAATACTTCACAGTGCATATAAGTGCATGATAAAGATAAGTTATTTCCAGTATGAAGACACAAACATGTCTTAGAATCCTTTTTAATAACTAATGATGCAAAATATAGGTACGTCTAGGCTAGCAAGTTGTTTTTGAAACACCAATCTACCGGTAGATGTGGCATTATTATAGAAAGACTTTCTTTATTACAGTTTGGTAAAAGAACTGTACAACATGACTCGTCCAGCTTGTGCCAGCAGCAGTAGTGGAACCTGGAACCTTCAGTTCTGAAAGCTAAACTGCTGTTGTTTGACCTGAGGGTTTTATTTAATTTAATATATGCACTAAATTCTCAGTCTTTCAAATTGACCACTGGACAGGGATGAAGACCCCATACACTTAGATCAGATTCCATGTGCATCCACATAATTACATTTAGAAGAATACACACACACACACACACACACACTCTTTTAAGTAGTTGTATTACAGTATTACATCTACTGTATAATACTTCATATATAATTAAAATCAATTAAAAAAATAAAATGTTCTTTAAAAATATGATCTGGAGAACTTCCCAGGTAATACATCTGGTTTTCTAATATTTCTGTTGAGGAAGAGCAAGACAGATAGGCTGCGACAATAATTAATTTTATGTCCAGTGGGTGGACAACATTCTATGTCAAGTGATTGAAGTGAATCCCCCCTCGCCGCACAAACATGTCCATTATTGTTGGCTGACTACCTTGCTAACAAACTTGGAATTAAATGCCTGAGTGCTGAAGAAAGAGGTTTTTAAGTTGTGCTGTTTTAGAGACTGATTGAGTCAATAGGAACATTTTTTTAAAAAACATTATTGCGTACAGTTACTTTAAAGTGATCTTAATGAGTCATGAGGTGCCAGACTGGATGATTTCCCACTTTTCCTTCCCCTGTGGCAAAATTTGGGTTATTTAATACCAGATCAAATATTGCAAAAGTGTTACTGAAAGGAAGAAATTGTACAAGTAGGAAGAATAGAAATATGTTTAATAAGAACTCTTGTATATAGATTTTTTCTGCACTTTCTAGTAACACACATTGTTGCAATCTTGTGCCTTTTCATATATTGCATCCCATTTAACAATAATAAAGATAATAACTATAATTATAATAAAAATTAATAATACTTGCCACTTTAATAGCCCTTTTCTTCAGGGGATCTTAAAGTGCTTTTCAATGTTAACTAATTAAGCCTAACAATATGCTTTGCAGTGGATAATGGGTATTTGTTCATCTATCTGGATCACGTCACCCACCACTGAAATGCAGCTGCCTGTGCTTAAGTCCAATTGACTTCTAAACCATCATTACAGCTTTCACTAACATAATGTTCTTGCATTCTGACACAATGATTAGAAAAGTATAGGGCCAATCCTATGTAGCCTTAATCATGTGAATGGTCCTATTAAAACTAAATGTGATTACTCATGTGAATAAGGCATGTTCACATGAGTAAGCACTGCAGAATCAGATCACTAGCAGGTATATGGTTGAAAGGTATTTGGTTGCTGTAGGGTGCATATCAAATGCCAAAAATGTGAAATTCTTGAGGAGTTTTATTTTTTTTAAATAATTAGACTTATAACCAAGCAGTTCTGTGCCTTTTTTATTTTTGATTCTTATTACGAAAACCTACTTTTATTGCTCTATTTTTATACTAAATTCAAAAACAGAATTACTACAGCAAGATAAAGAGTAAAACAAATCTTGTACTAGCAAGACTTCAGACCGTTTCATCTTTGGCCAGGATTTGATGAGACTTCTAAGGCAGTTCCATATTCATTTACACACATGCATATGCACACATACATTCAGAAACATACATATGAAGAGAAAGGGAAAGGCATTCTTTTATTTTACGTTACAATACCACATTTGTTCTTATTTAAAATATTATACCAGGAGACTGTTCATCCTTGGCCAAATACATTCAGTATACAACTTCTTTCTCTTCAAAGGAGTTATATCATGGAGTAATTTGACCCATTGGCAGTAAAATAAAATATTTGGAGAAGGAAATGGAATGACAGCTGCTTGATTAAGCTTTTATAGGGTTACATGGAGGCTGTAGGGTAAGTTTGCGGAGGGTGTATAGACGATTCAACACAAATCCCATTATTAGTTTACAAGATGTGTGGGTGATAAATAACAACAGGATTCCTACAAATACTTTTCTAATACACTGGTACACAAATTTAAAGCCAGATATTCTTTGAGTTTAAGCAGTCAAAATTGGAATCAGTTTCTTAGTTCTTGTGTTATCAGAATCAATGTTATTCTCTTCCATCTCCTGGAGCACAGTCCAGTGTTCCCAAAACAACAGAAAACACCCCACACAATAATCACGTTCTCAACAAATGGATGTTACATACTTCACTGGGAACTTCAGATATTTCCTATGGGAAGTGTCCAGATGAGCATGGACATTTGTTTCCCTGGGGACAAGTAGGAGCTGCACACTTTGTGCCACTGCTACTTGTCCCCAGGGAATGCCTGTGCCACGTGTGCTCTGGTATGTGGTAGGTTACCTTGGGTGGGGGGTGGGTGAGGTGGGGGCCAGCAACTATGATGGCCCCAGCAGCCTTACTGAGGTCCTGGGGGCTTCCCAGTGCTGAAGCCATGGCAGGAAGTCTGGCTGGAAGCTGGAATGTGACTCTGGTCAGCCAGGCTCCTATTTTGGGTGTTGCATGTTGCCACCATGTACGCTGCCCTGCTTTTTTTTGGTGTGGGTTTTTTTACCTCTCACATCTCCTGGGGTCAAAAAACAGCCCCCTGTGCTGCAAGGTAGCAACACAGGGAATGCCTGCATGTGTGGTGTGTGGTGCTGCAAATGGGCCTGCAGCACCATATACCCACACATCAATGCTCATCTGGATGCAGCCATGGAGGGCATACCTTGTCCTTTTGACTCTGGTTGAGAAAACCACCATTGTTCAGGACAGCCCATTATGCACATTAAATGTTGAACTAGAACTAATTAGTGTGACTAGGAATTAGGCCCATTTCTTAAATGGTGTCCTGATCAAAGGATGAGTTTATATGCTTCAGTTCTGTCTTTACTTGTTGTCTTACACAGAAGATGTGAACATTTTGCTATCAGAAGAATTGCTATCAGAAGGATTGCAGGTTTAGGAAAAGTATTAGTTATGCAAGTATAAATCCTTCCATGTTATTTATTAAAAGAGCAAACATATTACTAGAACATCTGGATACTTTTGAACCCTTATGTCTCCAGAGACTTTAGACATCTACTCTATAAAGATAGTTTTCTTCTAAAGGAGAAAAGAGTTATTGTATAAGAGCAAATCTAAAACTATAAGGGAAGATCAACTAATTGCATAAAGAATAACAAGATGCTGAGGATGGCATTAGCAAAACTGCTCACCATTAAGCATTTGCAATATTTAGATACAGAATGTGCAAAAACACCTTCCTGGTCTTATCATATGATGTTTAAGATTTGTAAGTGTCAGAAGGTTTCTTTGCTTTTTGTTTTAATTTTTTTTTAAAGAGGGGAGAGTTTGTAAATTCCATCTTGATAGATTAATCTTATGCACAATAAAGCATCACTGTCTACATTAGATTAGTTTAATGCACCATTTGCTAGTACCAATAGATAAAGAACTAGAAAACAGTGCATTAAACTAATATGCCATACTGCATGTGTAGATGCTGACCGGAATAAAAATTGCTCCCGGCCAGCCCAGGCAGCAGCGGACTATAAATGCTTCCTGGTTAAACCCCATGCTCCAGGAGGTGGGAGAACTATCCCTGAGTCTGGGAGCAGCTCCCAGACATATGGAGCTCAGAATCAGCTGCAGCCAGTGCTCCTGGGAGGAGCATATGCAGGTCTGAGCCACCAGCTGGGGAGGCAGGGCCCCTGGCACCCATACTGTACCCATCCTTCCTTCCCCCGGGAGCTAAGATTTACCTCAGGAGCTGCAATTGCATTGGCAGTGGGGCAAGGAGCTCCCCTTGGTGCATGTCCTGCAGCCAAGGGAGAAGCATTGGGGTGCAAGAAAGCAAAGACCATGCAGCTGTTCCAGGGCTGAGCAGCTGATCCTGTACCCAGTTGGGCTATCTGGGCCCTGTTCCCCCGAAGTACCTGGTATAAAGGCAGAGCCTGGCTTTCCTGGTTCTAGGGCTCCTGTGGAGAAGGGATCTGAGCTGGCATGCTTCTGGGTCTGTCACCCACTGTGTGGTCACCACAGCAGTACAGGGTTTACCCTAGTGCACCTGAGGAGCTCTCAGCAAGATGCAGGCACATTCACTGCACAGCAGGTTTAGGCACATTAATTGCATGTGTACATGCACTAGCATATAGAAAATTTAGAGATGAAATGATTCCCTAAAAACCACATAATTTCAAACCAGAATTTTGGAAGTGTCCTGACTACCAGTCTACATTTCATGTATATATGTGGTAATATAACCTCTCTACTGTATTCTTTTGTTCTGGTCTGTAATTGCAGGTAAGCATACGTAGCACTCAGAATTAAAAAAAAAATGTTCTTTAACAATCATATTCAGAAATATTTAGTGAAAAATCACTAAACTGTGTATATGTTATAGTATGACCAGTTCACCTCAGAAATGAACATGTCTCAGTAATGCAGGGAAATAATATCCTCATAATCTATAGTCACAGACACATTTTTAATGGCTAAAATGAATGCACAGTGATAATAACTTGTTCTAAAATGTTTTTAATGAATCAGAGATTTAACATTGCTGAAGTCAGCAAAGAAATTCTAACAAATCTAATTTTCTTAAAGACCGGATAATTTGTTAGCAGAAAGCAAAGAGGAATAAACTTAGATTTTGAGTAGCGTTTAAAAAAATTGTTTAATTGAAACTTATCCAAATAGCTGAACACATTGGTATTGGCCTGATAAATAGAACACAGCCTCAAACCAGCTACCAGGGAAAAGAAAAAAACAAAAAGAACCAAAACCAAAACAACTCCCACCCAAGCTTCTTGAAGGAAGTTTAAATGAAAAATATAAGATGCCCAGCAGCAACTTTAGACATCTTTTATAAGACTCATTTCTTTGTAAAGCAATGGATGCAAACAAGAAAGTGGAGACATTGCAGTTGTTTAAACTCGTTGGAGTTAATTCTACCTCTTGAATGAAAGTCTTTTTTTTCCTAAGGAATTCATAGAGAAAAGGACTGAAGACAAATTAGGTGCTGCTGATGAAAAAAGGAGCTCTACATTTTCAGCTGCCATGGCTCTTGAGAAAGGGCAGGGGGAAAAGGTTGAAGTCTCTCCCTTTATTCTTATAAAATGTTATATATGTAAACAAAGAATTATATATATATATATAATATATATATAAAACCCTGAAGATGCAGAAGATTTCCATGTCACTTTGTACTTTTGTTGTCTCTGCTCTTCACCTTGTGAGTATTTAAGAGTTCCCTCCTCCTACTAGTGTCTGAGGCCCTGGACCTCCAAAGTGATACAAAATGGCTACTTACACCTTTTATGGAGCTCTGTCTGTGTGATGTTTCTGTCCACATTTTGAAGAATCAGATCCTTTTGTTTGCAAGTTGTTAGAGGAATAGTCATTATCCATTTTGTAAGCAAAATGAATGACCTATGATGTTAAGATGCCTCAAGCTTTCTTTTGATTGGGGTTAAAGAAAGGGGCTACATTTCAAAGGGATTATTTTCAAGGCCAAATCCCAGTTAATATTTTTATGGATGGCACAGTATGGTTCTTAACTTTATTCTCTTTGTTCTGAACTTCTTAGTACTTTAAAGAGAATGTTGGCAAGGTATGGACTTAGTTTACAAGGGAGTGGAGGCGGGGTTACTGTCAGTATAGGAAAAAGGCCAAAAACTGGCCCTAGATCATAGAATCAGAGAAGGAGGGCTGGAAGACAGCTCCAGAAGTCATCTAGTCCAAACCTCTTTCTGATGCGGGATCAGCCCTATCCAAACTATCCTCTACAATCCATATTCTAAACTCTGTGTAAGACTACTGTTTGTCATAACCAAATCAGTTGAGTGTCCAAGTCACAATAGATTGCATGGAGCAATTACCCCATATTTGGTCACATTCTACTTCATTAGTTATTCCTACCTCGCAGTCCATTATTGGCCACTCCAGACATACAAAAGTTTGTGCAGTTTCCGCCCAAGTTGGAGACCTCCTAGCACGTGACAGAGTAATCACGGAGAATTCTGTAGTGTGACCGAGGAAACTTGGCGGACTGATCACCCACCAATATCTCCCCATCACCGGGTCCTTTTGACATACCCTCGTTATCCTGCAGGTTCCTTTTTGTTCAAAAATGTGTTTACTAGCAACTCGTTTACCCACAACTCGTTTAATTAACCGTGACAATGCAAGCAAGCTACCTCGAGGCCTGCACTGCCATTCCACATGGCGTAAGTAAAATAATCTTTTAAAACCAATAAGCTGCCTTGCCTCTTCATTGCCGGGCTCCTGATGTCTGATTAACTTAGCAATCCTCTGGACGGCTCCGGACACCTGAGACATGGCGTCACAAACAGGATCTAAGAGCATGGCGGTGGAGGAGATTCTAATTGAGTGTTGCCCCGGCGCACCGGGGGGGCATCCTGTGGCCAACTCAGGTGAGTTATGGGTCCACATTGCATACCACCAAGTGGGAAGATCGAGTGAAAGGCTCATCAGCTACTACCTTTCACTAAGAGGGGAAGAAGGAGTTTCGAATGAATGGGAGGCACACCTTCACCCTGGGGTGTTTGGGTGTGTGGTGAGCAATGAGCAGGTCCAATTCAGACCCCGAGATGAAGTGGGCACCGTGTCTCTCGCTGGAGTAAAACCGACGGGTATAGCAGACCCAACTCTCGCCCAAGAGTATGCCTGCTGTATAAGGTGTGTGAGAGAGGGCGGAGAACCGCCATCGGTTGACTGGTTCAATCCCCCAACCCTAGCACCTGGGTCAAGGGGGCATGAGCTGCTTTTGGGTCTCCGGAAAAAGTTAGAGACGGAGGGCTGTGTTGCAGTGTGGTGGACGGGCCCGAAGTGGGACAAGGGAAAGATGTTGAATATTATGTTCCGCACCGTTACAACTTTGCTGCAGAAAAATGCAAATTTAGAGGTTCAACTGCTCACAGCCACCCAGATGGCTAAAGAAGCGTCAGTAAAGGAAAGCTCTGAACCATCAGAGAACCCCAAGCTGCCACCATTCCAAGATGGCGCCAGGGAAAAAGAAGATTGCGCAAAAAGTTTTGGGGAAGAAGGGGCGGTCACGCGGACCTCAGCCCTGCCCCTCGGAGTGGGGCAAAAAGATACTCCGCCCCCTGATGCAGCGTGAGCAAGAGAACTGC
Organism: Caiman crocodilus; assembly: GCA_030014935.1. Lineage (NCBI taxonomy): Eukaryota > Metazoa > Chordata > Crocodylia > Alligatoridae > Caiman > Caiman crocodilus. Next base: position 16,961,962 of record JAGPOW010003316.1, read on the forward strand.
CCCCTTACAAGGGAGAGAAATTATACTTGATGCTTTCGCCCAATAAGCCTACGCTCCTCCCAGCTGTGGTCCACCCGACAGCAATAGTCAAGCAAGTTACAGATTCACAGACCCACATTACCACTACATGCCGCATCTGCACGCGAGGGGAAATGCAAGAATTGTACAAAGAGTCAAAACTGAAGCCTGAAGAGACCCTAGCTATGTGATTAGGATGCCTGGTAGTAGAATTTGGGTCAGACTTGCTAGACCTGGAAGAGGCTGGCTACCTAACCCACCAAGCCTTCTGAAGTGGAGGGCACGCCACGGACCTGGAAGTGATAGTGAGTAATGCTCGCTGGCCCAGCCTACTCCCAGCACTTGTTGCAGGCCAAGTTAGCCATAAGTCTCATGCCTGGCATGAGGGTCACCCACAGAAGGTCAGTGCGGAACAACTGCTGCTGGTCATAATAGGGGTATCATATGCCTCTTGGAATTCCAGCATACACCAGTTGGGACTGACATGGGCTCAGTGCAAAGGAGTGTGGCCTCACTGTCATCTATGGAACCCTGGGACTGTTCCTGCAACTCTTGACAGTATAGAAGTCTGCATAGAGGTCTATGGAGAAGATGATGTCAAAATACTTTGACTCCTCAACCCGATAACTGGGCAGCTGGCGGGAAATCTCCTTAGCCACCTTCTACGTTTTCAAGCCCTTATAAAGACATCCACGAGAGTCTCTAGTAACGTGAAATAACGACCCTCGGTGTACCCCATCGAAGCCCAAAGACTGAGGCGTTATGAGTCCGACACCCCTTGAGAGTCGCAACAGTTGCCGCAACGAACACCGGAGGAAAGAGCCATGTTCGGGTTCCTCTTCCATTGCTCCAAGCTTATGAAGCGACAACTGCGCCTTCTAGGGGACAAGGGCCAACAGAACTTGGCAAATGAACTAGGCTTCAGGTTCGATGTATAAGAAGACTCGATGACCGATTACCAACCCTTGTTCATCGCAACCGGCTAGCTTGTCGTCGTATTGTTCTCTCAGTTTTCTCTTTCCATTTGTTCATTTGTTTCTTTGTTTCCTTGTTTGTTCATTAGTTTGGTTGTCCCCTTAATCGCTCGACAGTGACGAAGTGGCGATCTGTGACTGCTCGATCACTGAAACTACCGAGCGCCGACCCGCAGTACATCTGGGTCAACACACAAATGGCTGCCTACTTGTATGTCACGAACGGAGTCGTCACCTTATTCCTGCCATTACCAACGGGTTCCTCAGTCAACGGAACTGACTTCAAGACCTCCAGCTCAGTTCTGAACTTTCTATCGTTCTGAGCCAAAGCACTGATTAACGACTCATCAACAGATGACCTACGATTCCCCTTTTCTGTTAATGACTCCGTGTTCACACCCTTAGTTTACAAAAATGTTTTGTCATTAATAATCTGAAAGTTTTGAAGATGTCACAAAAAGGTCAAGTGTAGACAAAAAGTAAGAGAAAAAGAATTTTGAGCACAAGAGAGAAACATGAAAGCTTACATCGTAGGTGGATAGAGAGCAGAAAGTGTGTGGTTTCAAGTCATTGGAAGGAGAAGCAAGTAGTGAAGCATAACAAGATTAATGAATTTTAATAGTCTTAAGTAAAATAATAAGGAAAAGCCGCTCAATAATAGTTATAGTTAAATTGGCAATACTTATAATGAGAACGTAATAGGGTTACTCCATTAGACAGGTATGTCTTTGTGTGTATATATGTATATATGTATATATGCGTATGTGTATGTGTGAGTATGTGGCATTAAGCAAATACCCCACTCTCAGTTACCTCGGAAAATCGAATTTGGAGAAAAATTACATAAAATTAAGAATAACAATTTGCTGTTTCTAAGTTAATTCAATTGTTAAAGTCTTTAGTTACCTTGTGTTTGCCGTTGATCTCAATAATCATTGTTGTGTATATAAATCATTGTATTTTATAGTTTGTTAAAAAAGTAACTTGTTAAACTGTCCATTTATATCTATATATCTATATATCTATATATCTATATATAGATATATAGATATATATCTATCTATCGCTGCATGTTGTCCTAAACTTTGTCATTATATCATTATAACAGTAACGAGTTTCTGGACAAAAATTGCCTTTAACCTAAAGTTCTTGGTCTATTGTGTCATGGCCAAGGGGGTATATCATAACCAAATCAGTTGAGTGGCCAAATCACAATAGACTGCACAGAGCCATTACCCCAAAATTGGTCATGTTCTGCTTCATTAGTTATTCCTACCTAGCAGTCTGTTATTGGCCACTCCAGACATATAAAAGTTCGTGCAGCTTCTGCCCAAGTCAGAGACCTCCGAGCACACGACAGAGTAATCACGGAGAACTCTGTAGCGCGACCAAGGAAACTTGGCAGACTAATCACCCACCAATATCTCCCCGTCACCGGGTCCTTTTGACGTACCCTCGTTATCCTGCAGGTTCCTTTTTGTTCAAAAAACTCATTTACTAGCAACTCGTTTACTTGCAACTCGTTTAATTAATCATGACAACGCAAACAAGTTACCTTGAGGCCTGCGCTGCCATTCCATGCGGCGTAAGTAAAATAAACTTTTAAAACCAATAAGCTGCTTCGCCTCTCCATTGTCAGCCACCTGACGTCTGATTAACTGAGCGATCCTCTGGGTAGCTCAGGCCGCCCGAGACACTGTTATTTTTGACACAACATAGACATAATACCCTAACCTGCCACAGGTTAAGCAGGAGAACCACAATAGCCAATGCCCTGCTTCTGTAAAAGACTGTTAATACATTCTCAAGAGATCTCAGGCAAAGGGCCACAACCCCCATTAGAGGAAGACAAACCTGCCACACTCTGTACCAATCTGACCATGGGGTAAAATTTCTTCCTGACTCCAAATATGGTGGTCCATCTGACCCTAAGCAGAGGGGCAAGATCTTATAGCCAAGAAACTCTGGCTGTGGTTCCAGTAGAAGCATTCTCTCACTCCAGTCAAAAACCCCAACTTTGGCTGCAGCCAACACCCAATGCCTCTGTGGGAAGTTTGAAAACGCGCTGACACATTTAGCAGAAAGGGAAAGCAGGTGCAACCAGTAAAGGCAAGAAGCATGGGAAATACTTGAAGATGAACATAGGTATAGCTATGCTTAGATCAGTCCCAACCAGTGGCTGCCCAACCTCTTCTTGAACATCTCCAGTGATGGAGTGTCCACAACCTACCTAGATAGTCTATTCTAACAGTGAAGAAGTTTTTCCTGACGCCCAATCTAAACTTACTTTGCTGCAACTTCAAGCCAGTAATCCATGTTCTCCTCACTGCAGCAAGAGACAAAAGGTGCTTTCCCTCATCTTTATGGCAGCCCTTCAACTATTTGAAATTTCCTACCATGCTCCTTCTAAAGTGCCTCTTCCTCAAGCTGAACATGCCTACTTCCTTCAGCCTCTGTTCATATGACTTGCTTCCCAAGCCTTTTATGATCTTTGTTGCCCACCTCTGAACCCTGTCCAAGTTCTCCACATCCTTTTTAAAAAATGGAGCCCAGAAGTACATACAATACTCTAGATGAGACCTAACCAGTACTGAGTAGAGAGGCACTATTTTCTCACGTTTTGCACCTAATGCTTCTAGCTACCTCCTAAAACCACATTTGCCTTTTGTGTGGTTGTATCATGCTTCAGATTCGTACTGAGTCTGCAATCTACCAAGATTCCCAGATTCTTTTCTACAGTGCCAGGTATCACCCATTTTTTATTGTGTTTAGCACCTTGATCTTGTCAGCATTGAACTTCATCTTGGTAGCTTCAGTCCAGCTTTCTAATCTGTTGAGAACTTTCCATATTATGTTACCATCCTCCCAAGTGTTCTGCGTTATACATTTATTTATGTCAAAGCACCTAAGGGAAAAATCTAGCACCCCATGAATACATCCAGATGAGGACACACACACTTTCCCCCAGGGACTAACAGCAGTGGCACAACATGTGCTGGTGCTACTTGTCCTCAGGAAATGCTTGTGCATGTGCACTGTGGCGGACTGCAAGTTGCCCTAGTTGAGGTAAGAGAGGCTAGCCCCAGCAGCCTTACCTGGGATCCTGGGGGCCTGATGGGGATCCAGCAGTACAGATCCAGTGCACAGAGCATGGCTCCATCCTGTTTTGGGTGGTGCACATTGCCACCACATACCAGTTTTTTTATGCGTAGTATTTTTTGGCACGGGGATCTTCCCAGTGTCAACACCCCACTGTGCTGCAAATCAGCAGTGTAGAGAATACCTGCATGTGTGGTATATGTGGCACCACAGATGTGTCGGAAGCACCACATACTGCACATGCACCCTCATCTGGACCCACCCTATGAGTCCTTTTCTTTCTTTTTTGAAACTGTTTGTTGGTCTTTGAGGCTTTAATATGAAAAAGCCTGGGCAAAGATTTGCAAAAGTATTGCTGTTCAGGAAGCAACTTAAACCACGTGCACAATATTCTGAAGAAGGGTGTATGTAAGCGCTCACTTAAGTGATTTCCTGATTCACAGCCATGAACTATATATCTAAAAGAATGAAAGACCACGTCATTAATCCTTCCTGTCCAACTCCCATTAAAAAAAAAAGACTGCTCAGTTTCATCATTGTAGGAACTTGTAGAAAATACAGGATTGGAAGTGAAGCCAGGGACGAGTTTAATGCTAGAAAATTAATGTAAGTCGTATGCTTCATAGTTGTGATGCATGGTGTCAAAAGAGATCATAATAGTAATACAAAAAATTACAACTCTTGGTTCCAAAATGATACCTTTTATTAGACCAACTGAAAATGGCAAGAAAATTATCCTTTTCTGCAAGCTTTCGGGATCAAAGTCCCTTCATCAGGCTCTGGGAAAAGTGTGGATGGTACAAGCTCACAAAGACACTCATGGACCCAGAGGTGCAGACTTCTATCTTCAGCTCCCTCTGTACAAAAAATGAAGTTTATTTCCTAGCTATGGGGACTTTTTACCATCTTGTACCATTTACACTTTTCCCAGAACCTGATGAAAGGACTTTGATCCTGGAAGGTTGCAGAAAAGGACAATTTTCTTGCCATTTTCCAGTTGATCTAATAAAAGGTATCATGTTGGAACCATGAGTTCTAGTTTTTTGTATGTCTTTTTGTCTCAGACCAACACGGCTACCAAGTACACTCCTGAATCATAACAATAATGCTTTCAGTATAAGACTGAAGTCTGTCCTTTCAATTAGCTATTTTATTCCCATTACAAAAAGATATAATGTCTAGCTAGTTCCCAATTTTAAGTGGTCAGAGGGTACAAGGAAGAAAATTTTGATTTAGAAGGCAGAAGTAACTCACACATTTAATCACTGCAAACAATGTACAGGAAAGAAATGTGATATGGGCAGACTAGTGCAAAATATAAAGTCACATGCCCTACAAATAAGGTAGATAATAGTTGTGAACAGTCCCTCTCTTTGTACCAGATTCCATTGCCATGCTGCTGACAAGGGAAGATAAACTAAAGCCCTTCGTTATACATTTACAATGCAATTTACAGTTAGACCCCTACTCATTCAAACTAGCTGGGACATGGAGATACGACCAAATTATGATGACCATTTTTCCAGTGTCCAGGTTGAACGTAGTATCAACCTTATGAAAATTAATGGAGGTTGTGTTTAAGAAGAAACAAATCCCCTACTGTAACATGCTTGCTTTTCTTTCTTTTCCTGTTCTTCTTTCCACTTATTTTTTAAAAAAGACCTAATCCAAAGTCCATGTTTTAATTTTTTCGCATTTGAATTCAATTTTCTCCACTCTAAGTCTGTCCTTTTTTGTTTGTTGTTTGGCATTAGTAGTAGTAATTATTGTGTAATCCTTGTATATGCACTAAACACTTCATAGAGTATAAAATGCAATATTCTGTTTGAAAGACCTTACATTCCAGGTGATGGACAAATGAAAATATATCATCTCTCAGTAAAGGAAATGGGTGACTGTCTAAATGGTGATGCAATGTATGCATATATATACATATATATAAATCTTTTGAGTCTGCATATAATGGACTTTTCCCAAGAAGCCCAACCTCCTTAGTATACCCCTCCTATATATTCTATAAACTCAGACTAGATTGTTCTGTATATCTAAAGCCTAATTAGGCTGACCCAGGGTCACATTATATCTTCAAATGGGCAAGTCCTTTCCTGGACTTAATACATTCTCCTGTTTTACTGCAACTGCCACCTCATGTTCCCTCCCTTGAGAGCTAACTCAGTGCTGGACTAAGCAGCATAGTTTTCTTTTCAGGGATAACTATTTCTATAGTAAACAACAGTCCATAATTAAGGATGTGTCACTATAGATTTTCAAAAATAAATGTTCACATTCTCCTTGTGTCCCTCTGGCATAATGCCCTGTCCTTGGTACAAAGTTTTACCTATTTTACCCCAGTAGGGGGAGCTGTTACTTAATGGGATTTAGGTGTTTTTTTAAGTAGATAATATTGCTCTTTCAGAGACAATAATAGTAATGTTACCTGAGATGATACTGTTTGTTCCATTTTGCTCTTCATGTTTTGAGTTCCTAGAGTTTAATGTCAAAAAGAATAAGTAGGATTGTCTAATCTGATGTTTTGTAAAAAAGAAACTGCAATATTATACCATTACCTAGCACTCTATTAATTTTTGTTTAGCTAAAGTTTACTTCTGCATCTTTTCCAATTTTTTCAACATATACTTTGAAGTATGGACACCACAACTGCATGCAATATTTCAGGTCAATTTAATCAATGTCATTTACAGACGTAAAATTACTTGCCTATTTATTACTTTCCTGCTAAGATCCAAAGATGATATTAAGCCATTTTCTCTATGTGAGCAGGTCATGCTGAGTTGCTTATCTGCTGTACAGCCTACACCCTTCTCAAAGTCATTGCTTTTCAGCATACAGATCACTTTTGTTTAGCATGGCTTGCATTCTTTATTCCTAAATGCGTAAGTTTGTATTTCTCTGAAGTATGTTGTTCGACTGCCCCTGCCGTCATGTACCACATTACCAATCTTTGCAATATAAAGAAATGTTTTATCATGCATTATTTTTATTTTTCCCGATCACTTAAATAGTACTGGACCTCAAATTACTAGATCTGGAACCCACAGAAAACTCCTATTTGATGATAAAGTCCTGGTAAGCAGTAGTGTAGCTAAAGGGGAACAAGCAGAATACTACCCCTGGATACTGACTTTGGGGCAGAGGCACAAAAACAGCAGCCTCTGCTAGTCACATGACAGTGACTTGTCATCTCTACTTCCCCATAAAACTGCTACAGCCTAGGGTTCACAACTGCCCAGCTCTATGTCTGCTATTCATGACTACTTTTGTGAGATCTTTCAGGCAGTCAGTTGTTAATCAACAGATTAACTGTTTACTTTACTGATTTTGGATAGCATTATAATAAATCAGGAAAATCCTGAAGCATTAAGTCAAATGTCTTATTAAATTCCATTAAATTTCATAAAATTAAGTTACATCTACATAATTAAGTTAATTAATAAAAAATGGAATCCTATAAAAATGAAGTCCCATTTATTAACCAACAGCATGACATAAAACTGTAGTCACTTGTATTAATTGCATTCTTATCCTTTAATATTTTAACTAATTCCCATAACAGTTGTTCCATTATTTTGTCCAGAATTGTTGCCATTTGAATTGGTCTACAGTCACCTGGATCATTTAGCTTACCCTTATTAAATAATGGCACAACATTTTACTCTTTTTTTTAGTCTCCTGGAATTTTTCCAAAATGCTAGGACTCATTAAATACAGGAATCAGTAAGTTAGATCCTTAAGTATTCACAGCTACAAATACTTTGTCAAAATGTCCTCAGTAGATGATGATTAACATACTCTTCACTTAGTAGTGGAAAACACTTCATCATCTTCCTGTTTATTTTCAGGTATAGAATAGAAATATTCATTGTGTATATCTGTTTTTGCTGCTGCTTTTCCAGTATTACCATCTACATCTAATAGTGGGTCTATATCATGCTAGTATTTTTCCCCTAGCATCCTTAAAACATTCCTTCTTACTGTCCTTTGTCTGCCAGACATGAATTTTTCTCAGATGTTTTTAGCTTTCTTTATATGATTCCTTTATTTCAAAATTTCTTATTTAGATCCTTTCCCTCTTTTCCAGTATTGTGCACTACATTTTTATTTCTAAGTATTGCCTTCATTTTTTCACTAAAGGAACGATTATGATGCGCAAATCTGCCCATTTTTTTATTCTGGGATCATGGTAGGGAGGAAGGGGTTGCATATCTAATAAACTCTTCTTAAAGAGCTTCTAATTTAATTCATATGTTTTTCCTAATTTAAACTAGCTCAGATGTTTTCCCGAGCTTTGAGACATTATCTTTTTTTTTAATCACAAATCTATATATTTATTTATAAAAAGTAGAATTACAGATTGGGCCTGTTCTTTGTTTATCCGTGTTACATGTAATCAGGTCATGAGCCCTTGTCCAAGAAACCATCAGCTTCCAGTTAAGTGGTAAACTGTAGAATCTTAGTCTTGTTTTAGCCAGGATAGGCATAAAAGGGAAGAAACCCTTCCTTGCCAGAGGTATGTTATCACCAGAGAGATCGAATTTACAATTAATCATTTTGTATTGCATACCACTGTGTACACAAGAATGCAAACAGCAAACATCAGACTAGTGTTTTAACCTGTCATCAAGGTCTCACTACATGACCTTGGTGACTTCTGAGGATGTATATCTGGTAGCAATGGCTAAATCTGTTCTGGAAAGAAAGATAATCAGCAGATACAAATTCTTTTCTTATCTACAGCTTTATGCTACTCAGAGAAGCATAGCGTCTATTCCGCCTGTCCATACAAGACTATATCTGGTAGCAAGTAAAGCTCCTCTTTTCCATTAATAAGGTGATGCATAAAGAAGGATATTGTAGGATAGCTCACAATTCCTACAATGAGCATTATAGTCAATTAACCCTCCTGTAGCTTGAAATTTCCAGCATTATGCCTTCTTTTATTTCCATGCATAGCAAAGGCGTAGCTCACTGAAAGAGCATCACATACACAGTCCCTTCCATATCCATATTTTTCCTCCTTTATCATCTATGAAACCATGACTGTATTCAATTGCATTAAGTCTTTCATCAGCTAAAACCCGTAGCACAAAGAGGAGACTGTGTTGTATGTAACCATGCCAGGCAAGGCCTGACATGTTTTTTCCACCGTGGAAATAAGAAGCAATAATCAGTCTTGAGGTGAATGCAGTACTAGAATTGCAGAGTTGTGTTCCAGACCACTCCTAGTCTTTACTTGGTTCTTGATGCTAAAAAATTATTAGCATTGAGATAATAATTTGCAAGTCATTTACTGGACAGATTTCACCTCCAATTCAATTTGCAAATTACCTGCAATCAGAACTTGTTTTTTGCAAATATATTTGCAATTCAAAATAGTTTACTAAATAGTTTCTTGAAAACTTTCTTGGTCAATACGATTTTTATTTTCCCCCCTTCCATTACAGATATTCTCTCTTTGAAGTACTCTGTTTGGCCATGTTGCTTATACCACTATTTCAGTTCCTGGACTGAATATAACATTTAGACTCAGGTTTCTGATACAAATAAGAAATTTGTAATACTTCAGCATGTGTGTATAAGAGAATTTGCAACAATCTTGGTAAACACTCCTGATAGTAGCCTCATTTGCTGTAGTATTAAAGGAAATTAAGAAATGAGAAAATAGTGAATTGCAAATTCAATTGAAAATGTAAGCAAGTACTCAGAGAAAAGAAGTTTTGAACTGGCTAATTATGAGTTCAATGTCATATTAGATTTGGATTGCTGTGTCAGTGGGCTGAGACTAATGTAGAACTACCACAAAGATTTACTCATAGAAGAAATCCCCTAATATCAGCCAACAATCTGGCCTTGTAAAAAAATTAAGGAATGTATCTAATTGTTTAAAAACAGTTAGGGAAGGAAAGCTTAAGGAGTTGCGGAGAAAATAATAAATTTGATAAATGAAATTAAATCCAATTAGATAAAAATAGGAACTTACATTTTGTTTTGTTTTGTTTTTTTTCCTTTTCATCTTTTAAGCTGTTAGTGATTTTAATTCAAGTATTTAGGCCTTCACTGATATAATGTAATTCCTCATATCATTTTTCTGCTTGTTTTCATTCCATTTCTCTGAAAGACAATATCTGTTTGAGAAATATGAAACAAGAAGGCTACAGTCACATACAAGTGAGGTCAGAGTGTTAATGAAATATTTAGTGCAATAGTTTGCAATTTTAGTAAAAGAACAGCATAACTTTCACTTTCTTTCAAGGTAAGAAATCAAAACAATGGACATGTCTATTTAAAAATATTCAATCTAAACAATCCTATTGCAGCTGTCATCTATAATCTTGCTAGTGAGGCACCATTGAAGCAATATTCAAAGTCAGGTGCACGTTGAAAGTCAGGTGCACGCTGAAAAAAAATGGGACCCCTGAGAACTCTGGTGACAGTTTTTGCAGTAGATACTAAAGAACTGTCTGGATTTTGTGAAAGAATCTTATCATCCTTTTATGTGTGTGAGAAAAGGAGTTCAGAATAAGTGAAAGCATTCAAACTAGCTTGACTGATGTTCTTTGGCCTCAATAAGTATAGGAATAACCATTAGATATCACATTAATTTTACAGGTGTTTAGAATGGTGTCAAGTTCACTGTTTTCTTTCACTTTGTGTAGTCATTTGTCAGTGCAAGTTGGGCATAGAGTTATCATGATCCATCAGGCTGATCCATTGGTTGGTCTTGTGGATAGAGTAGCAGAAAGAAACTACATGTCAGGAACCAAAATATCAAACCCAGGTTAGGAACCAGGAAGCAGAAACCTAGTTATCAAGTCCAGAGGTTAATCCATAGAGCAAGATGTGGGGAGTAAGCCAAGATGGGGTCAAGATACAGGTCTTCAGGAAGAATCCAAAGGCTGAAATCCACAAGCAAGAGAAAGGCAGGATCAAGAACAAGAGAAGCCAAGGACAATGCTAAAATGATTGCTACTCAGAGATTGAATATCAGTGTGCCTGGCCCAAGTGCTGGAGGAGTTTTTTAAATGCAGCTCCAGAACCAATGAGAGGGAAGGGGCTGGGAGTCAGCTAGCTTTGATTAGTGGTACTTGGCTCAGTGTGCTTAACAAGGGCTATAGGGTAGGAGTTTCCCTGAGTCTCATAGAGTTGACCTAGGCTGCAGCATAGAAGTCTTATACAAGCCATACTTGCAATACTTTTAGTGTAAGTGATTCAATAGTAGGAAATTCATAATTGTACATAATTCATAACATTTCCTCAATGGTAATCATGGGTAGATCTTGAATTTTTAAAATGGGGGTGCAGATAGTGAGGTGCATACAAAGCTACACATTTTTTCCAGTTAAAAATAAACTAGAAGTTTTAGTAATATGCTAGAAGCATTGGGCTATATTATTCAGATTAAGAGTGCAGCAAAAACCAACATAACTTAATTCAAATGAGTTACAAACAATCTGCAGACCTTTGAAATACCAACTTCATTACCAGGAGCAGCTAGTCGACAGCAGAATGGAAGAAGAAAGGATAGCTTGAATCTTGGAACATCAAGGACATTGAAAAGAAGAATGTCATTAAATTCTATGGAATTAAGAATTTAGAAGGGATCAGGTAGATTGCAATTAACCGTAACGTCAATTGACACCCTTAGCACTGCCTGACTAGAAATGCTGCTGCCATTGCCAGGCAACTGGCTTTCAACGTTGGGTACAGCAGGAAGCAAAAGGGGGTGCACACTCTCTAGATCTGCCCCAATGGTAAGAGAATAGAAAAAGAAGCCAGGAGATGTAACAATGTAGGGTGATTTAGTATAAATTATATTTAGTTTGGATCATGGATCAGTTTGCTATCTGATCATGAATGGGACTAAGGTAGCTGAGAAATAGGCAGAAGGCCTGGTTTAAAATTGGAAAGGCAATGGAATGAAAAATTGAGCTACTTAATCACATATTGCTTCTATTCCTTCACTGTCAAGTACACATCTTGCTGATGTCATATACCAGTACTACATCTTCCTCCTCTTGGGATTCCTGAGTTCCAGCACTGCTCTACTGAACTTCTCAACAGAACTCAGTAGTGTACCTCTAAAACACTTTTGCTGTCATCAGGTTTTGGGATTTGTCCTCTTTATATGGATTCCTTTAAATTACTATAAGTCATTAATATGAAAGGTGTGTTTAGAGGAATGAGGGTGATCACCTGTGAACTTGTAACTGAAATAGTAACATGAGACTGGGTCTGCTGCTTGGAGGATTTGCCTATACCTCACTTCACACTTTGAAGTCTGCAATTGTCTGGCTCCTTCTCAAGAAGCTATCACTTCATGCTGTATGTCCATCCAGTTTTCTCTGTCATCAACCTCCCCTTTTTGGGCAAGGTCATTGAACAGTTCAGTTCCAGGCACATTGGGATGCTATTAGTTTCCTGGACCCTTGTCAGTCTGGCTTTCATCTTGGATAGAGCATAGAGACTATGCTTGTGGCCTTGAGAGATGGTCTTAATCTGGAGATCAACAGAGTAAATTTTATCATGCTGATCTTACTCAGTCTTTTTGTAGCCTTTGATACGGTTGACCATGAAGTACTTGTTAAAACACTTACATGACCTTGTGGGTATTCATGGATTAGCTCTAAATTGATTCCACTCTTTCCTATCAGGGATCCCAGAAGGTAGTAATGGGTAAGTGCTCATCATCCCCTTGACCATAACATCAATTGACCTTTCCTTTGGGGGTTCCACAAGAGTCCATATTGTCTCCCCTTGTCAGGGGCCCTAAAAGTCAACTCAACCTGGATTAGTTACCAAATTGGCTAAGCCTTCCAGAGGCTATAATTGGCAACCCCATCCTGATTGATGAGCTAGCTGGCCACTGTTAGGGCTTCGTAATTGGTTGCTGGTGATAGGAGGTTTCCTATTTAAGTCCACCAGTGGCAGCAGACTGAATGCCAGAAAACAATTCTGCCTGAAGGTCTACTGTAGTAAGCCTGTCTGAGTCTTGCACTCTTTAGTTTGCTGGCTGCACTTGAGTCTGCTTCTGGACTTTGACTTTTGGGAACTCTACTCAGCTTTGGTAACTCAGTTCCTGACTCCAGAAGCCTGACTCAACTTGTGACTTCATTGCCACCTCTGCATTTCCTCTTTATGCCAGACTTGGTAACTTTGACTCTAGCTTCTGTTCACTGTTTGGCTATGGGTCCCTCAGCTCCTGTATCCAGCACTCCCCTCATTGCCAACCCACTAGGCTGGAATCTCTTATGACCCAGTTCTTAGAGCTTGGCTTGCCTTGTCTAAATGCTACTACCTGGGCCAACCAGCAGGATGAGATCTTTCTAGGAAGCAGCTGAGATAAAACAGTAGGGCTAGTATCTGGGCCTTTTTAAGGCCACTAAATAGATGAATCTTACCACAATTAAACTCTGCTTGCCCTAAGCCACACCCAGTTTTTTACATGTGGCTGCCAAATCCTATACTTAAAGCTTTTTTTCCTGATGTAATTTGAGTTCTCCAATATGTACACTGACTCACCTTAACACTCCAGGCACAATTCAAGGTGCTAATTTTGATCCACTAGGCCCTAAACAGTATTGGCCTATATAAGGGATAACCTACTCCCTTGTGCCCAAAGTTTAAGGTCAGCCAAGAGCAAACTTTTGTAAGTACCATCAATACACCAAGTCTATTTGGTGAAAATGCATGGGTAATTTCTTTCAGCAGTAACTGCTCAGCTCGAACTCCTTCTCTCTTGAGGCTGATCAGAGCCTAAACCTGGATATTTTTGAAAGCGTATAAGACCTTTTTTTTGGATAAGTAACCAAAACTCTAGGACAAGAAGTTTTTTAGTGGGGCTCTGTTTTATTTTGTTTTATTTATTCTACTTGCCTTTTTAAGTTTGTGTTGCTGCAAGCCACCCTGAACCTTTGTTGGAAAGTATGGCTTATAAATTACACAGATAAATACATAATTAATGATATTAACAAGAATAAAACAAAATAAACTAAATAAAATATTAGACTGCTCAAGAAAAAGAATAGTAATGCTTGCGTATTATTTGAATCCAAGATGACGTTGTTTTCCCAAAACAACATGTGGGGAGGGGAAAGGCTCATCTTGGATTTCAGTACTGACCCAGCTTAGTTCCAGGTTTGGCCTTGAGTCCTAAGAAGAAGCCAGAGCCCAAGCAGGCAGACAGGAGAGCATAGGAAAGATACTCGGGTGAAGGGATCTGCATGGGAGACCTTCTTGTGAGTCTTGGTGGGGTATATAGTAAAAAGACCACACTGCCTGCTCCCTCCTCTGACATTTACCTTCTGCTCTGACTCTGGCCCCTACAATAGTAATCTGGCTGGATCCAACACTGCTCTTAACTGTCCCAGAGCCAGAATAGAGCAGAACTACAGAAGGTAAGCACTAATTACACTATTTTGAGCCTATAAATGGAAAACTATAACACACTTACATTTTTCCATGTATAGAACCTACTTTATTTACTCAATTCTAAGATGAGGTTTTCTTTTCCCATTTAACATGACTAATAACACTTCTGTACAAAGAGAGATTGAAAAGATTAGGATTGTTAGTTCAAATAGATAAATAAAAAGGGACTAGGTACTGGCATAAAAAAATTATGAGTGGCTGAAAGAAAACCTTCATTATTCCCTAATTATTTAAGCCTGTTCTGTGTTTTTAAATCATCTAAATATGGAGTTGAAGTTCCACATTTCAGTCGCTTTAAAGTTATTTTCTCTATCTCAATTATTTATTAGATTTTTCTAATGTTTAATTTCCACCAGAACATTTCTAAAAGTATTTTTTATTCTCTTTCACTCCCTGTCTACCATAACTTGTTCTATTTGTTGTTGTTATTGTTGCTATGTTTGATCTTTCCTGCAGACCTGAGCTGATTCTCTGAATTCAGATTTGGTTCCTTTTCCTGCCATTTCTAGTAAAGTGTTTTTTTTTTAACCTTCAATCCTTTGAACAGTGCTTTTGTGAAGATACCTTGACAGTTTTTATTTCTTGTATTTTGCTGTTTTAGAGCACTTTTCAGTTGTCACTTTAAGACAGAATAAATACTTTAAGACATGATTGAACTTCATTGTTAAAGGAATCAAATGTAGTCTTGAGTCTGCGTTCATATGTACTGAGCTTCTAATGTTTCTGCTGAATTGAATGCATTTTAGGATCACATTTTAAGTTATTGATTATCACCACTAGGTTTTTTTTTTCTCAGTTGTCACACTAGCGTTATAATAAATAGCTTTGTTTTCTGCTGTCTGTTATTTTCTGCAAGTGTTGGACAAAATATTGGCATATAAAATCTTAGTATACAGACAAAATAAATAAAATGTGGCAAAATAATTCTGATACATTGCTTTCATGAGGATGCCTACTATGCCAGATGTAATACGTAATTGTTATGGGAACAATCACTCAAGGATAATTCTTGATTTGAAAATTGTCTTTCTTTTAAAGTTTTTCTTTTGCTTATCATTTCTCTGGAAAGACAGCAATTATGCATCATTAGTACATAATTAGTAAAAACAAGAGTCAATTAAGGCCCAGAGATTTAATTCTGGAGTGTATTTGCTTTTGCATAAGAATGATTACACACAATTTCATAAGCCTAAGCCTTTTAAGCGACCTTTTTAAGACATAAAAGCATGCTCATTTTCCAATATTTTTAAGAGGTAGTATTTGCTGTTCTTGTGCATTGGATATTTTGTCATATGTCCAAGATAAAGATAAAAGACATGGGAACTGAGATGCCCACAACCAAAGGCAAAAGAGAAGAGAGAGGAAGGCAGGCACTTTTTAACTTGGCAAGCAGCATGTGCTTCCTTCCCTGAGGATTCATTCCTGTGAGAGGCTGAGCACTACAGAGGTATGATGAGTCCATTCAAGTCCCACTGAAGTCCCAGGTGCTCTAGATGTTGAAAAGGCTAACCTGCTGCCATTTAAATCCATGTCCTGCCAGCAGCCTAATTAGGCCCTGTTCAGGTGCAGAAGGACTGAGTGTTGGCCACTCCTGAGTTGGCTGAGGGCTGTCCTATGTGTCAACCAACAGGAAGCTCACTGTTATGGGGAGAGTATCCTATCATTTCCAAGGAATGATATGCAGCCTCTGTTTCTCCACAGATAGCAGAAAGTGTGAGGAGGCACTTTACTGACACACAGCATAAGTTGATTGTGGGAAGTCAGTGCCTCAGGCTGGTATCCTCCTACCACTATCATGTTATGTAACTGAAGATAAGGAATTATTGTACAATTAATATTGCATGTGTTACTGACATATGCCCAAATATTCACTCATTATTTCCTTGACCTTGACAGTATTACATGAACCATGTTTTCACTTGGCTGGCTTGTTCTGGAGCATCTTCACCAATGTACTATGTTTAATACATACAAGTATTTTCATATCCTAAAATAGAGACACCTCATCTTGATGTGTAGATTTGGGAAGTGAGTGCGATTATCTTCATTCCATCATAGAAAATATGACTTTACACTTGGGATATATTCAGAGGATCCTAAGGGAAGTGTTACATGTTATCTGTAAACCATTCCAAAGGCACTTAAAATGAGAT
Source organism: Caiman crocodilus (assembly GCA_030014935.1). Classification (NCBI taxonomy): domain Eukaryota; kingdom Metazoa; phylum Chordata; order Crocodylia; family Alligatoridae; genus Caiman; species Caiman crocodilus. Next base: position 16,978,652 of record JAGPOW010003316.1, read on the forward strand.
TGTACATGCATGAAAGGGTTAGACTGTGCCAAATACCCTGTAAGCATCTTAGAGTTATTCCAGTATGGGTGAGGGTTATCTTTGAACCATTCTACCTAGCTGAGCTAGGCTGTTGTCAGTCTGCTCCATAGAGAGAACTTGAACACACTGCAGGCATCCAACATCCCAAGATGGATAATTCTCAGCCCCTTTATCCCTGACAAACTTTCCACCCACCCCAGCTCTACTGCTCAGGGAGCGGTACTCACCCAAAACCAACACCTCCTTCCACCCAGAGTGGGTATGACTCTGAACCACATAGCACTAACCTGCCAGCTCCAAGGACACCAAGAAACCTGATCTGGGCACCTGAACAGGGGTTACCATACATCTGAGTTTTCCATTACAAGTCCTCCTTTTTGGTCCCCTGCCCACCATCTGGGTGGGTTCTTGAAATGCAAACAAATGTCTGGGTTTTCACTCTACCTCTGCTTTTCCTTAGCACCTCCAGCTACTTGGAGCTGTGGGAAGTGGGGGAAAGTGATTGGCTGCCAGGGGATCACATGTTCTGTGTGTGGGCCCTGCAGCTGCACACCGGTGACAGAGAGGGTGTGAGTGAATGTGTGTGTGTGTGTGTGTGTGTGCGCATGCATGCTGTGTGGTCAGCAGGGCTGTGGGGGGCAGGGGGCTGTGGGTTGGGAGTGATGGGTATCAGCGGGCATGGGGGATGAAGTACAGAGGGTCAGGATTGAGAGGCAGCAATAGGACTTGGGGAGCTGTGGCTTAGGAATGAGGGGCAGAGGCAAGTGCCTCCCACCCCTTCAATCATAAAACTCTTTCTCCTCTTCTCATCCCCCCGCAACATGTGTTCTATTTTTTTAAAACTGAAAATATAGCAACCCTAGGATGGGGGCCAGAAACACAGCCCTCCCCTCATAGGGCTAATCTTGTCCTACATCTTGGAAGCTCTACCTTAGCTAGGATAATTTGGCAGGGTTTGGGGTTGGGGCTTGCTTCCCTCTCCAGCCTCTCACATTCCTGCAGGGGAGTAGGGAAAGGGTTGCCTAGCACTGAGCATAGTAAGAGCATGGAGCCCAAGGAAGCATGTTTCCCTGTGGTCCATACAGTCATCAGAATTAACCCTCAGGGGATCTTCTCTCTGATGAGGGAAAGAGAGATTCCTGGCTGCTGACCATGTCCCTGATCACCAGGCCCTCCAGTAGAAAGTCACAGTTGTACAGGAGTTTCTGTGTTCCATATAGTGCCACATATAGAATGCTATTTGTCCCTGTTGGGCAGAAACACATTGTACACTAATCATTAAAATGTAAATAAATGAAAAGCTTTATTGAGAAATTTTAGGACAATCTATTAACATCTTTAGTTGCAAACTTACAGCATAGGCCTTGGGCTGTTGAAGTGTTGAGCTGTGACATGCATTACTCTGTCCAGAATGAGCAAATAACATCTTTTATATACTTATCCTGGTTACATTACTGTATACAGCACATGTGCAAGCCTAACTTAATTTAATGCATTTTCTGTACATTTAGGCCAGGTACAGACATTACACACAAATGGGTATACGTTACCAAACATGTATCTAAACCTGTAACAGTACAGAAGTTCGGTGTATATAGACTGGTTTAAAATTGGTTGAACTTGATCTAAGACGGATCTGGATGGATGTAGCTTCAGACTTAAGGTATTTCTGTTAGACCAGACTGTTGAATTCTGTACCAGATCCCATCCTGATTTATTAGGTCACAGTCCCCTGGGCATCCCAGCCTGTTTGTTGGGTCCTTATTACTCCTGCCTCACAGGTTGGTGAGCTAGCCTCAGCTGCACTCATCTGCTCCCGCCAAGTGGAATCGGTCAGAGCCAGCTCAGACAAGAGGTGGGCCTGAGGGCTGTGCCAGCTGTCAGTGGCAGGACAGCCAGCAGGAAAGTTTGGCTGGTCCCAGCCCTGACCCTGGCTTGAGCCAGTACAGCTTGGTGAGGGGCACATAGTGAGGGCTTCCTCCAGCACCACCTGGCTCAGCTGGCCAGCATGGCTCCTCTCCCCAGCCCTGCCCCCTGTGAGCTCCTGGCTGTCAATAATGACAGGAGGGAGGGGAAGGTGGGGAAACAGAGGACCCTATGATGCGGACCTGGCCCCATCAGACCTCAGTCAGCACATCTGAAGTTGGGGGGAGCTGTGTGGTGGGGACTTCTGTTTCTCCTCAATTTCTGACTTCTGGACAGTGGGATGGGGCAAGGCTGGGGGCTGTGCTGGCCATCCAGGTTGGTTAGCAGAAGGGAAGCCCCAACCACATAGGCCTGCTCCAGCTCTGTCTGCTCAGATCTGGGGGGAAGGGGGATGGTGGCCTCTGTTCCCCCCTCTCCTGACTGCCATTGACAGCAGACCAGGTGTGCAGGCCTGGGGAGTTGGAGTCACACTGGAGAGCTGGGCTGGAAAGTGAGGAGGGAAACCCCTGATGTGTGAGCACCCTTCCAGGCTGTGCTGGCTTGAGTCTTGGGGGCTGGCTAAGTTTGGTAGGTGTGTTTCTTCTTCCCTCTTCCCCACCACCACTGCTGATAGCCCACTGTGTGGGTGAGGGGGCAGGGGTTAGTGCTTGGGAGAGGAGCTACACTTGCCACACAGGATGGGTAGAAGAGGGGAAGCCCCTTCCATGTAGGACCCTGCCCCTCCCACACACGCACACAGCTTTGCTGGATCAGGTTTGGGAGGGGCTGGGGTACATGTTTCCATGTAGCATGAACTGAACTAATGTAGCTGATGTTAACATAGAGTGTGATAGTAGTGAAATGTAACCATGTTATTCTTGTCCTGTAAGTAACTTAAAAACCATTTTGTATTATTTTGCTTGACATAAATGAATGAGCTCTGTATGCCCTTTTATGAATGAGTGTCAGAGGGTGCATGGTGAGAGAATAGCATAGAGACAAGAAAAAAGATTTAACTGTGTTTGTAAGAAACAAGGTAACAAATGTATATGTTACCACTCAGTAAACTAATTAATAGATGATGAAGAATCCCTTTGAGACCTACAGCACAAAGGAGATAACGAAGAGGAGGAATACACAGATCCTGCCAGATGGGCAGCAAGGCTGAGATACCAACTTTTATGACCAAACTGACCTTGGGCTAAGATAAACAGAAGATGGATGAGAAACAACTGCAAAAACAGAAATTGGGTATGGAACAACACCAAAGTGCAAAACAAAGAATGCCAATCCTCATAAAAAAAGACTCTGGAAAATACTGGGTTGGGTGAGTCTCTCTCAGCTGCTACTTTCTTCGGAGTGCAGATGCTCCATCTTCTCTCAATAGGCCTGGACTTGCCACCTGGTGCCCCTATTGAGAAAGTGCTGCCAGAAACTATAATATCTGAATGGAATGGTTGATTTCATGGTAACTGGATAGTAAGCCTTGTTTGTGTGTTTGTCTGTCTGTCCATTTGAAGGTGTGCACACCAGCTGGTGGTAGATGTGCTGGGTATAGTGCTCTTGGGTTAGACTGACCACATCAGAGAAATAGAGGAATACCTGTAGATAAGCAATTTGTTTGCTTTGGAACCCACTTTGTGGGTTGTGGACTACCTGATCCATTGTTTTGGCTTTAATTTTGTCTTGGGACTTGACTATATTGGAAAAACAGGCTTTTTGGTGTGATTTTATGGACTAGTATATTGGCTTTGAGAGATAATAGTTGGTAACTAAATATAATAAATAGACACAATATTAGGAACTTGAGTTGAGATGTTTAAAAGGAAAACAGTAAAGAGTGAGGTGGATATAAAAGATCCCCTGCCTACATATCTGCAGGATGTGAGTCTTTTAGAGCAAGTGCTGCAGCAATTTGGGCATAGCCTATGGACTGAGCAGGCAGTAGCAGATGCCTGTACCATGGCAGATTTAGAAGATAAACTTAAAAACTACATGCAGATATATGACATACCACCACCCTCCACAAAGAAGGAAGCTGCCACTATGTGGCTTTTATGGGGAGCTACTAAAAATCTTTTCCTCCATTTGATTAACTGTCAGGAGGCACTCACACTGTGAGACACACAACTCACACTGCAAGACACACAGTTCACACAGACTACATGTGAATTAGACACTCTAAAAATAGTGTCAGGGGGCACACACTCACAGCTACAAACCCTTTATGAAGTTTTAAGACAAACCATGTTGGAAAATAAGACTCTTGAGTGGCTGAAGAAAAGACAAAATTAGAACAAGAGTCCTGATTCCTACAAGGAATGGTAAAGAAACTAACACTAGAGCAAGGGCAGACACCAGCAAATCACACTCAGTGCGAGTCCATGATCAAACATCTAAGATACAAATTGGGATTTGCAAACAGACAAGTCACTGCTGTCACTACTGGGGAGGTCCCAAAGGATACCCCAGATTTGGAACCAGACTTATTGAATGAAAATTGGGATGCGGATGTGTGGGATAATTACCCGCCTGCAGTGGCTGCCATGGAGAGGCAATCAGCTACTGAAACTAGAGGACCTGTGCCTGATGGACAGGCAGAAGGACCAATTACTGGTTCCCAAACCACCACCGCTATTATTCCTTTGACAGCCACAGATTTAAGGGCATTAGCAACATTTTTAGGGCCCCTATCCAGAACAACCTTCAATAAGTGGATAGTGTAAGCATGCCAGATGGCCCTTAAAGAGAACCTCATGGTGGAAGAAATGCAACGCATAATGTCACCCTGCGTGAACCCAGAACTTCAGGGTATTGTGTGGAGACTTAGTGTGTTGAACCAGGTCCCCAGTACACCTGCATTGTTCAGATATGTGGGCACTGCTATGGGGCACCGACATTTATTAGGTCAAGCTGCCACCCTAACACAAGAACTAGATGAGGACACCAAAATGTTTTTAACCCACTGGGATCTCATGCAGATAATGGTCTGAGTTGCTGCTTCCATTGCAGGGAATGGAGTCCTAGATGACATGGTTTTCTCAGTAGAGAACCTACGAGGTTATGCCATGGCTATGCAGCCAATGTATGCAAATAGATTAGGTATCTGGGATGATGGACACCCAACTACACTAGCAGAACTGAGACACAGAATCCAGCAAATAACATTGCATGCAGCTCCTTTAAATATAACCATTAAGAGAGAAAGGGCTCTGGTAGTGATGGCAGTAGACCAGGTCACCTGTTCTAATGAGAGTGATGGAAAGGGAGGATGGGTGTCAGGATAAGGTGGCAGGAGCAGAGGTAGAGGAAGAGGGAGAGGCATACCAGATATAAAATCTTCAACTGAAAGCTGCCGTACTGCCTGGTGTATCCTTATGGAACATGGCATTGAAAAGTGAGATGGAGCATCCACTTCTGATCTGGTTATGAAAGCGTTCTGGCGAGACCAGACATTTATGTCCAGCAGGGAAACTATGCTCCTACATTAGCCCTCATAGACACAGGGGCTGCAGTATCACTAACACAAACTGCTCTGACAGAAAGAATGAAGGCAATGACCACTATGCTGCAATCTTTCTAGGGGAAGCAAAGCACAGGGCAAGAATAGTTGCATGTTTCTTTGATTGTGCAAGGTTTTAAAACCATGGGGAATCTAATTCACAGCACCAGGATATTAGGAACAATGATTCTTGGATCGGATTGGCTATTTGAAAATCAAATAATATTTGATTTTCCAAGAAGCATATTGTGGAGAGTGGAATCACTTCCCTCCAATCTTGGCAAGCAGATACAAGCACGTTCATAACCAAAAAAGCCCATGTGACAGCCCTCACTGTGGAACAAGCAAATGAGTGGAAAAATAAACTTCCTGAAGTGTGGACAAAGAAAAAGTCTGATTGTGGTAAAATTAAAGCCTGTGTGGAAATTGTGAAACAGCATGTCCCACCCCAGAAACTATATCAATTATCCAAAAGAGGCAGAAGCACAGTTAAAGGAAATAATCCATGATTTAGAGGCACAAGGGGTTGTTAAAAAGACTAACTCCCCATTTAATTTTCCTGTATGGCCAGTATTGAAGGCAGACAAACACACTTGGAGATTAACTGGCTACAGGAGGATTAATAAGGGCCCTGTCCTATGGTGCCAATTGTAGCTAATATGACAGAGTTAATACAAATGGTGCAAGCTACCTGTAAGTATTTCTCTGTAATAGATTTGGCTAACTGTTTCTTTGCAATACCTCTCCATTCAGATTCCCAAAATAGATTCACATTCACATTGAAAGATAAGCACTATACCTTCTGTCAGGTGCCCTAATGATTTCACAATGGTCCTGCCATCTGTCACCATCATGTAGCGAGTATACCAGATCAGCTAGATCTGCAAGATAGATCTCAAGTGTTTTCATATGATGATGATTCTCTGATGTTTGAACCAACTGAGCAACAAGTTAAATAAGTAACATCCATTCTTCCTTTCTTCCAGCATCACTGTTGACCACTGACAGTCATGGGGTAAGCCTGGGGAGAGGGGCTGTGCTGACTAATCTTGGGTGGCTGGATGATCAGCTTGGCTCAGCATCTCCAGCAGCCTGCTGGGAGGCATATGGAAGCATCCCCAACTTGCTGGTTTCAGGCATTGGAGGCAGTCTGCATGCCCCTTCTCCCTTTTCCTCCCCCAAAGAGTGAACATCTGTTCTGTTCATTCCTGGCCAAAACTAGTTCACTTAGAGCAAAATTCAAGACCACTTCCATCTCAGACATTTCGAATGTCTGTACTTAGCCACACAGTTTATCTCATGTTATTCTGATTCATCTTATCCAAAGGCACCATGTCAAAGATATTTTTAATTAATTTTCTTCAGCCGACCATGTTGAGATGACCCAGCAAAGCGATATTCGTCCAAAATATTTGCTTCTCTTGTTTTTCTCACTTCCTTGTTTTTCACAGTTTTGCTTAGTTTGTTCGTAGTTCTTAGACTTATTAACTACTGCATGTAGCAGATTTCAGTGTAGCTTTATTTAAGACATTCAAATGTTGTTGATTCATAACAGCAAAGGATTTGGTTTTAGCTATCTTTGGTATAAAAAAGTTTAACAAAGGATGCATTGATACTTATTTATTATATGTTAAAGGGGTCAATATTCATGTAAAGACCTTTCTCTTGTACTGCTACATTGTGAGTTCTAGGATCAGAACCTAGTGTAGCTGAGTTTCTTATAATATGTATTTGACTATATTCCAATTTATAAGAAGGATCCCTTAAAATTCTACATATTCAAATTCATTATTTGCCAGTTTTGGAAAAGGGAGAGAACCTGGAAAATATGCATGGTAATCACATTGCACCAATTGAAAAGTACCGTGGAGGTGGAGCTCTCTCTGAAATATGAATGACTTGTTTTAGTATTATATTATGTGATTAGAAATGTCAGGGTACTGAACACTGAATTTCTCAAACAAAATGAGGCGCTTGTGAGTTGAGATGAGTGCTATAGGTACTTTTAGCAGAACTCTCTGGTTCTCAAATTGTAGATTCATGTGTTAGGTGAAACACTACAAAAGATGCAACTTGACCTGCCATTCCACTCACATGAGTATCAGTGTTCCTTTATATTTAAAAGATATTTAAAAATAATCTTTGTACAGACTGTGGATAGGAACACATTTGAGCTACTAGGTTAACTGAATATAATTATATTAAGGATGATCTATGATTTGATTAACATCAGTGATCTCATTCAAAGTAATTAAATAATATTATCCAACATTGGCAGCTGCTATACAAAAATTTGTATTCAATGACAGTAACAACTATCACTACTGAATTCCTAATCTTTGTTTTTATTTTTTTAACTTGGCACTGGTTGTCTATCTTCAAGCTTTATTCTTTATCAATGTATTTTAGTTGTTTGTTCAATATCATAGAGGTATAGCATTGTAATGATTTTGAAAGCAATTATGCAGTTTTAGAGGGCAGAGAATTTTGACAGAAGTTAAAGGAAGACCTAATTACAGCAGTGAGAGACAGGAAAATGGTTTTTAAGTTTCTGTATCAAATAATTTTATCCCCAAAATTATTAAAATATAGAATCACAATAAAACAAAATCGGTATATAAAATTAAAAACATTTCTCTCCTAGTGCTACTACAGGGGTGTTACTACCATAGTTATTCATATGTAACCCAGGGACAGGCAATTATTTCAGACAGAGGGCTGCTTACTGAGTTTTGGCAAGCTGGCAAGGGCCACATGGGTAGCTCTGCCCCTTGACATGTGCCCATCTTGGGACTAGAAGTCCCACCCACTAACCTCTGGCTTTTGCCCTGAAAAGTCCCTCCCCTATTCCCCAGAAATACTCCTTTCAGCAAGGAGTTTTGCCATCTCAGAACCAGAAAAATACCAAATTATATTCTAAAAATCAAATATCTACTACAACATTCATTAAGTTGATTTAAAAAATATTTTTGTCCCAGTTGATATGTGTTTGTGTAATGTACAGAGGTGATTGCACAATAGCTTAAAATGAAGTCTTACACTTGTATAATGGGGGGGTGGATATAGGTTTGTGGAGGGCTGTGGGTGTGTGGGTATGTAGGAAATCAAAAGGGTATGGGTTGTGTATGTGGGTTTTGTGGGGAGTAGATGGGTGTGGGGGTGTGGGGGTGAGGTAAGGGAGCATGTGAATGTGTGTGGGTACGTGGGGTGTGGGTGTGTATGGGGTTTCTGGGGAGCTATGTGTGTGGGGAAGGTGGTGTGGGGGTGAGGGTCTGTGTGTATGGCAGTGCAAGGGAGTGTGCATTCATATGTCTGGTGGGGTGTACATGTGGGACTCACCCTATGAACACACACACACATACACTGTGCCTCCTTCACTTCTCTCTCTTTGCCAGACTCCCCCCTCCCTCATTGCACAGACACCCCCTCCACCCCTTCCTGCTTCTGGCCCTGGGGTACCAGCATGGCCCCATGCTCCTGCGATCTGGGGATGCAGCCTGGAGCTGTGTGGCACTGGATCAGGCACACAGGGAAACAGTGAAAGTGGGGGCAGGCAGAGGCTTCAGTGAGAGCAGACTTATATTACAACAGTATTACAATATTTTACTACAATCATTACAAAAAAAATAATTCTAATTTTTCTGGCAGTGCCCAGTGAATTTATAAGATTTTTACTATTAATAGGAAAGATAAATGAGACATCTTCTAATAGTATATATGTTCACTAAAGTTAAAGAATGGAAAATTTTAGGATGCTTTTAATAAATTATTTCCTAAATTCTGGAATTCTTGCCATGTCTTAAAACATTAGCTTTCCTTGATCAGAGTTGTATGGGCATGTGTATATGTGTTGCGAGAATCTAGGAATGTATGTCCTCACAACATATGTTATGTTAAGTCTCTTGATAAAGCATCCCTAAATATTATTTCTGTTTAAAGCATCCTGAATAGAGGACCTATGTTTTTTACAAACTCTGCTAGTTGAGACAAAACTCATACACATCAAACATATATTATACAGCAGGATTTTTAAAAAGATGTTTTTGGTCTACTGGACTCTTTGCCCTTTGATCAAAAGATTTCTAATATTTTGGTCTATTGTTTATAGCATTTGCATATTGCAATTAAAGGCTCCTGTCAAGTACTATATACAAAGCTCAATAACCAATGTTCATATTTTTCTTTGAAAATGTACCATAAAAGAAAATAGTATACAATGCAAACATAGACTCTATTTGAGAGCCCTTACATACATATATTTGGATATAAATAACGTGGCTTTATGTATAAAGGTATTAACTTCCTTTGACACTTCAGGAGTCTTTGACACTTTTTGATAGAAAAAAGACTGCCTAGGAATGTTGGGAGAAAACTGAAAAAGAAAATCATAAACTTGAATTTTTCTTTAATCATTCTGTATATAAAATATATGATAAGTATTTCTTAAATTCAGTGAAGGTGCAGCCATGTTTGTGATAATGTAATATTACAATTATATTAGTAACCATTTCACATCAGTATTTGGGTTTAACTTTTCAGCAAGCAAGAAAAAGGGATCTTTTATATTTATTAAAATCAAAGGAAGTTTTAAAAAATCATCATAAGCTTGTGAGTCCACAAAAATTTTAAAGAGTAATTATAAAGTGAACATACGGTGCATAATCTTAGATTAATTTATGTAATTCTACCCTGAAATAAAATTACCCCTTAGAGGGAGGATTCCTGGACCAGTGCTCTAGGCTTCCCTTCGTCCTGTGTATGCTGCTTCCTGCACCTACCCCAGGGGGGCAGATCAATGCGACACATGATTTGGGGAGCAGAGGGTGAATGCGGGGCCATGCAGGTGCATGGTGCAGCTGTGGGGGAGGCGATACCTGCATGTGCTAGCAGTGCAGCAGTAGGAGTGTCTCTGCAGCGAGTGTGCCTGTGGATAGCTCTTGTGTGGTTACTGCTGGTGTGGCCTTTGGGGCATGATGCCCCTGGCTGCTTGGAAGTTGAACAGCTGTGGCTTACAAATTGATTTTTCTGTAATTTCCCCAGTAGCTTCCTAGGTATTAAAGTCAGGCTAACCTGTTTGTAAGTCACTGGGTTCTCCTTTTCACGTTTTTTGAAGAGGGGCATTGTGCTGGCTCTTCCTTTCCTCTGATCTTCATCTCCCCTGTCTTCTAGGCCTTGGTAAATATAATTTTCAAGGGATCTAGGATCATTCTTGCAAGTTCCTTTAGTACTCTGAGTTATAGTTCATCATGCCCTGGTGCCATACACTTGTTTAAAATAATCAAAAGATCTCTGATGTGTCCTTTAGTTTTCATTACCCCTGTCCCCTACCCACTTCCTTGTCTATATAATTGTATTAGATATCTAGTAGTAGCTTCTTCTTCATTTACTTCTGGTGAAGTCAGGGAAAGTAGCTATTGAGCAAATCCACCTTCTTTGCATCTGTTGCTAAAAGTTAACACTGTCTATTTAGCAGTGGATTTATAGCTTCCTTGCTCTTTCTTTTCTGATAAACATAGTTATAGAATCTCTTGTTGGAGAACTAGTAGTAAGCTTTCAAAGACAACAGTAGCCCTTAGATTTCCCTACAGGAATCTGTAAGCATGGATATGTTTTCTTTCAGTAATTAGATAAATAGGGATATTAGCTAAATTTCAAGTACACCTTTTTCTAGTTTCTTCTGTGCTTTTACAGTTTCTGTCCATAGCCTATGAGTTAGAGCTGCCATTCATATGTAACTAATTTCCAAGTGAGATGCATTAGGAATGTTATTTACGTAACAAGACAAATAAGTAGAAACTACTCAGATCATTTCACTTAGCAATGCAAGATGGACTTGAATGGGATGAAAGATGTAGAAAATAAGTACTTATTTCTCTGTTACTATAACTACATCATAATTTTTTTTCCCCTACATGTAGGGAAGAGTTTCTATATTGTACCAAAACATTTTCTCTGTACTTGATTTGTGTAATAAGCTGCTTTAGTAGATATTTCTTTCTAAATTAATGAATTTTGTCCACTGAGAAATACAAAGAATTTAAACTATCCATAAAACTAATTTCTTGAGGCTTCAACATTCATATTCATAAGAAGTAATAAAAATGACAATGTGTTTTCTTAAAATCAAAAATATAATGGCCAAAGCATCAAACATATATCTCGCAAAACAGAATCTAAGCAATAAATCTGTTATAAAGTTGTTTTGAACACACAGATGGTGATGCAAGATTTTATTGTTGCATTTATTGATTTTATTGTTGCATTTATTGTGGTACAGTACAAATCTGCTAGCAATAAAATAGAATATGACAATACCAAAATGCATAAAGAGAGATTTCACTTCATGAATAATGAAGAAAGTTGTTGAACCAATATGTTAAAAATGTGTGATTTACAGGGAAATAATAACTTGTTATTTCTTGCTTATCTGGCATGTGTGGCTTAAGTTAAAAAATCAAGTATCGAAAGTATCATCATTTTGGACGGTGTTAATAATAGACATTCCTGCTTGTGTGTAAAATATGATTTGTTAGTGAGTGTAGAACCCAAAGGTTGTATTTCATGTATTTAATATATTCCTACATGAATGGTAAACTAGAAATGTGCAGTCACTGAAACACACACAACTATAATTAAACTGCATGTGTTTGAAATATCTGTCTCTCAAAGTGCTTATCCAGCTTCTACATGATGCCAAAAAAGGCAATTTCTCCCTTTTCTTTTGAATCACGTATGTTACATTAGGTTATGAAGTAATGTTTTATATTGTATCTTCTGACATATTGTAGTGAGAATAGCCTGTCCTTTGGGTAACAGTAATTTTACTGTGTTTCCCCAATTGAGAGATCTGAGCTCCTCATACCATAGACTAGCAGGGTCTGGAAGAAAACTAAAAGATTTCTGCTCACTTTTCTGGAAATTACAATGTCACTTACCAGCTGCTCCATCTGACCAAAAAGCATCAGGATTGACCTTAAAGAAAAGACTCTTAATCAGTTCTCTTAGCAGGCAATTATTTTTTTTTATTGCTATGAAGGGGTACATTTGACAGTGACCAAATTCTTATAGTTTGCATTTAGAAGCAGGACCAGGGAGTAAGTGAACAGGGGTAGCAAACAGGGCACTTTGCAAGTCAGTTCCTAAGCTAGCTTGCCATCTCTCTCTTTGAACGGAAAACTTTAAGCTAAGTTTTTTTCTTTATTTAAGAGTAACTATTCTATATATATTTAGCATAAGTAGCTGAAACTCATCAGTTAGACCTTAAACCCCTCATTTAACTAGAATCCAGAGCAAGGAGGAGTTTGCCTAGAAACTCCTTCTCACCTTCCTTCACTGTAAACTTTGTGAAAGGAAGCAGGTCTGTAGGGAAAAGAGAACCTTTTGGGACCAAGGATCAGTGAAACAGGCCAGCTTATAGGGGAGTTTCCTAGGGAAGATCTGTTTTGAAAGAGGGAAAGGAAGAGAAAGGCAGCAACTTGAGACCCAGAGAAATGGCTGAAGGCTGTCACAGTGCCAGACCCACTGCCACCTCTTCTCCTGCTTGTACCTGTGAGGTGTCTGTCCAGTCAGGACTGCTCACCATTGAGACTTCCACCCAGGTCCTGGTTTAGCACTATAGAGACTGTAGCTTGCAGGTTCCTTCCGGTGATAGTCAGGTGGCAGAGTGCCTATGAGGTGAGTGGTGCCTTCTGGTGGTCTCCCTTTTCTAAATTCTAAATTTTCTAAATTAACCTTATCAGAAAAATGCAAAGGCTTGTACTGCTATTGGTCAGTCATAAGGAAAGTTTGTAGTGAGTGGCTATGAGTCAATAGCATAGATCAGAAGCTATAAATTGGCTAGCACATCCGAAAATTGGCAGAATGAAGATGCAGCACTGTAAGAGAAGCTACTAATTTAGAAATTAGATGCTGACATGGATTTGATGGGCCCATGGATCTTGAGAAGCCCAAGGACTAAATACAAGGGTTCTTCCTGGTACCCCTCAGACAGTGCAGATCGGGGACACCTGACTTTGCTGAGCTTTATAAAAGAAGAACTTGTTGTACATCAAGGACCAGAGAGGACTACTGATAAGTTGCCAAGGTGAATTGTTATTGTCTGTCATTGTCTTATTCTATTACATGTAGGTGTGTGTTTGTTAAGTCAATAAACCTTTCTTACTTTTTTACCCCCAACCACTCTCTCAATCCCAAACCCTCCCACTGGTGGCTAGGACACTATTCCAGTGCAGGAAGTTCAAGGTTCACCCTGATTTTCTCAAGTTTCTCCCAGTCTTTAAACTAGACATAATATTTATCTCTTGGGCCCACTGGCTTCTCCAGAATCTTCTTAAACACCAACTGGTCCTTAATAATAAGCCTTACCATAGTCCTTAAAGGATTAACCCACCCCTGTGGTCTCTTAGGCCTTGAGAGCCTTGGTTCGTGTTATCTTCAGTCTTTCAGCTTCTCTCTCTCACTTGTTCTTCCTGCCTGCTTTTAAAATCCTTTGGCCAGCCAATTTTTCTAACCAGTTGGTTCAGTCCTCCTTAGGCAGATATGTAATCATCCTCCACTGCCTTCAGCTGTAATACAGACCCACAGGTATGCAGCCTGTTACACCCACGTTGCTCATCCCTGTGGGCATCAATGATACTGCCAGGGTCTGCCCTGCACAGATAAAAAGTGGCTACAGGGTTTTGAGTGAGACGGTAAAGTGGACAAGGGCTCAGGTGGTATTCTCCTTGATCCTTCCAGTCAAGGGGAAAGGGGGGTGGGGGGGGAAAGCACTGGAACAGGCTACCCAGAGCAGTTATAGAATCTGCATCCTTAGAGGTATTTAAGACCTGGTTATACAAAGCTTTGGCTGGTATGATCTTGTTGGGGATGGTCCTGTTTTGAGCAGGGGGCTGGACCAGACAACCTCCTAAGATCCCTTCCAACTCTAATCTTCTACTTTTGTATGACTCTAATTGTAAAGTGATGCACATGGGTAGAAATAACCCAAACAATTTCTATGCTGTAATGGGCAGACAGAAAAGAAACCTGGGAGTCACTGTTGACAGTTGTCTAAAAAGTTTAGTGCTCAGCAGCCATCAAGAAGCCGGATAAAATGCTAGCAATTATATACAGTGGCATTGTAAACAAAACAGAAATTATCTCTGGGCTATTCTACACGTGTTCTGGGACTGGTCTGGGGAATACTTTAATTAGAGTGGCTCTGAGAGCTGCTATAATTAAAGCACCCAGAACGTCATATGTATCAGCATCTGTGCACTAAAAAATGGTCACAGGGGTGCTTTAACTAAAGCTCACTGAATGAACTTTAGTTAAAGTGCGCCTGTTACCATTTTTCAGAGTGGGGAAGCTGATACATGTGACGCTGGAATCTGTCAGTGCATGGTAATAACCATACTTCAGCAGGCTTAATTAATCAAGTCTGTTCCAATGCACTGTAATTATTTGCCGCACAGGGATGGGTGCTCATTATACCTCGTTATAAATTCATGGGGGACCTATGCCCTGAATAGTGAAGCCAGTTTGGGTCCCTACACTTCAAAGAGGATATAGACAAACTAGGTACAGGGAAGGACCACAATGATGCTAGGCTTATTTAGTTTAGAAAATAGATACTTGAGGGGGATAAGATAAGTGCTTACAAAATACTAAATAGTGCAAAGTGATATACTGCAAGATCCTTCAGTAGTTCCTCACTGTCATTCCTAGTCTTTACCACTTTGAATAATGTTGTCATCTGCAAACCTGGTCACCTCACTACTTACCCCTTTTCTAGATCATTTTTTAATATGTTAAGCAACTCTAGTCCCAACAAAGATCCTTAAGGTTCCAACACAGACTCTGCCGTTAACTTTTCTCTCCTGAAAACAAACCACTTTTATTCACCTTTTGTTTTATATCCTTAAACCACTTTGTTAGCCATGAGTGGACCTTCTTTGTAATCCTATGACAAAGGCTACTACATTAAGAGCCTTTGGTGGGGGGACTTTGTCAAAGTGTATTTGGACTTCCAAAAAGACTATATCAACTGAGCCACTAGATTATTGACACACTCAGAGAATTCTTTGATTTCCTTTTGACAAAACCATGCTGATTCCTCCCCAGGAAATCATGCCCATCCATGTTTTGAAGGATTTTTTTTTTTAATTATTGTTTCTACCAGTTTTCTGTGAACTGAAATTACGCACACCAGCTCTTAGTTTGCTGGGTCACCTCTAGAGCCTATTTTTAAATACTGGAGTCCTCTTGAACAGAGGCTGGTTTTATTGACTGAAGTTGAATACTATATGTAGTTCATTAATTTCCAATCTAAGCTCCTTCAGGATGTGGGGATGAATCTCATGAGGTCCTGGTGATTTGCTATTGTTCAATGTATCAGTTTCCCCTATGACCTCATCTCTTGAAACCTTAGTTTAAGTCAGATTCACAGATTTAGAGAAGAGTGGATCTGGGGAGCAGATCATTTTATGTCTCTAGCAAGTTTGCCCTCAAATTTACTTATTTTTTCTTTTTGTGTTCTTAAACATTTCCCACACTGCTTGTAAGTTCTTCCTCTCTTTAGGGAATCCCCTTTAATTCCTGTCTACCTAGATTTATTGCTTTGTTATAGTCTACGTTTTTAAAATGAGGTTACCATGGTAAATCCTACATGGATATCAAACCCAATTGCACCATGGTCACTATTATACAGTGGCTCAGTAACACTCACTTTTTGTACCAAATCTTGTGCGGTACATAGGACTGGTCCAAGAATGGCTTTTTTTCTTGTAGCTTCCAGGACTAATTGCTGCAGAAAGCAATCAAAAAAATTGGTCTCTGCATCCTGGCCTGAGGTCTGATTGACCTAGTCTATACGGGTATGTATGGGCATTACATTTAAATCAATGAGGGCTAGGTTGATTTAAATGCCCAATTATGCAGATGTTCAGATGGGTTAATTCAGCCCCAAAATGGCTCACCTCAGGAGAAGTCAGAACTCATGGGAGAGGTGAAACCTTTTATTAGACCAATTAGATTAAAAAAAAAAATCTTTAATTGCAAACTTTCAGGCACAAGCACCCTTCTACAGGCATAGGAGCAAAGATTGTAAAAGTTCCCCAGGTAGAAATGAAAGTTAATATTTCATAAGAGAGTTAAAGCATGGTAAAATCTCCTGTTTGGACCAGTACATTTTATGCAGGTTAGGCTCAGAGAAAAGGTGGAATAGTTTGTTTAACTCAAAGTTGTTTGCTGGCAAGCAGGATATAGTCATATGTCCTTCTGGTTATAACGTTTCATATTTCACAGAAGAGTAAAAGGATGGCATGCTCTTCTTGGCACACCAGAGAAGAAATTCCTGGCCCAAAAAATCATACCATCCTTTTACTCTTCTGTGAAATATGAAACATCATAACCAGAAAGAAATTTGACTCTACATCCTGCTTGCCACCAAACAACATTGAGGTAAACAGACTATTCCAACATTTCTCTGAGCTTAACCTGCATAAAACGAACTGTGCCAAACAAGAGCTTTTACCACACCTTTAACTCTCCTCTGAAATATGACCTTTCATTTCTACCTGGGAGAACTTTTACAATCTTTTCTCCTATTCCTGAAGAAACATCCTGAGTTACTTATGCTGGGCATTTTTTGTTTTTTATGCCATCATATTTTTTTTTATTGTTGTTTTTTTTTTGGTTTTTTTTTGATTTTGTTTTTATATTTTGTGTCTATTTTTTATTTGGTTTTTTTTTGTTTTTTTTTTTTTTTTTTTTGGGGGGGGGGTTGCTTTCAAGCCTCTCTGAACTCCCTGAGCATTTCCAGCTCACTGCTGCTGTTCTGGCCTAGAGGTTGACAGCACAGCATAGCCGCAGATATACTTGCTTGACAATGTTACCTGAAAAATGGTGTAAGCCAGAACTGGTGACTGCCAGACTTAGGCTTAGGAAAAGAAAAGGGGTGGGTCATTGTATCCCTCTCTTTTCCCCATAGCCCAGCAGATAATATGCTCACCAGGGATACAGGTCCTGGGTTCTAGATGCTGATCCTCACCCAGAAAGGGTTTTACTTAGGCTCTCTTTCATTTTCCAGAATTGCCAGCACTTTAACCACCAGACCACAAGTCAGGTATTTTTTAGCCCTTTCTATGATTCTTTTGAAGCTAAGCCACTGTCACAGTTATTGGGGGGTGGGGATGGGATGGGAAAAGCATGGAGTGCAATGCGGGGGAGAAACTTCCAACCCATGGGGGACAAAGACCCTGATTAAAATATAGAGCCCTTCCTTTCCAGGCCAGCATCTGCCTCACTGAGGTACGCTCACTCCTGGATTGTTTCCTTTCTCTTGGCCCTAAAAACCTTCCTTTCAATGGCTTCCCAGTGGTTCAACTACCTCCCTTCTGCCCTTCCCCATTCCTCCATAACTACTTAGTTGTTTACGTGCATAAATACATTTCCTGCATGCACGTGTGTCAAAAATACCATATTGATAACGAAAAAAATAGCCACGTAAAAGATCAGTTCCATTTTAGAGCTGTGACAGATTCCAGTGATACTCTCTGGGTGCATCTATACAAGATGCTAACTGTACAGTAGCCTAATAACACTTTGCAGGAGTGTGCCAGGCAAATGCTGTGCTAATATGCTACTGTACACTTAACATAAAAAAAAACCGTGCAATGGAGTTACTACACAATAACATAAGTTATTGTACATTGATTTATAACACGGTTATACAAATACTAAACTTTAATGTGCTGTAACTACAGTGCATTATGAACCTGTAGCCATATCCTCTGTACTTAAAATGGGCAATAATTCTGAAGTTTGTTAATTACTCTAAAAACACCCAGCATAGAAGTTTTAAGTGGGTGTACATTCATGTGTCATTATACACACAAATACTCATACACTTTCTTTTTGTAAAGAGTCTAGCACCTTGCTAAAACTAAGTTTGAAAACCAGGAATTGTAGCCTATGTCAAAAATGTCTGTATGATCCTAACTGCTGAGAAAATGACTTCCTTGGGCATTCCATTTAGGAAATCAGGAACCTGAGTGGGTAGATCTATGAGTAACAAAAGATAACTTTACAGTACATCAACTCGGGGAGCTAAATGCACTTGTATTAGACCATGATTATGTGTGGGTGTATGCAATGACAGGCAAAAAAAAACTGTGTCTGTGCACAAGCTGGAATAAAGCCAAGACAAAAAGTTAGAGTTTTTCCTCTCCCCTGAGCATAAATATTCAGTTTACATACACTTATATTTAAGAAATTTGAAATTCACCCTCAACTATAGCAATTGTTACTTTTCATGTGCTGATGCAAGTAAAAATGCGTCAGTATGAATTATATCAGTATTTATTAATTATTCACCTTAGCTTTTAAAAATTGATTCTTACTGTGCTTATAGGCAGTCTTACTGCTACCACTGTCTTCATTTTACTAGCTCTTAACTTTGAGTGTGCATCCTCTTGCTTTTCATACCCCTTCTCTGTTATATTGTAAACAACTATTACAGGCCTTTCTTAGCCTATTCCTTCATACATCTTTATTTATTCCATGTTCAGAGTTCAGCTATCAGTTTGGCCCATGACATCGGCTTCTATTGTTGACTTAATTTTTAAACAAGGTTTCTGCTTTTTCCCATCTTGCCTCTGATCCTTGGAGAAGCTCCCTACTAACATCTCTAAAGGTACTTAATTATTCTTCAAATTCCTCCTTATAACTCTTTATCAAGATGCCTATATGAAGCCATATTACAGAAATACTACTGGCATACTGAAACCACAGAAACATGACAAAACACATGTTATTGTTGTAAATTAAATACACGGGTCCACAGCTTATGCATGTAAAGTGATTTCCATGGATAGGGAGGAGGTTGTTTAATAGATTCTGCTTTGAGACCTTTTGAATTCTCTTTTCCTTTAATTGTTTCTTTGTAGATTGGACACACATTTTTGTTTAATTCTGGACTCATTTAAAATAAAAACTAAAACACAAACAGTCAAATAACATCAATTTCTGTTGTTTCAGATGTACCTATCTTTACCATAAGTAAAAGCAAGTTGTGTAATGGAAACTATCTACCATTCTGAAGTCCACAGTACCAGCTAAAGGACAAAGATAACCTGCCATGACATCTCACTTTCCAAATGAAATTTTAACCACATGATTAGTTGTGTTCACATTTATGATGTAAATAATTCAAGTGGGGGAAAAGAGGGGGAGAGAAAGAAGAAAGGGTCTTGTGGGCATTTTCTTTCTCTGGAGAGTTATACAGAAATGCACAAATTTGCATTTAAGATTCATAATTGGAATCTATGTCATTAGTGATATATACACAATACAGTACTTTAACAATATTTTTAGGGGACTGAATTTGGTTCAGAGAACAATCATGGGAATTTTTAAACACAATGTTATTCTCTTTTTCATAGAAAGAAAAGCTTCAAGGAGCTCAATCCATTTAGTTTCTTACAGAGAGGGTTAAGAGGATGAAACTATAAAGCTAGTCATGGCACAAAATAAATGGAGATAAAAAATGGGCTAGATAGGATGAGCAATTCTAAATCAGGTACACTGACAAAAACTCCAAATAGTATTTATACAGTATCAAGTAAAAGACAAGATATATACAGCTGTTTTTTGTTTTTTGTTTTTTTTCTGAGAATAGCAAATTGGGTGATTACGGCAAAAGTGAGTACAAAATGAGGGTAGGGTTGGTAAACTAACTGCAGAAATTCAGCCGCAGCTGAAGTAGTGAAGCATTATCTGATTCCCTCTGCAAGCCAGTAACCAGAGTCAGCATCAAGAGTAACATCTACACCTCCTGGACTTAAAGTATCTTCC
Organism: Caiman crocodilus; assembly: GCA_030014935.1. Taxonomy (NCBI): domain Eukaryota; kingdom Metazoa; phylum Chordata; order Crocodylia; family Alligatoridae; genus Caiman; species Caiman crocodilus. The sequence continues at coordinate 16,998,912 of JAGPOW010003316.1, forward strand.
AGGAACCTCCAGCTAATAAGGTACCCTCTTCACCTATTAGTCTTCTATATTTGTGGTTCCATTACTAGAAACAAACAAATCACCCCAAAAGGTCAATAGTATTGATAGTTTCTTCCTGTGTAGTTAATGTTGGGGAGGACTGGCTTCCTGAACAAGTCAGCTTAGCTTATATGGCAATATTTCAGAATCATGCCACTGCTGACATAAGACTAATTGAGGAGATAACATCGGTTGCACAAGCACAGACCAGAGAGACCTTGAAATGTAAGGAGGAAAATAAAAAATGAACTGTTGCATAGCAGCTGTTTCTGCTGTGGTGCTAGAAAGGGAAGACTTGAAGAATCAAGTGAGTTTTTTACATGAATCTTTTTAAACCTATTCATTTTTAAAATAACACACATAGGTAGATAGCGCCCATCTCATCAGTGTAGAAGGATGAAAGGCGATATTATTATTGGGCACCATGTGATTTATATTTGTAAAAAAAAATGCTAAAACTTTTTTGTAAAAAATGTCAGGGATGTTGCTGTTAATTTATGATCTATAAATTTCGAGAACTGTTACTTTAGCTTTTCATGATTTTTTTTAATGAAAAAAGGTTGAAAATATTCTGTTTTTCTGGAAAAAGTAAAAATGGATAATCCTTTATTCTCCTTTGTTTCTGTTTTCTTGGTTTCCTTCCCCTTTCTTTTCCCTATTTTATCACTGAAAAGAGAGAAAGGGGAGAAGAGAGAAAAGTAATGCAAACATTTAAAATAAAAAATGAAAAAAAAAATCATTTACTGGCAGCACCCACTTAACGTGGTTTCACTTAGTACTATTGCTCATTTAAAATTCATACCTTATTTCACTTAGCTCTGAGTCAGCTTTGCTACAGCAGTCAGCAAAGCAGCAGCAGTGGTGGCAAGAAGTGGTGAGTGGCAGCGAGTGGATGGATGGGCATGAGCTCGGGGCCTGCACTGTCACAGGGCCAGGGCCAGCAGGGGTCCAGGGCAGGGCAGCAGGAGTGGGGGGTCCGGGGTGTTACATAGTGCTGGAATGGCTGGTGGGCAGGGGGTGGGGAGAAGCAGCAGTAAGGAGAAGCATGAGTGTAGGGCCCTATGGTGCTGGAGCCGGCAGGAGCGTGGGGCTTGGGCCCGGAGTGTCTAGCAGGCAGGTGGAGGGGTGGGGAGAGGCAGCAGCAATGATGAGAAGCTATGGCAAGAAGAAGTAACCAATCATTTCTATTTACATTGAACCCTATAGAGAAATAGGTTTCATTTAGCGCGGTTCAGCTTAAATGTTCTGTTTTCCAGGAACCAATTAGAGCGTTAAGTGGGGGTCACCCATACTAAAAACACTAAAATTATTTTTAAAAGTATGTTTCACAGAAAGGAAAAGCCCCTGAAAAATTGTCACCTTCCCAAATGATTTTTTTTTAATGGGAGTGTACATGTATGTGCTAATATGCATATATGCATATATGTGGACATAGTATAGCTTGCATTTCTGTAAGCGGTGGTGAAATTATGTTGATATACACCAAATATTGAAGTGCTTTTTTCACCTTGACTCTAGAGTGAAATCCAGAATCCTAATGAGGTGTCAAGGCTTCCTACAGAGAGAGAGAGAGAGAGAGGCACCAGAATGGGATGCACAAAAGCTAGCATGCGGAGCAGAAAGCCATTGAGGGCTAACTAATGGGAAAATGCTCAAGAAAGATGTCCTTCTTAAATCCCATTTCTCTTTGGGATGTAGGTTTGTTACCCAAGGTTGTCCTGTAGACAGGTACCTCTCTCCCCTTCAGATTTATAGCCTGGAACCGTTTCAGTAAGTTTTTTCTTCAGCACTTTCTTTCAGAAATGGAATACAGATTGCTCTCGTTTTAAAGCAAGCCTGAAGAAGACAGAGCTGCTTCCCCTTTTCTCCAAGCCCTGACCGATTAAAGCGCTCACCTGGGGTGTTTTCCTTCAGAATTCCTTGCTTGTGAGGATACAGGATATCTTCTAGGACACACCAGAATTCCCTGCTCCTCAGGCCATGAGCTGATGTGAGCTAAGAGGCAGACTCTTCACTCAGTTTCTTGGAAACTGTTCCACTTTGCATGAAAAAATTCAAGAGTCAAAGGATTAGAAGCAGAGCATGCAAAGAGAACCATGACGCTTTAGTGGGTTGGACAGTTAGCTATGGCAGAGGTCCGGGGTTCAACTCCCTATCACAGGGTCTGTTTATCCAATATAAAATGTATCCTTGATGAAGGAATGCCTAGTTTATAGATGTATATCAGACTTAGGCATGAATGCAGTGATGTATGTGGGTCTTCAGCACCCAGGAGACAATGCTTGCATTTTTGCCCCTCCAGTCCTTCTTGTAGCAACACTTAAAGTCACATTGTATGATAAGAACTCTGAAGGGCCTGGCCAGAGCACAGAACACTCCCCACCAGGCCAGCACCCAGGGGCCATACCCCCTCCCATCAGTTTGCCACTGCGTGAGTGAGCTTTGTTTCATAGGCTTATTGAGACTAAGCTGCTTCTAAAGTAGTTTAAATACTTGGGGAACTTGAATGGCAAAAGCTGAAATGCCCTTGGATGCCTCCAGTGTTTTAGGTTGTCAGGCAGAAGGTGTTTTAGTTTGCAACATTGGAATGAGGGGCTGGCCCTTTCAGGGTACAGATGAATCTTGATAAAACACATAACAGCCAGCCTCTTTTTAGAGTCTTCTTTCTGCACATCAAAAAACACTAGAGTGGATATAATCGTAGAAGTCCCTCTGGGTTTTAAAATCTATGATTAAAAGAAAATCATATGTCAATAGACATAGGATGGCTCTAGAGATTTCCATAGCTGCATGGCAGTAAGTTTAACCAGCACCCACTGTGGTGTTTACTTTTGCCAAGGTGAAAACTTACTGTAAGTATGTAGGAGAAGTCCAAAATGTTGATTCCTTTTAAATTTTAATCTTGAACAATATATACTTACACACGTAGATTAACTTTTTAAGTGCTGATAATGTTTTATTTTGACATGTCTTAGTAGGACTTCATTTTCACAGAGATAATGCTCTGGACTTTTGTAAATGAAGCCTCTTTAAAGAGTTTGAAGTCACACTTTCCACAGCCACCAATCTCTTTTGAAACCCTAGGACCATGTGTCATGGTTAGACCTCCAATATCAAGTTGAAACCTATTTCTTATTGCTCATTTCAGAAGTGTTTGACTATTGCTTGTCTCAGAAGTATTTTCTCTTGAATAAATGGGAACTAGGGAACTCTGTTAGCTTCCCTTCATTAAGCACTTTTAGAACAACCTGCATTTGATGCTTCCTTCTCTGCTGAAACATTTAATGAACACCCAAAGTAAGTCCCCTGAGCATCATCATCTTTCTTTCCTCATACTAACAAAAATAGATATATTGGTATTGTCAAGAAGTAAAATATGTCTTAAAAAATAAAATATGAATGTTGAAATTTGATAGGTTCAAGCCAAAGTTCAGTTTTCCATTGAGGCTTAGAAGTATTAATTCAAGTTACATCAAGTTCATTACAATATAATTAGATATTTTTTTTTACGATTTGATTAACTAGTAAATGATTTTGTTTTCAAATCTGTACAATTAAAGGAAACTATTATTTTGCAGGGAAGTTTTTTTGGGAGAACATGCATGTGTGTTTCCTTTTAGTAGAAAGAGAAAGTTTTGAGGTCTTACATGCTTTATCTTATTTATGAGGTTCTCTTTGTGTTAAGGTTAATTGTCCACACCTGTGTGCAATTCCTTCAAGTTAATTCAGAACATAGGATGCTATCACTTGGCAATAACCTCAGAGATGATAACTTGCAGCTGTTCTTTTAGACCTGCTGTAAAATAAGACAGGAAAGGTGTACAAGATGCTGAGAGCTTTCAAATCCTTTTGAATTAAATTTTGGGTGCTCAGCATCATTTAGCACTCCATCATTAATTTGGATAACATGAATATGTCTTATGAAAATGAATGCAAAGAGAAATAATAATTTGCCCCCCACATCAAGTATTGTTGTATTAGCATTGTTCTAAAGGGTCTTCTTTCAATATATACTTATCTATTTCTAGATTTATGGACAGGATTAAAATTTAGATTCTGTTCCAGAATTTTAAGAAATAAATAACATTGCTATTAATTCTAGCAGCTTTGAATTTTAATAAACAATTCCTATGACTGATCAGTTTACGTTCTGCTGCTGAATTTCTCTTTGTTTTTACCTCTTCATATATTTTTAAAAGGCTGCATTTGGGAAAGCTCTAATTTTGGGGTGTTGATTAGAAATTGTTTGCACTCATAATTAAGAAACGTGTCTGAATATACTGTCAGCTGTTTAACAGATGTGAAATTCTGATTGATTTCTGGCAGGAATGGGTTTCACCAGCAGAGTTTTTCTTTTTTAGAGAACAGCTTGATTTAATAGGGAGCGCTAGAAGAAAAAGATAACTACTCAGAAAAATGTATAAGTAAATACAAAGCTTCAGTAGAGGATTACAAAAATGCAAATAGATTAATTGCTGACATTCTCAACATTAGCCAAGGATTTATCAGGTCTTGAAATATTAACACAATGTAACAGGAAAAAGAAGATATTTATTAGGATGTGCAGCTAAAAGGAGGTTAAGTGTTAGTGTTGGAACAAGAGGTTTACATTTGTCTTGATAGAGGAGCTGCATTAAGGAAGACTAATGTAAGCCTACTACACCCTTATATCAGGCCTGGAAGCAGTGCTGTGCTCCCACTCAGTGTGCCAGTTCCCAAAACTGAAGAAATGTAGACAGCTTAGAGAAGCAATGACACATAGTCAGTGCCACATCTAGGCTTTCCTGGGCAAGCTTATTGGTGTATCCTTACAGCCTCTCTAAGGCAGCTATATTGTCTTGTTTCCATTGGCAGTGTGAAGCTTCATGGCAGCACTCCTGGGTGTACTACAGAAGCAAGGAAGCATGCCCTCTTCAGCAGATTTCAGGGTCTGATTCACAGCTTTGCCATGTTGTATAATTGTTTATGCCTGAAGAAAGTACATGAGAAATCTAACACTCAAATTTGGTAGCATTTTACACCCACTTTGACCGGACTCTACAGATAAATATCCTAAGATATAAGAAAGTGGAGAAGATGACTTTGCAGTTGAAGAGATGAAACAGGAACCCAGAGACCCATGAACACAGAGAAGGGATATTTGTCCATCAGAAGGTTGTATAGAAGATTCTTGATTACCCATAAATAGGGGTCTACTGAAGTCAAGGTGACTGCTCGCCAATTTTGCAGGCAGACCCTGGACCTGGCCGTCACTTTCATGGGCAGTGTGTGGTAGGCCCCCATGCCTCTGATTGACCAAGGAGCCCTGGTGGTGAGCCCAGCTCTCACCACTGATTGGCTGGGAGGGCTGCCTCCATATGGCTCTGCCCCTCACCACTGATTTTCTGTGAAGGCTGCCTGTCAGGTGGCCCTGCTTCTTGCTGCCAATTGATGGTGAGTGGTGGGGCCATATGAAGGGCAGCTTTTACAGCCAATCAGCAGTGAGGATGGAGGGGGGTGGCAGCCATCTTGCCATGCTGACACCCTCCCTCCCCCCTTACCCCCTGCCCACTGGTGGGCTGAGTGGTTGGGCTGCAGTGGCCACAAGGACTTTTATTTTTGGTGAGATTTTTAGGCAAGCTACCAAAAGCATGAACCCTACACATTTATTTTAAATGGTTTTCAGGCTCTAAGTGTAAGGCTTCTGCACTGTAGCCAGGCAACTATGTCAAAAACCCTCAACCTACTAAGCAGGGCCTGGTGAGCCTCAGCCTGCCGATTCTAAGGCTGATTTAAGGAGCTCTTGAAGCATCTGACCCCTGTTGCACAGCAAACTGGTTTCATTCTGTGGGTAGCTCTCATCCTGGTGACTTTCCTGGTGCCTGCTCCTGCATTCCTGCCCATGTACCCAGTTCCTGAACTTTGGAGCTCTGTTTTGACTTTGGCTTGCCTCCCAACTACAGACAGTTGTAACACCCCCTGACTCTAACCACTAGGACTAACACCTCTGTGGACCCTAGCACTAATACTGGTATGCCCAGGTAGGGAGGGTTTGGTAGATAATGGAGGTTCATAAGGGCATTTGAATCTGTCAGGGCCCTGGTTGACTATGAGTCATCTGTACTAATAAATAGGAAGGAAGTATAAAAGTGGTTCCTAACCTTTTTTTTTACTGAAGGCATCCCTCAGACTATACCAGCTCTTAGCTTGCACTCATTTCTTGACAATGGAAAAAATAATAGAGCAATTCTTCTCCTGCAAAGAATTCAGTAAGACCACAACAGGTCACAACATTATGACACTAAGCATTTCTATTTGAAATCTCTGGGTTTCTCTTGTGAATCATGTAGATGTCAGCAGACCTAATGATGCTGATATTGCATGACATTTTGCTGCATACTTAAAAGGATCCCCTGGCCCTACATGGCACTGCAGCACCCTGGCTGAGCATCACTTAAGTAGATAAAGGAAACTTTAGATACAAGTGCTTTTTCATGCTTTTGAAATTTAAATCTATTTAAAATAGGCATCAAGGATGTCCTCCATTTGTGGCTGATGCTCCCCATTTGAAGAAAGCCTTGTCTGAAGAATCCTGGGACAGTACAAAAGTAAATATAGTTACGGTTTCCATACTGGCATTGTCACCATGAAAAAAATTAAGTTAGGTGCTTGCATTGGCAGGTATACAAACTTCCAACGGTAAAGGCAGAATTATCTTTTAATGTAATATAGTAATTTCTTTAGCTTGATTTCTTTCAGGAGTGTTTCCAATAGCTTTTTGTTTCCCCATAAAGACATTCTCTCTTTACAAGCATTGAAAGACAGAGATATAAATTCGCTGTACTTTTATTTATAATTTGAGGGATGGATGACAAAGTCACTAAATGCCATATTTGACACTGAATTTTTGAGATCAAGGTTAAATTTTATTTTTAATATTAATTTGAAGCTATCCTAAAAAAATGACTCTGCATTCAAAGTATGATTCACACAAATTTTCCACTCTGTTTAACAATGTTTTTGGAAGTACAAAATCTGTGTTTTGTTCCAAACATTTAAAAATCTATTTAAATGTTCTTTTCAGACCATGTTTTATTATTTTCTGAACTTGTTTGACATAGAAAATGTGTTACTAGAATTCGAGTCCTCATAGGTATGAAAGTACTATTAATTTTTCACCTTCACAACAGAAAAATAAATCATTTTTAAATGTCTTGTACACTGAGACCTTAAACTCTGTGCTACTGCTATAAGAAATTACAGTAGGAACCCTTCAAAGTGTTATACATTCAAAAATCAATAATTCCTGGGCCATCAGTCTAATGGTGACAACTGTATGGTACTCTGGTTCCAGGTGCAAGTAGGTGTACTGAAAGTTTAACTGTCTTTTACAGGTACACTTCAGCTAAATTTTGACATTATTGCTCAAGCAGTCAGTTGTGGTGCTATTATAAGGAGCTTTTTGTTCCTTTTGCATTTAGTCATCTGATTGGACTTGGGAAATGCTAATCTCCAAGGAAATGCTGATGTTGCATTTATGGCAGGATTAAAATCCTGATTGCACAATAAATTAGAAAATGCCACAGATTTAACCAATTTAAAATAACCTAAAACAGCAAAGCAGCCACAAAGATGCTCCCTATATACTGTACAGCATCTTTGTGGCTTGTTTGTATGACTCCTTAAATTGAATGTATAGCATGTGTTATCTTCCAGACCAGGGCTGAAAGATAGACTGTACCACCTGTAGCAGTTGTTGGGAATTATTTTTAACAAAAATTATTTAGAACCCGATTCTCTCTCAGACGGTTAGTGGTTTTGACCAAACATTTACTGGTACAGTTTTTTAGATCCCAGATGCATGTGACAAAAAACTCAAAATACCTAACAGCCCAAGGCTTGTTGAAAATGTGTGTGTCCATGTATCATGTTTACCAAAATGTCTAATATATATTTGGCAGCCTACATTCAAATTTGAGTTGATCAAAGTAATCTATGCCAAGGAGAACCTCACTGAGGCTATGTATGTTTGGTATATTTAAGATTTGCAGTTTAAATTGCTTTCACTTTTTAAGTGAGAGATAAGTTTGACTCTTTTATAGTTTGCTGAGGTGGGAACGCTCAGGAAAATTAAAATGAATAGGCTAACACTGGGTGTTATGTATGCACATGATGCTATGTCACTGCAGCAACCTGCTACAGTGATGTAGCTCATCACTATGGTGGTGTAGCATCGGTGGACACAAATAGTGATGCCAGTGCTATATTGCCATAGTAAAGAGCTACCTTGCTATAGTGTATCACTATGGTGATGTAGTTGCTAAAAATAACCTCACACCACCAGGACAGTGTAGTAATGGCTATGCTGTCATTTAGTACTTTCCAAAGTAAGTACTAAATAGGTGCTGTGGGGGACATGTGTAAATGAGCCCACTGTCATCTAGTAATAAAGTTGCCTTAGTTAAAACATACAAATAGTGGTTTAATGTACTTTAAATCATGTGCTTTCATTTCACTCTTTTATTTAATTTTTGTTAACTTTCCTGAGTGTCTTTGGGTGGCAATACCCCAAGAAAGCAATTTGGGTTTGATTTAATTTTCTTTACAGAACAGATTTTAGCTATACTTTCAGATCACCACTGTAAATGTAGTTTTAAAAGTCCTGAAATGTATCTAGAGACCATCTGTTCATTCAAAGTATTTTGGGGGCAAATAAGATTTTAACTGTTGTTATGGTTTTGTTTCTCATTCATTTTTAAGTTAAGGTCTTTATTTCTGCTTGTCACATAGTTACCATTAAATCTGCTTTTCAATCAGATTTCTTTTGTGGACTAATTTTCTCATATTTTACCCTTAAATATTTTGATATTCCCTGAATCCACCTAATCCCCTGTAATTTAGGGCTGTGTGAAACAGCATCATTTTGTTTAGACTTCCATTTTGCTGCTTTGAAGGAACAGTGTTCATTTTGCTGTTTCAAGGCACTGTTCCATTTAATTTAATCAAAACTGTTTCGCTGTTTCGATGTTGCTTCAATGCATTTTGACATTTCACCCATAATCTATAATGGGGAATCACAAAAATGCCTATAATGTTATCATTTCTTGCCTGATTTGAATGAAAATTACAGGGATGGTAGTCCCTTATGGTAGTGTCTCCCTGTTCAGTTCCCCAACTCCCAGTGCTATTCCCCAGATCTGATCATTTTCCCCAGCTTTTCCTGGGGGGGCGTGGGCCCCAGACCTGTGTGCTGGGTTTTAGCAGGGTGCCACTGTAGGTTGGGGTCCGTGGCAGCACTGCAGTCTTCCTGGTGCTCATCATGGGCTGCACCAAGCAGCTGCCACTGGCTCCAGCCTGCAGCAGTAGCCTGCTGAAACCCTGCATGCAGATCAAGGGCCTGCACTCCCCGGGAAGAGCTAGGAAAATGATCAGAGAGATGGGGAATTGAACCAGGGGCTAGATGTCAATATCAGAGCAGTCCTCCCTCCTTCCCTCTCTCTGTTTAGTTGCAAGCAAGCCCGGCTTTGAAACTCAAAATGTTTCAAAACTTTCAAAATGTTTTGGGTGCCCTTGTTTCATTTCAAAGCTATTGTGAAGCCTTTAATTTCACTTTGATTTCACTGTTTTGAGCTTGAAACATGTTGTAACAGCTTCGAAACACCAGTTGAAATTTTGTACAGTCCTACCATCTATTCCTTTCCAGGAAGAGCTTTTATATGTTTTTAAAGTGTAAACTTTTTTCCTGCTTGTATTTATGCATCAATTTAGGTCTCCAGTTTTCAGGTCTAGATTTATTGTACCTTGGTAAGAATATTATGTCTTCTCTGATCATTAAATGTAATTTCTCTATTTTGTGTCCCATTTCTCATTTTCATACACTATCATCTGTTAGTGAAGCCTCTGTAAATTTGTTGCATATTGAAAAATTAATAGCAGACACAATTTTTTCATATTGATGCTCCTTTGACAGACATAACCTTTGACCTGGCATGTTTAATGAGACTGGCTGAGAACTGGTGATTCCCTGACAGTAGTTGATAATTGTCCTGTTTATGACTTCTTCAATCCTGTGTATTTGAGCAATGGTCCCACTGGTAAAAGGACTGTTTCATTTTGTAGCTCCTTTCTTTCCTAATTGACTACGTAAAGGAGCACTACCATCAGCTCATTTTGTACAAGTATACATTTTATTAAAGCAAGACTATTTTACTCTAGAGAAATGTAATAATAAACAAATAGTGCCTGCTATCAAAAAGGCACCATTTTCTTGCAGTTACCACCATTTTCTCACAGTTACCACATAGTTCTTTAATTAGAATATAAATAAGTGTGGCAATTCTATTGTATTTTTTGGAAAATATTGTCATTTTCATGCTGCAGATACATCCAGGGGTCACAAAATTTGGGTTCAGATCCAAGTTCACCATGGTCAGATGCTCTGTTCTGGGCCAAATATCTAAACTGGTTTAATCTGAGTATTTCATATATTGAATTATGTAAAGTTGGGATTACTAGGTTCACATATAACATATACCTTTTCTCTAAAATCAGCCTCAGCCCGCAATAAAGGATGCATGTCTCAAGTGGGGAAAGTTGTTTTCTTTGTAGGAAAAGACACAAGCCTGGAGACAGTGTGCTTGCCATGGAGCTCCCAAGATACCTGCTTCTTGTGTCTGGCCCAGCAAACTCAAACAGAAGAGTCCTGTGTTAACCTCTCACAATTATAGCTATTGGCAGAGTACTGTAGACGGTGCCTGAAACAGTAAGTGAGCGGCTGGTAAAGTCTTGATTTGGCTTGTGATGTAAAAACATTTTATTTCACGAATATCTATAAAGAACTTCATACAGTGAAGAATGAATATTCTTGCTACTGCCCTAGCAAGTGTCTGGGGTATAGCCTTATGTGACACAGCCTAAGTTCTTCTGGAAACAAAGGGCCTGTCTACATGTACATTTAAGCTTACCTAATTTTCATGTGCATTACCTTAATGCACCTTAAGCAGGTTTAGGCAGGCATCTACATGTGAAGGTGTTAGAGCGTTTTAACTCTGTATGTGGACTGACTTGGGACTAAAGTTAGTTCAAAGTCAGTTGACACACACAACATTAATGCGGTTTAATGTATCTGCACATTCCTTAATCTGCTTTAACTATTTGTGCCTAAATTTGATACCTGCATTTCCAGGTATCAAATTTAAGTATGAATACCCTAAATTTGCCATTTTTAATGTGCATTAACAGCGTGTATATGTAGACATGTACCCTTCAGCCACATTAACTTAGGTTAATGCTCATTAATGCATCATATGTAAATGTGTCCAGAGTGTCCAGGAAGTATGGCATCCCAGGAGGCAGGTGGATGAGGCAGGTGGCATTAGGCACTTCCTGTTGCCTGCTGCCTTACTCAGACTATCTTCTGGGATGCCACTTTCTGAACAGTCTGAACACTTTCTGAACAGTCTGTTTCCAGGACTTACTGTGTCATAGTAAGCCACAACAGTTTTTTGAAAAAAAAACAGGGTTTTTGGTCCACATCTTGCCTTCTAAAAACAAGTTGCATGTTTTGTTTGCGGGTGTGTTGTATGTGAGAAAATATGGTGTATTTATTTCACCTAAGTAATTCCCTTTCCTACTTCCTTTAGAAAGAAGTGCATGCTTCCTCATTCCTGTTCTTTCTACACCTACTTCTGTTGCATTACTCCTTGTCCCTTTGTATCTCACCACCTTATTGACCAGTGTATTTCTTTCGCTCTGACCCAAATACCTCTGAAGTCAACAGGTATTTTTCCATTGACTTTATTTCCCAATTTCATCCACACCACACAATTTGTTTGTTGCTTTTAACATGACTTAACATGCTCTTTCCTTTTTAATGACTAAAATACACATCCTATATAACTCTTATTTTGCTTCATTTTCTGGAGCTTTTTCATCTATTTCATGCCCTTAGCACAGGCATGCATGCAAATCTAGTCTTTTTCTATTAGTGAATGTGAATGAGTGAATGAGGTTGTTGTACTGCTCTATCTGGTTGCCTCAGTATTAAAATGTATCTTTTACTATGCATCCTTATGTAACAGGAATTATTAACACCTCAAATACTGACACTTAGGTCATAAGACTGTTTATCCTGCTTTAGTTTTAAAGTTTTTCTGCCTTGATATCTTGGTTAACAATCAATATATTTTTCAAAATTGAAATTTTGAAAAAGTATATCTATGACTTTTTTTAGTTGTTGTTAATATATTTTGTTTTAAAATGTAAATTCTGGGTTTAAGTTATGATTTTATTTTGGGAATTTATATGGCAATTTGCTAACAATTTGTCAGCAAAAATGGGATTAAGAACTTTTATTTTGGTTTTGCTTCCTATTTTCTCAGGAACATTTAAAACACTAGATAGTAGCTATTTAAAGCCTGGCCTTAATGAAAAGTGGATCAACATAACACTAATATTAGCTCTACCAATAAGAGTGAAGCAATGCGAACAATTATCAGGATTAATTCATATTAGAGCTGAGATATCCAAATATGTCTAAAGGATGTGGATGTTCACTTCAAATTTATAGTGAATAGGAATGGATCTTAGCCCCCATTCCCCTCAAGGGCATCTTTGAAAAAGTCAACCTAAAGATCATTTCAAAAGTATGAAGTCACATATTGCATACCTGCCTTACCGCATCTTCACAATTTGTGTCTTTCTTCAAATGCAGTGTGGCATCTAGCAACATGTTAAGTATCATAGTATCTAGGGTCAGAAGGGGCCTAGAGCAGGCCATCTAGTCTGATGGGGACCACATTGGCCACCTTCCAGTCCTCCGGCACTTGTCCAGAGCTCCAAGAGAGCTTGTATAACCGAGCCAAGGGCTCAGCAATCACCCCCGCCAGC